>CM069551.1:28730000-29057500 GCA_035773235.1 Eospalax fontanierii | reverse complement strand
TATTGTCTGTCTCTCACTGCTAGAAAGTAAGGTGTTTAAGACCAGGGTCATGTCTTCCCTATCATAAATGGTCTTTGGTACATCAGTGGAACCTAGAAGACTAAAGGAATTCACCAAGTGTTATTAAGTGATAATTAGAGGAATGTGAATATCAACTCCAGAATTCGTTAGCAGTGTGGATTTGGGAAACCTACACAACTCCACTGATCTTTGACTTTGCTTTTTGTAAACTAAAAATATTTTCAGCCAGTTTGTGAGTTTCAGGAAGATGAAATATGAACTGGAAAATGAATTGTGTTTGGTTCATATTAGATGTTTATTGCTATGTAAGGGGGTGAGTGTTTAATATTTTAAAACTCTTCATTTACGATAAGGCACTATGATGATACCTGAGAATTCTCAGCATAATTGCTGATGCAATGCAGCATGTCTGTTGTTTGTCTGGGACTCTGGCAGACAGAGGAAGCTGCTGCAGTCTCCTCAGCCACCTCTAAGAGAGTTCATGGTGCTAAGATTCTCACCTGATATATACATATTTATAATGTGTATGTTTATCTACACATGTACTTATTATGAATACTGTCGTTCAGATGCATACATGTATATGTCATTAATCATAGACAAATAATACCTAGAATTCTTACTGTAATACAATAAATAATCTTAAGCATTATGACTCTGACATATCCTTGAAAACTGGATATTCCAGAACATTTTGGTGGGTAAAGAGTATTTTAAAAATTCAGTTTTCCAAACAGGCAATCTCTGTCTCTCATTTCCCATCATAGTCTGAACAGGGAAACTATACTGACTTTCATTCTGTTCCTGAAGGAAGTTAGACTGTTTTCACTGTGTAGGGTTGACTCTTGGTTTTGTTCTTTGTATTTGCAGATGGTTTTCATGGCTAAACTCCTTATTTATATTTAACACTACATATGACCTCTCCAACAAGATGCTCCTTAGTCAAATTCCTATCTTTCTTCCCTCTATTTCTATAGGGACAATTGTGTGGGTGGGAGAGAGAAGTCACTACAAATAAAGCAAATTATCAAGAATTCAGGCATCAGGGGACTCCTGGGTCAGGCCACTCAAGATCTTCCACAGAGGCCTGAACTGTGGGACGAAATTCTATTGCTCATAATCATCTTTCCACTCCTTCTACAGTTTGTTTTCTTCTCTCTCTCTCTCTCTCTCTCTCTCTATCTCTCACACCATCTCTTCTTCTTTCCTACTTTTCTCCTTCCCTTAGATTTGAGAAAGTAATCATCTTAAATTCTTGCAAAGGGATAAACCACAAGAAGAGGGTGCTCAGCCCCTGTCTGGCTGATAGTTGCTGTCCTGTTATAATTACTGAAAGCAGTCAGTTTACATGCAAGAGGGAGGGGCGTTCTGTTAAATATTATAAGCTGTATGCTTACAGTACTGTAATATGCTTGTTAAACCAAAGACAGATATAAGAGAAGGTCAGGATTAAGCATGGGAAAGATTTGGGAGTCAGGGAGGTCTGCAGCTGTCTCCTTAGCATTCAAAACAAACTTCCTGTGTAGTCTCTAAAGCAAAGAAGCAAAAGTTGTGTAAATAAACTCTTTCAATCTCGTTATAAAATAGCACACAGGACAATATTAAGTTTTAGCCAACTTTCTATTTTTGTATTTGGGCTTTCTGAGACAGAGTCACACATCAGGTAGTACTGGCTAACCTGGAGCTCCTTATGTAGCCCAGGTTGGATTACAAGTGTGTACCATGATGTCTGGCCTTTCTACTTCTTTATAGATATTTTATACGTCTTGCCCCATAAATAATTATAAAAACTGAAGTGGTTTCCATAGGTCGATGCTCATGTAATCTCTATTGTAATAGACACTTCCTAATTAACTGTGAAAACTGAGGCCAAGAGACCCTGGTGCTTGCGTGAGAGTTGGAAGAGCTCATGTAGGCACCAGAGTACATACAGCTCTCCATCCTGTGTGACCTTATATGAAGAATCCGGGGGAAGGTTTCAGAAAGGAAATGAAGTAATGTGGGGCAGATGCAAAGTGGAGCAGGAAGGCCGAGTGTGCACCCTTATCACCCGGCAGCTGCGCGAGTGCACACGTTCAAAGGAACCACAGACTTCCGACCTGAGACAGTTTCCGGAGACAACCTTCTCATCGTATGCTTCAAAATTAATTTTTTTTTTGTTTCAGTGGGTGAATTAAGTCTCTGAATGCCATTAATGTTCTTGTGGACAAAATTCTCTATTTGTAATGCTTTGTTGAATTAATTCATATTTTGCAAAGCAGTGACATTTATTCTTACTTCACAGGTGTGTGTGTGTGTGTGTGTGTGTGTGTGTGAACTAATTACCATGAAAGGGTATCCATGAGTAAGTGGGAAATTTCCAGTTCTTGAACTTTCCATCCTTCATTCCTCTGAGTTCACTGATCTTTTTGATCTTATTCTTCTGAGGAGTATTTCTCAAAACACAACAATGAATTGGAAAGTGTGAGATGATGTGTTTCTTCATGATGTGAGGTGGTAAAATATAATATTCATGAATTTATGAACTAGGGCTCTGAAAACTTTTGGTACTTTTTTGAAAGTGAACTATACCATAAATGAGACATAACACTCAACCGTCTTAAATTCATTCAAAAATTTATTCCAGGCTTCTCACACATGCAAAGCCAGTTTGAGGACTCCCCTCAAGAAAAATGATGTGGTGTGGCAAATACAGTGGGGAAGTCTTAGATAGGCAGAGTAAAGCTAAGTCATTGTTAGATGCATTCATTTATGTTTGAGGCTTGCTGTGTAGGTATAGAGAACTGAACAGAGCTGCTTACGCTGCTGGCTCTTGATCTGTTTGCACCTAATTTATGTAGTGAGAGAAAAGTCTCTGAGAAGACATTGAGAGCCACTACCTTTTATGGTCAACCACCTTGAAGGTCATGTGTATGAAAATATTTCCCATGACTGGATTTCGCTGAGGCAGTTTGCTAGTATGAGAGGTTAAGGAACGCATGAAGAATCATTGGATAACTTTAAGCTACTGTACTTGACAATTTAAGTGAAATGGACACCCTCAAACTTACATTATCCAACATTGACACAGGAAGAAATAAAAACTATTTATTTCCTATAGGCATTAAGTACATGGAATCTACATAAATATACCCTACTTGGTAAAGAAAAAATTAACATTTTTTTTTTGTGTATGAGTGTTTTGCCTGCATGTATGTAAGTGCACTCAGGCATGCAATGTCCATGGAGGCCAGAAGAGGGCATAGATCCTCTGGAACTGGAGCTATGAACAGTGGTTAACCACCATTTGGGTGTGGGGACCTAATCCAGGTCTTCTGGAAGAGCAGCCAGTGCTCTTATCTGCTGAACCATCTCTTCAGCCCTGGGAAATAAATTTTTTAAAAAGGAAAAAAAACAAAAACAAAAACAAATAAAGAAACCCACCAGAGTCAGGTGATTTTACATAACAATCTATCAAGCATTTAAAAATGAAGCTAAAAATTGCAAATTCTTTAAGAAAAGCAAAGTATTAGATGAGGAAAACCCCAAATCAGAAATCAATCAGCCTATTTTATTAATAAAACAAATTAAATTCATCAGTAGGTATAAACAACATACTACAAACCAGATTCATTGTAGGACTATATATGTTTTCATTCAAAAGTCAATCACTAGGAATTCCCATGTTAGGAAATTAAAAGGAAAAATGACTTTTAAGAAGATAAGAGTCAAAGTATTTGATAACTTTAACCATCAGTTTATGATGAAAGTCCATAATTCACTAAGAATAAAATTGCCTTGATCTATAGATTTTGTACGTGAGGAATAATTTATAGACTTCATCATGATTACTGAGGAATAATTAATAAAACTTTCTTATGATGTCAGGAATGAGTCTAGAGGTGCATCTTTTCCACCTTTCATTTATTCTTTTTCTTTTTCTTTTTATATTCTTTGTATGAGGTATTTGCCTACATGTACATAAGTGCGCCATGTGGGTTCAGTGCCTGCGGAGGCCAAACAAGGGCATTGAGTCCTTTTGAACTGGAGTTAGGAATAGTTGTTACCAGCCCTGTGGATGCAGAGAACTGAATTCTGATCCTCCATAAGAGCAACCAGTGCTTTTAACTGCTGAGCCATCTCTCCATTCCCTGTTATATATTTCAGACAGGTTTTCACTGTGTAACCCAGGCTGGCCTTGAACTTGAAAACTCATGATTCTATTCTCCCAGGGCTGGGATTACAGGGTGGGTCCATCACTGTGGACTCAATATTTCAATCTACAAAGAGATATTGTGAGGTAACAATTCAGTAAAGCTAAATTAAGATGAAAGCAAATACATGTGGACTAAAAAGAAGGAATATGTTTTTAAGTTATTTTTTTCGTGATGTGGGACAATAAGAGTGTCACTTGAAGTTGTGAAGCTCTCTTTAGAATTTTTCCCTTTTGGGTTTAATGTTGAGGTCTTTGATCGATTTGGAGTTGATTTTTTGTGCAGGGTGAGAGATAAAGGCCTAGTTTCATTCTTCTACATGTAGACATCAAGTTTTCCCAGGACCGTTTGTTAAAGATGTTGTTAGTTTTCCAGTGTGTATTTTTGATACAAAATGCATTTTTTTATTATTAAAAATCAGGAGGTTATAGTTTTACAGACTTATAGCTAGGTCCTCTATTCAATTCCATTGATCTACATAGATCCTTTTTTTTTATTGTGCTATGATATTTTTATGTCTATCGCTCTATAGTAGAACTTGAAATCAGATGTGGTGGTTCTTCTAGTATACTCTTTTTGCTCAGGATTGTTTTGGCTGTCTGGAGACTTTTGTGCTTCCATATGAATTTTAAGATTTTTTTTCTATTTCTGTGAAAAATGGGAGCAGAATTTTGATTGAGATTGCATTGTGTACTACATTTGCTAGGATGACCACTTTTCCAGTATTAATTTCTTCTAATCCATGAGAATGGTCGGTCTTTGAATCTTCCATATCTTCCTCAATGTCTTTCTTCAGTGTTTCAAAGGCTTCATGGTAGAAATATTTCCCTTTCTTAGGTTTATTCTGCTTTTCTTTCTTCTTTAGACAATTGTGAATGAGGTTTTTTCTCCTGATATTTTACTTAGTCTACTATTTATTGGTGTATAAAATGGCTCCTGATTTTGTATGTTCATGTTGTATTCTGCCACTTTGCTAAAGCTAGAAGTGGGTCCTCGGCCAATGAGGACACTTTGATTTCTTCTTCTCTGTATTACCTTTCTGTTGCTGTGATAAACACCATGACTGAGGTGACTGAGAGAAGGAAGAGTTTGTTGGACTTGTGGTTCTGGAAAGGTAGGTGTGCAGCATGGTGGGGAGGCGTGTCCACAGAGGTGGCTAGAGCAAAGAGCTGAGCACTCACATCTCTAAGGCAACAGAGAGAGAAACTGGAAGTAGAACAGGGTATGAACTTGTATGACTCAAAGGCTACCTCTAGTATGGCCACGGCTCCTAAACCCCTGCAAACTGCACCAACAACTGGGGCCAAGTATGCAAACACTTGGAGCCTATGAGGGATGTTCATTCAAACTTTCACACTTTCTTATTTGCATCCCTTTTAATCTTATTTCTGATTTTAATGGAATATTTCAAGTTTTCCTCCATTTAGCATGATGTTGGCTGTGGGTTTGCCATATATAACCTTTATTGTGTTGATTTATGGTCCCTTCATCCCACATCTATCTAGGTTTTTCATCATGAAGACGTGTTGGATTTTATCAAAGGCCTTTTCTACATCTATTGAGATGATCATGTGAATTCTATCATTAGTTTTTGTTGTGGATTTTTTTTTTTTTTGGCTTTTTGAAACAGGGTCTCCCTGTAGCCCCAGCTAGCCTGGAGCTCCTATGTAAATCAAGCCTCGCTATGTAGCTGGCTTAGATCTCACAGAGATCCACCAGCCTCTGCCTCCAGAGTGCCGGGAATTAAAGGCATGTGCCACCATGCTTGACTGATCATGTGATTTCTGTACTTGAGGCCGCTTACGTGATTAATAACTTTTATGGTTTTTATATGATGAGCAATCCCTGCTTCCCTGAGATGAAACGGATAGAGGAAAAGGTAGGAAGTACCTTGCAAAATACAGAACAGGTAAAGGTTCTCTAAATATCACTCCAGCTGCTCAAGAAATAAGGTCAACAATCAGCAAATGAGATCTCATGAAATTAAAAAGCATTTGTTCAGCAAAGGAAAGAGTCAATAGAATGAAGAAGAAGCCTACAGAATAGGAGAAAACCTCTGCCACGTATACATCTGACAGAGGAATAATATCTAGGATGCACAAAGAACTAACAAAAACTAAGCAACATGAAAGCAAATAACCCAATCAAAACATGGGTTCTGATCCCAACAGACATCCATATTTCTCTTCAAAATAAGTATAAATGGCTAAGAACCATCTTTATCATCAGGAACCCCCAGGAAAATACAAACGACAACTGCTTTGAGATTCTACTTGTCCCAGTCAGAATGACTAAGATCAAGAAGACACGGCCTCAAATGCTGGTGAGGCTGTGGAGGGAGAATTGTTATGTACTGTTGGTGGGAGTAAAAGCTGGTGAAACCAGTATAGAAAGCAGTGTGGATGTTTCTCAGAAAGTTAAAACTAAAACTACCATATGACCCTGGTGTTCAGCTCCTGGGCCTATACCTAAAGGACTCCATACTATGCAACAGAAATACCTACACACCCATGTGCATTGCCACTCTATCCACAATAGTTAGGAACCTGAATCAGTCTAGATGTTCATCAGCTGAAGAACAGATAGTGAAATGTGAGGCATATGTACAATGCAATTCAAGAACGAAAATTTGAAATTTGCAGGTACTGGAAAATATTACACCAGTTGAGATTACCAGGCCCAAGAAAGACCAGCATTGCATGTTCTCTTCAAAGAAGACCCTAGCTTTGAAACTTTTAGAGTACTGTGTTTAAGATGGAGTGAGTGTTTGTAGAGGTCAACAAATAAGATCCATGAAAGATATGTGTCTTTGGTGGGAATATCTTTGTGAGAAGAGGAAAACCCATATGATATGAAAGTAGAAGATGGAATACTAGGGTCAGAAAGGTTTGAAATGGGTAGGGGCAGTGGGATAGGGACAAGCTTGGGCGTAGAGTCAACTCAAACTAAAGGTGTATAGGAAAAACATAGAGGCTTACTACTGTAAGTAAAATATATTTATAAAAAAGAGTTTCAAAGTACTTTAAGATATCTTGAATGGGTTGAAAATGTATTCATCACAGGCTCCCCAGACAAAAGATTCCATTGTCATTACTCTCGGCCTACCCACCAGAGGACTTGCATGGTAAGACCTTATTGCTAAAGACACAATAATCTATGGATAAAGGACCCAGAGAAATCAAGCTAGACCTGAGCTAGACTCTTCCTCCTTGCTGGAGAGCAATCACAGAGTCAGAGGCTGCTGAGGGAGAAAATCATCAAGGGTGGTTTCCAATTGTGAACCTGCATGCTGCAATACTGACATGTCTGGCAAGATGGTACAACAGGATCAAAACTGCTCCAGAGGTAGGTAACCAACCCCTTTCAACTTGGATTTGAGGGCCACTCCATCGAAGGGAATACATGCTTGGTGTTGCAAATTAGGTCAAAAGCCTGGGGGAGGTCACAGACCCTGGGAGAGTATCTATTACTGCTGTTTTTCTAAATGGACATGCAAACAAGCTCTCTCCCAGCTATTTGTGTTTATGCCCATAGCCTGCTGATGCTCTCAGTCTGTGTCAAAGAAGCTTCTTTTTGAAAAGTATGGAGTGTGGATAATTCAGAGACTCACAAATACTCAAATCAACTATCAAGACCCTGAAGTGGCGCACTTACATCGCCTCCTCCAGGTCCCAGGGAACATTGCAGAAGAGGGTCACCAAAATTTTATAAGTTGGAGGATGGAAAGGAGTGATATGAAATGCTGTTTTCTGGCTATGGCTCTGCCATCACAGTCATGAACGCAGCAGCCGGGACACCTGCAGAAGACCTGCAAGAAGGAGGAGGAGGAGGAGGAGGAGCAGGAGGAAGAGAAAGAGGAAGAAGAGGAGAAAAGAGACAGAGGAGGAGACAGTGGAGGGGGAGGAGATGGAGGAAGAGGACGAGGAAGAGGAAGGGGAAGAGGAGGAGGAGATATGGTGATATGGACATAGGACAGGAGCTAGCTGGGAAGAAGAGAGTCATTGGGGAGAGAGATAAGAGAGGTTATTAGTGGTACATATAATCACAATATATTATATTCAAAATTTTAAATGAATTTTTACCTTTTCACCAACCGCAGTATCTTATAGAACAATAGTACATTTTCATAAGCAGGATGTTGATACTGGTACAATTGAGAACAGAGCTATCAGCATGTGGAATCTTTTGGTTGTTCTTTTAGATCCCAAACTATTTCTGTCCATCAATACCTTCCACCTATACCTTGGAGTTGTGTAATAATTTCCACTGAGATAAAAGCTTCCATCCCACAGGAAGCTCTTTAAGATACAGGATGTTAAATGGGAGGAGAACCAAGAGGACGTTCTAAAGGGAGGGAAATGAAATCTGATCAGATTCACTAGGTCCCTCCTTCCCCCAGCTGGCATAAGCCCTAAGGACTGCAGAGAGATGCTCTTAGACCAGCTGAGCTCCCTGCAATTTGGGCAGTGAGTTCCGGGTTGCTGCTTTGTGTCACCCATGCTGGGTGGCTTTTGGCGATGCAGCTGTCTTTGAGTCATTTCTACTTCTGTAACTACTCACTTCTGTTCCTGGAAGTCACCCCAATAAAACTCTATGGTTCACCAAGTTGGACTTTGGTTTCACTGGTTCTCTATCTGGAATGAGTATATATTTGTTCATACCTCCCCAGGAATAATATCTCATAGCACTTAGTTAGTTAGAAACTTGCCCAACTCTGTTTTATTGGGACTATAGTATATAGCAGTGCTCAAGTGACCCAGTTTATCTACATCCTTGCCAGCAGTTGGTGGTGTCTCTATTTTTAAATTTTAGGTACTTTCATGAGTATCCAGTGAGGCCTCATTTTGGTTTTATTTGCATTTTTAAAGATATGTTTAGTTCCAATTTATGCTCTTCCTTATTTACGGATCTTACCACCAAATCCTTAGATGTGAGTATATACCCTGAGGTAACTGTGGGAGCCAGGAAAATGGAAAGAAACCCTGGAGGTAAAAGGAAAGAAGGAGCTTAGGAGAGAGGAACAGAACAGAACAAGTGTTACCAGGGGTGAAATGGGGAAAATGGGGATACTTTAGCTGGGTAGGGAAGAGAAAGGGTTAGACAGGGAGAGAGGAGAGATAAATAATGTTAGCTGATGTGAAAAAACCAGAGGCAACTGTATTAGTTCAAAAGCCTGCTGAAAAATTACATATACAGTGTCTCTACAGGCGAGCAAGAAACAGTGGCAGACAAGAGAAACCACTCTTTGAGTTGTTGGTCAGGGTAGTCCAAGAGACTCCCAAAATTACAGAAGCTATAGCCATAGCCCTTGACTGCCTCTCAGAACTTTAAAGTAAGACTCTGTTGCTGAAGACAGGACATACATCTGATAGGTCTTGAAGCAATGGAGCTGGAACTCACCTGGAAACCACCTCCATGAAGGCTAGATCTCATAGTTTTAGAGGACCCTATGCAAGCTGCTAAGGAAGAACACCAATTGATGGTCAAATTCCAGCTTTAAAGCTTAATAACTATAAAAACGACTGGCAGAGTAGACTATTGGTGCATTAGAAGCATTCTTTTCTTGGGGGTAATCAACAACCACCCAGCTGGACTTAAAGTCCACTCAGTGAGACAGAACTCATATGGAGAGGTCATAGATCTTAGAGAAAACCCTAAGTCTGTCACATCCCTAACAAATGAAATTTCTTACTATATGCTAAAAATGGATCCTTATATTTACAGACAAGTATGTCAGTCACTACTCATCAAAAAAACTTCTTTTGCAGCAGATGCAACTATTGCAGAGTTCTAGAGTTGGTCACACACAGAAAGTGTCTGTGAAATAATCAACCCTATATGACACATCTACAATGGAACCTCTACACCTAAGGCTTACAGAACACTGTGGAACAAGGGGTAGAGATAATACTAATGGATCTCTCAAATCTCATCAATGAAGCTTCCTTATGCAACAGAGGGTGATGAACACAAAAGGAGACAAATGACCGAAGTGTAGAGAATAATAAGAGTCTGCAGAGAGTGGGTCCCTGGACAGGACTCCTGTATTAAACTTCACCCACCCAGGGCTCAGGGATCATTTTAGAAGAGAGGGCAGAAAGATTGTACGAGCCAGGGGAGGAGGAGGTGCATGAGCATGTGGAAACAGTCTTACAGGCTCCTTGGACCTTGCTCATATGAACTTACAGCAATGGTGTCAGCATGCACAAAACCCATGCACACTCAATCAGACAAAAACCCAGCACAGAACTGGGGAAATGAGCAGCAGGCCCCAACCTTTGCTGAGGAACTATTGACAGCTGGTTACTGCTGTGTGAGGGAGAGTTGATCTTTAATTGAGAGACTCTATGCAGGCTGATTAGACCCCAGTGGATGAACTTGCACTGAGGGTTGTCTAAGTGCATTAACTTGACTCAATAGGTCTTAACATATAGGATGGAATGCATGAAATCCAGTGGGGGGGCTTTGGGTGGTGATGGGAGAGGATTAAGGTTTTTTGTATGAAACGCACAAAAATTCAATAAAAATGTACATTAAAAATATATGCTTAGTTCCTTTGTGTCTGCCATCTATGGAGACATGCTTGCCTTTTGTCTATTTTTAGTTGGAATTATTTATTGTTTAATTAGTTTGAAAAGTTCCTTAAATTCTGTAAACCCTTGTTTTAATTGAATGTGTTTGAAAATATTATTCCAGTTTGTACTTAGAATTGTCCCACTTCTCTGGGCTGGAGAGATGCTCAGAGGTTAAGAGCATTGACTACTCCTGCAGAGAAACCCGGTTCGATTCCCAGCACCCACATGGTAGCTAACAACCATTTGTAACTCCGATTCCAAGGGAGTTCAAGCCCCTCTTCTGACTTCCTCAGGCATTGCATGACATTGGGTGCACTTACGCACGTGCAGGCAATACATTCATACACACAAAAATAAAATTAATAAATAAAAATATTTTACAAAAGAAATTTCCTACTTCTCAATGGTCTTTCACATAACACATACTTTAGCTTTGAGAATATAATTGTTTAATGTTTGCTCTCTTCTCTTCACATGCTTGATTTCTATTTCTCTGTCTCCAATTCACCGTTTGCCCCATTTCTTAAATTTCCCTGTTGAGTCTACTGAAACCTAGGTTTTTTTTGTTAAACTTTCTACGTGTTTGTGGGTATTTTAAAAATTCATTTACTTTGAATATATTCTCAATTACTTGTTAAAGCCTTTTACGTTGCTTATTTTTATAGCAGTCAGATCATTCTAACAGCCATCTGTAAGACTGTCTTACTTAATATTTCTGTTTTCTCCATCTTCACTGATGTTTTTTTCCTCATTCAGGTTGAGATAATTTCTGGTTCTCAGATCATTACTGATTTTTGCTTAAAAAAAACATTAAAACTTAGTGTCCTTCTTATTTTTTTGATTGCTGTGGCAAAATGCCTGACAGAAACAACTTGAGGGAAGAAAGGTGCATTACCACTCGTGATTTCAGAGAGAACCATTCATTGAGGTAGGGTAGGCATGCTGGCTGGGGCAGTGGGTAAAAAAAAAAGTGTATCATGACAGCTTTTCACATGATTGCTTACCAGGAAACAGAAAGTGCAAGAGAAAAGACCACAAGTAATCTAATCCTAAGGACTTGAATCACATGACTACTTCCTTTAGTGTGATCCATCCCCTAAAGCTTCTCCAAACTTCTACCAGCTGGGGACTTCTACCAGCCTGTGGGGGACCCTTGAGACTCAAACTATAACCCCTGATCCATTGAAGAATTATCCTTTTATCTTCCTTTAACTCTGCTCTGGCTGGCCTCCGCTGACACTTCTCAGGAGTTGGAAGGAACTACTGCTCCATTCCTGTCAGGTCCTCCCTTGGCCTCTGTTGACACCCAAGAACAGAGAACCTGTTCTACCAAGCTGCTGCTTGGTAGATGTGGAACGTACATCTCCCTCATTAGACTCATGGTGTCATTATTTAGAAGTTCCCCTTGTAATAAGTTTATTTGCTTGTTTGTTTTGATAGGGATTTGTTATGTAGCCCTTGATTGGCTTGAAACACACTGTGTAGACTATGCTGCCTTCAAACATATGATGATTCTCCTGTCCTTTTTCTGCCTCCTTAGTGCTGAGATTACAGGTATGCACCGTTATGCTCAAGAATAATGTTACTTCCAGCAAATCCCAGGAATAATGTAATCCTAACTAAAACTGTTCCTCCATATCTCAGCAATTTATGGAAACACATTAGTTAACAAACCCCCAAAAAGTGTTTTACTGTCAAATTCTGGTGGGTAAAGAGTTGAGGCAATGGCCAGTATTGTTTAAGAGTTTTTGGGACCCCTGATCAACAGTTTCAAAAGAGGGAGTTCATTCCTAACACCGGACTTTCACTTTGCTAGCCCCTGGTGTCAAGCAGGGGCAATGTACCCCTGTTAAAAGGTAACTTCCTTAAATCTTTTGATACCGTATGTATACACTTTAAGAAGCTTCTTTATTGGTAGGTTTCTATCTAGCATAGTCTAAAGGCCTTTAATGTTAGTTGTTCTTCCCCATAGCCCCTCCTCTGCCTTGCCCTCCGATTCCCATCCCATTTATCTCTTCCTACTCTGTTCTTACCCTTTGCCCATTCTAGAACTGCATTCTATCCCAGAAAGTCTCCCTCCCCCCACCACCCTAAGGACATTTATTAATTTTCTGCCCTTGCTGGATTTTCAAATTGGAGCTTGTATAAGAATTCAAAGCAAGCATCTGGTTATGAGAAAGAACATGTGACATTTGTCTTTCTGGGTTTGGGTTACCTCACTCAGGATGATTCCACCAGGACTTGATGGTATGACGCTATTGCTGAAGACACTACATACATGAGCTGTAGAACAAACAATGAGAAATCAAGCTGGTGCTGACTTCAGTTTCATCTCCACTGGCTAACTTTTGTGGTGCTGGAAAGTGCTATGCATGCTACTGGAAAAGACAGTTAATCATCAGTCTTACCCAGCTGTGAATCTTGCCAGCTACAACAACTGGCCTGGCCAGATATACCCACCAGTGCAATAGTGACATATACATTATGAGAGTAACCAACCACTTTCTAGTTGTATTTAAGGTTCACTTCATAAGATGGAGCTTATATCTGACATTGATGTCTGGCCTGGGAACCTGTGGCCAGACTGGTCACATGTCATAGGAGAGAGGCTAATACTATTATTCTGTTAAGTAGACATAGTATTAAACTGACTCCTTATGGCTTACTGTTATACTAATAAATTAATACATCTCTGAACTCTCACCAGAGAAGAAGTTTCCTCATGCAGAAGACGGTGACTAACACAGAAACCCATAACTGACCAATGTGCTGAGAATTAGAGGCTGCAGAGTGCTTATCTCTGAATAGGACACCTATATCAAATTTCTGCTTCTTAAGGCTCAAGAAAAATTTTGGAAGAGGGAGGCAGAAATATTCTAAGAGCCGGAGGTGGTAGATGACCACATATATTCCATATATAGTGGAGAACGTGCCATTGGGCAGGGAGAGTGGGGAGTGTCAGTGGGTAGAAGATCTAAAGACAATCAAAATGTATGAAATTTGCAAAAAGTCAATAAAAATATAATCAATAATTAAAATGTTTTGCCTTCATCACATGCTTTCTTTGTATTATCATAAAATTAACTTTTTGTTTATTTTTAACAAGAGCAATTCTAGAGGAAAATAATTTTATTAAAAATCTATTTATTTATTTATTTATCTAGATTTTATGTGTAGGAGTGTTTTGCCTGAGTGTATGTAAGTGCATTGGTGTTATGCAGTGCCTGCAGAGGGGAGGGGGTTGGTTCCCCTGGAACTGACTTACTAATGGTTGTTAGACCATGTCGATGCGGGGAACTAAACCTGTGTCTTCTGCCAGAGCAGCCAGTGCTCTTAACTGCTGAGCCATCTCTCTAGTTTAGCGAATATCAACTATTATGTCTTAGTGGCCTCTTATAACACAATTGTTGGCATAGACTTGATGCCCTCAGAATTACATAAGTCAGTTAGACTTCACTTTCTTAGTTTCATGATGGAATCTATTGCTTCTGAATCCTGGTGGTTCCATGGAAACAGGTAAGGATAAAGGAGGAGGACATGGCCTGCACATGTATATCACAACACATACACATATATACCCAGACAGAAGGAGAGAGAGACAGACAGACAGAGAGACAGAAACAGAGACAGAGAGAGGAAATCAACCTGAAAATCAGTGAAAAATATCTGCCCAAAGAAATCTTCATTACTGATCTTTATACTCAAGCTCAGGAACTTTGTGTTCCTGACTTATAATTGTCTTAACCTTTAGCAGGAAGTTTTAAAACCACATCAGTCAATTTGAGTTTTTAAAGTGTTATTGTCCAAGTCCTATAGAGAAGTTGTCTATGAATATAGTTTAAAGGAGTGGGTGGAGAGTAGCAGGATCAGATAAAGAAAAGACAAAACACAGCTCATGTACACCAGTAGAGACATCTCAAAATGGAGAAGTCCCAGCAGGTATCTTAGGGTGCAAAGGTCAGAGCCCTGGGTTGGAAAGCAGAAACTGATGCAACTTGAAGTTGAACTGCTGCTAGTGCTTGGGTGTAGGGGAGTTTCTATAAAGTATGTTATTTCTTATGTATGTGTGCCATGGCATATGAGTGGAGATCAGAGGACAGCTTTGTGGAACTGGTTCTCTTCTTCTACCTTTATGTGGGTTATGGAGATCAAACTCAAGTCAACAGGCTTGTACAACCGGCATCTTTACCCACTGAGGTAACTAATTGGTCCCACTGCCTTTCACTTAGTTACAGTCAATAATGCATTTATTAATTAATTCATTCAATAAACAATTAGTGATGACATAGCGCCAAACACAGTTATTACTAGAGATTACTAGAGATCAAGACTGGATAAAACAATAATGAATCTGTGAGTTCAGAGTATGTAGTCAACAGGCACTAAATTAGTCTACTCTTTTGTTTTTCATGGTCTTTTTAGTTAAGGCTTTATCCGTCTTGTTGATCTTTAAGACAATGCAGCTTTTCAGATAATTGTTCTTCTCTGTTGTTGTCTATTTGGTCTCAAATCTTCATACCTTCTTCCTCACCTTCTTTTTTTTTTTTTTTTACTACTAGAAGTTTAGTTTGTTCTTCTTTGTCTAGTTCTTTATATTGACTCTGATTTTTTTTTGAAGTTTAGATTATACTGGACATGGTGGTCCATGCCCTTAATCTCAGTGCTCCAGAAGTAGAGGCAGGTGCATTTCTATGAATTCAAAGCCAGTCTGGTCTACAGAGTGAGTTCCAGGCCAGCTGGAGCTATAGGGAGACCCTGACTCAAAAAATGTAGATTATAAATACCTATATCCTTTAGGCAATGTATTTCCATGTAAGTAGTGCTTTCTCAGCAGCCTATAAGTTTGAGTATATTTCAAATATTTTATAATTTCTCATGTAATTTCTTCTGTGCTGTTTAGTTTCCACATAGGTATATATTTTCTGTGTATCATATTGTTATTGATCTCCAGTCATGTCCCATTTCAATCAAAGAACAAATTTACCTATGTTGAACTGATTACGCTTTAACTTATTGGACCTGACATAGCCCCAAATTAAAATTTGGAGACTTTTCTATATTATCCTTTAAGAATCTGAATTCTTTTATTTAATGAAATTTCCTATAGACATCTGTTAGGACTGGTTGGTTTATAGGGTTGGTTTATAGTGCTCTGTGAGTGTTCTCTTTCATTTTTGAACTTTTGTCTCATTCTGTCCACTACAAATGCAAGATCCAGAAATATCCAGCTGTTATTGCTCAGTTGGCTTCTTCTCCTTCAATTATGTTATTCTACTTCAGATACTTCAGTTATATTTTAAATGTTTTTAGGTTTAAAACTGTAGTGTTCTGAGGAATTGAACTTGTCATTGCTGTACATATCTTTTCAAAAAAATCTATTAATTGTTATTTCTTAAAGCCTGTTTCATCTGATACTTGGGCACCACTCCAGCACTCCTTCCATGACTATTTAATGATATCACTTTTCCTCATACCAACTGTTACACATTTTAATAAAATACTTAGTTAGAACATGATTTTTGTCATGTCATTAAGTTTGTACCTTTTGATTGGAATGTTTACAGCATTTACATTTAATAGGACTTCAGGTTTGTTGGGATTTAAATCTGCCACTTTATTAGTTTTCCATGTTGGACACACTGTGGTTCCTCGATGTTCTGTAACTGATTACAATTAAATTTCAGGATAGTTGGCGTTAGTTTTCCTCCCTTTCATTTCTCCTCAGAAACTCCTGTCACACATTTGCTAATGTGGTGCTATTGACACTCAGCTCTCAGAGATTTTCTGTATTTTTCTTCATTCCCTTTTCTTTGTATTTTCCAGATTTGATCATTTCAATCGACCTATCTTCACCCTCATTAGATTTTTTTTTTCCACTCAGCAAAAATCTGTAGAGGCTTTGGGTCTCTCTGGTAAAAATTTTCAGTTACTTTACTTCTGACTCCAACATTTCTATTTGTTTATTTTTAAAAATAAAATCTCTCTCTCTCTCTCTCTCTCTCTCTCTCTCTCTCTCAATATGCTTTCCAGGCCCGACTAGAACTTGCTGTGTAGTCCAGGCTGGCACCAAACTCCCAGTGGCGCACCCACCTTAGTCAGCCTGGTGCTGAGATTACAGGCTTGCACTGCCTTACTCCAGCTAAATTTTAAATAAATAAAATGTTCTTTTATTTCTTTAGCCAGGATTTTCTATAGATTTTGTATTTAAACCAAGTAATCCAATGTTTTTGTTTTTACTCTGCTTGTTGAGAGTCTTACAATTAGAGGGAGATTTTAGGGTCTTTTGAGGTTTTTGTCAAGTGGGTGCCCAGCTCTGCACATGTACATAGCATTCTGTATTATCAGCAATGTGTTGAAGTTTTTCAAGTGCTCTCTATGGACATCTTAACCCCAAGTTTCCTCTCAATTTTTTTTGGCTAATTTTTATTTTGCTCCAAATGTTATTGCCACCTGGCTTAGTCATCTTTCGATCTAACAACCAAATATCCCAGACTGGGTAATATGCAAGAAAAGAAATTCATTTACAGTTGAAGAGTCTGAAAAGTCCAACATTAATGTGACTCCACTGGTTTGGAGTATGGCGAGATCCTGAGGGCAGATGGTATCGCAATTATGAAAGCATGTGCATGTGCAAGACCGACCACGTGGTGAGACAGGAAGCCAGGCAGACTCAGAGGCCAGGATCTTCTCATCACAGCCCAATATCATGTGTATTAACTGGAACTCCATGAGAGCTACCCTGCCAAAAGCAGCACCCCGTATCTAATTTGTCACGCTGGGCCCCACTTACAAAAGGCTCCAGAACCTCTGGCTACCACCGCCTGGGGAACTGAACTTCCAGCACTGGAGATCTTGAGGACTCCACTTAAATCATATCCATCCACAACCCTACTTCAGGCAGCTACAACACTCAGCAACCCGTGCTGTTTTTGACTAACGTCCCCAAGGGCGAGCTGAGAACGGTACTTTTCAGATTAAATAAAGTCAAAACCCACAGGTGGGAATTTTAGGGGAATTCCTACAGTCCAACAATGAAAAGAGTTCTCAGAAGCCTCTTTTGAAGCCCTCCAAAGCCTCCTGCCCCCTCAAGTGCCTGTTGCGCTGCTATTTTCCATTTTATATTTTTCCTTTTATTTTCAAAACTAGTGGGAATCTGAGCAGAGGGGAATGTTAAAACAAAGTTAAAATTTCACACAGCTCATTATTTCCAGTAAGATTTGCTTGTTTTTTAAATTTATGTTTTCACATTTTATTATTTTTATTTTATGTGTATGAGTGATTTGCCTGCATGTAAGTGCATCGCACTCACGCATGCGTAGTGACTGTGGAGGCCAGAAAAGGGCATCAGATCCCTGGCAGGTAGAGTTAAGGGTAGTTGTTAGTTGTCATCTAAGTGCTGAGAACTGAACCCAAGTCCTCTAGAAGAGCAGGAAGTGCTTTTAACTGGAGTCATCTCTCTAGTTCCAAGATTATTTTTTAAATGCTTGTCAGATTTTTGAAAGTCCTTGGGTTAACTTCCTAACTTCCAAGAAAATTGGTTTTAATTATTGTCAGTATCTTTGATTTCATGAAGGGATCAGTTTGTATCTATCTATCTATCTATCTATCTATCTATCTATCTATCTATCATCTATCTGTACATATATATATGTATATATATATTTAATTTGTATGAGTGTTATGCCTGCATGTATGTTAATGTACCCACATCATGCAATGCCTGTGGAAGACAGAAGAGGACATCAGATTCTCTGGAACTGGAGTTTTAGATGGTTGTTAGCCATCATATGGGTGCTGGAATTCGAACCTAGGTCTTCTGCAGAACAGAAGTCAGTGCTCTTAACCACTGAACCATATCTCCAGGCCCCTGTTTGTATCTTTTTGTGTCACCATTCTCATTCACACCAGACAACTATTGAGACACAGGCTGCAAGGAAGTTCTGCATTCCTCTGTAGTGGTCACTGGTATTGTTCCCAGGGAGTAATGATTGCATGTGTCCAGCAAAAAATGAACAGATCAAGGTTGACTTCCCACTTCTATGCTAGGTTATGCCTCCAGCTCTTAGACTGTGCTGCAGGTTAAGCTCGTCAGGAAAATGACTCTTGAATAGAGGTTTTACGTATAAAGTGTAAATGGGGGGGGGGGTCCAAAATCAACACTTGTAGCTGAGAAAGACAGAAATGGACAAAAAGAAATATGACTGTGATGGAGTGTGCTGTGATGGGAGAAAATGATTCTATAGAAGACGTAGAGAAGAATTTACTTTGTTCTCAGTATAGCATTATATAACAAGTAATATTTAATCTAAAAAGTGAACAGTGGACAAAAGATGAGAAAACTTTAAAAATTTAAAATTACATTTATTTATTTATTTATTTAAAATGCTGTAGCTATGCATTTGGAGGTCAGAGGACAACTTGTAAGAGTCCATCCTTTCCTTTAATCATGTAGGTCCTGATGGCCCAGAAAAACATTTTTTTAAAGGCTAATAAACAAATGCAACTCTCATAAATGAAAGAAAGGATAACTCATTTAGAGAAACTGAAATAAATTCCATAAGATAAAACGAATCAAAAGAATGAATCAGGGATAGAAATAGATCAACAAAGGCTAAATAAATATATTTAATAGTTTACAACCATTCTATAATGGTAAGAAAGCTACACTAGTATTATAAATTAAGGATTAGCCACAATCAAAAACTCATGGAAGCATCATTCAGGCTGACTGGTGCTTGTCAAACTAGAGTGAACAGTCATCACAGAGAAGCAACTACATTCATGATCTGTGTGGTAGAGGGAGAGTAGGAGGGATGTTGTTGGAGTAAAGATGAGCAGTGGAGGGGAGAGACACTAAGAATTTGGGGAGAGAGAGAGAGAGAGAGAGAGAGAGAGAGAGAGAGAGAGACTCCTCATTTTTTTGGCTTTTAAAATGTACTCTTTTTAAATGACATAGAGAGTAGAGGTGAAATATTGGGTTGGATTTAGAAGATGATTCAAATAAGAAATTCATTTTGTGGAACCTGTGGCAAGCTCAACTGAATACTTTCAATAAGAATTTGGCAGTTTGGTCTAACAACCTTCAGCTGAGGTGTCTGGTCAGGAATGTACTTTATGTATATTTTGGCCTGGTTTCTCTGTCACTGGATTTAGGAGGTATGCTCCCATTGCAGTGAATGCAGTGATGTATCCACACCACGGAGGAACACATCCCCTCAGCTAATCAACTTCTGGGAGTCAGCAGCCCCTGGGAATGTTAGGTTGAGTCTTTTCTTTCTTTCTTTTTTTTTTTTTTTTGTACTGAGGCTCTCAGCTGTAGATAATAGCTTTCCATCTTCTCATACAGTTTTTCAAAATTACCAGCATCAAATTGTTTGGAGAGATGGGGTGCAGGCATAGACACAATTCCAAGCTACCACCTTCAGCATTCTGAGGAGTTCTTTTCAGAGACCTCTTCTCAGGTATAGCTGGGATTCTTGACTGCTGTAGGAAAGAATTTCAGGATGAGCCAGTATGATGTATATTTGGGATTCATTAGACAGAAGTTCTAACACTTGTTAACACACGGGGTTATAAAGAGATCTGCTCTGGAAAAGACACAGCCAAGTGTGGAAGTTGGTTTCTCAGGACTATCTCTCTTAGGTATTGTAGTACTAGTCATGTGTATGAGTTTGGTAGTTCTCCAGTTATAACATAAAGGATTACTAAGAAGCTATTCTTCCTCTTTATGGTCAATGAAATTATAGGGTGGCTCTAGAGGTACCTTGGATAGGATCACAATCTGATAAAGTGAAATGACGAGTCACAATCTCTTTCTTAAGAGATTCCTATGAGATTTAGTCCTGACAAAGGAGTTAGACCAAATCTAAGGCGTATGTTCTTTTGGATCTTAAATATGATTTGTTGTTACTTTGGCATCCTTATTTGAAAGATCTGTGTGAAAAAGAACATTGTCCCTAAGACAAAAGCCTTCACAGAAAATGCTAACTATGCTGGAATTCTTGACTGTTAAATGGAGAGAGCCTTCAATGAGACTCTGGAACAAGGGGCTCTTTTTTCTTATAGTGCCTTCATTTTCCTTGTTTTTCTATCTTGTCTCAAAACGGCTGGTACATATGTGATCATGAAAGACAAAATACTTCTCCTCTATCAAGGTAAACTTGAATGACACCATCTCCAGAGCTTCCTATGGTGTCTGTTGAAGCTTTGCTGAGTATCTCTGTCCAGTCTTGTCTTCTCAGCCACAGGTGTTGATGTGGGGAATCCCTTCCAAATTTATACCCTGTATGCAAATGCAAATCCCCATTCAAGAATCTGTTTCCTGAAGAACTTCACCTGCACTCAAGAAGAAACATTGAGACCCACCCTAGCAAAAAGTGGGATGTCATCTGTGCCCTATTTATTCTTGCATGATGCATATAATTGTCACACCCTGGAAGCAATACCAATTACTGCTGCAGAGGAATGAGGAACTTCCCCGCAGCCCCTGTATCTTGCTAGATGCTTCTTCAGCTCTTTGAATCTAGCATTTGAGGGGATAATTGAGCAGAATGCTGTTCGTTCTCCAATAAATACATGGCAATGAGCATTTTGCATGAAACTTACCAGATTTATAGAAACCTCCAGTATCTCAGGCAAAAGAAAAGCAAGCAATTCAATTGAACAAGATGAGCATCTGTAGATTTTTATTTTATCTCATCAGCAACTTCATCTGCCCATTTTAAGCTAAATACTTTCACCAGAGGAAGGATATGATCTGACTGACAACCTCTACTGACCAGGTTGTATGCACTGATGATTTTACTTTTTACAAACAAGCAAGCAACAACAAGAACAACAACAAAAAAGTATATATACATATATATAGATATAGATAGATAGATAGATAGATAGATAGATAGATATAGATAGATAGATAGATAGATAGATAGCAAGGACGATGCTAGAAAGTCAAAATTTGCAAATCTGACTGTGGCAGCTCAAGTGATACATATGTGCATCTATTTACACTGAACAGATGATTGGTTTGAACGATGGATATATTGAGTTGAACGCAATTCAGCGGTAAAATAAATAAGCATTTCATATCCAGAAATGTAATACAGCATACTCAGTATTACAGTTGATGACAAAATAGGAAGTATCTCTTATTCCATGTTTTACAGCACATATTCATAAGAACCAACACAAGAGGTAAAACATGAATGCCTTAACTCTTGCCTCATGTGTCCAGAGTCTGATTTTTAAATACAGACCTCACACATAACTTGTTTTTCACTGCAAAGTCATTGTAGAAAGATGGAGCTCCATAAGGGGATTGTAGGCAGTAAACTAGTATATACACCTGGATAAGGGGCTGTGTGATAAACTATTTTTAGATAATATATTTAACACGCTTACTTTGAAGATTGGAATGCATTTTTCAAGTATCCAGGTTTTGGGGAAACTCACCTTATACCGTCCATTAAAATTTCATCACTCGTTTGCAACCAAATGAGGATGTAGCGTCTGTGCTGTGCTGTTTCCTCTGCCGTCTTCTGCTCATTTTACCACAAAGGCTGTGTCACTTATCAGAAGTCAGTTGAAGTTCTTTTCTTAGAAACAAGCATTCACAAATTTGCTGGGTATTTGGGGAAGTATGAGAAGTCTGCAATTTCATTCAAAATTCAGAATGGTTTAAGTGAGATCATCGTCGGTAACGCTGATAGAAGAAAACCCCAGTTGTAAATGTAAACAAAACCGGCAAATAACTGAATCTATATTAAAGAAGGCAAAGTGAAAGTGTTCCCAAGGAGAATGATGTAGGCTTGCTGGCTCCAGGCTGCCATCCCAGGACCGCACTCAGGACCCGGAGGCAAGTAGGTTGTCATGTGTTTGAGGACAGCTTGGCCTGTATAGTGAGTTCCAGGCCATCTTGGGCTTTGAAAGGAGTTTCTATCTCCACCATACAAACCAAACCAAAACAAAACAAAACCCACCCACTCACCAACACCTCCCCACCAGTCATCCTCCCCCAGCCAACCAACAAACCCACAAAACGAAAGCAGGCTGGATATATATCACAGAGGTTATGAGCACTTACTGCTCTTCCAGAGGACAGCGGTCACGTTCCCAGCATGCACATGGGCAGGTCACAACCACCTGTAACTCCGGACCCAGGAGGACAGATACCTCTGATCTCCACAGGCGCATGTACTCATGTACACATACCCACACATGTACACATAAATTAAAATGATAACTAAATCTTTTTTAAAAAATCAATAAACCAAGCATTCTCAACAGCAAAAAAGGAGTATAAAACCTTTATGTACCTTCAAATTCAGCGAAGCAACAGACTCTTTCTTGATGTGTTCCTGTCTGTCTGAACACCAAGTGAACTGTCTGTGGTAAAGCCTGTTTGTCACAGCAGAACTCCCCGAGCACCACAATAGTGAAATTAGTATCTCTTTCACAGCTTATGATTCAGCTAATATAATTTGACTTGTTTATTTTGCCGTAAAATGAAATTCACCCTGATGCCTACACTGCAGCTACTCTGGAACAGGTGTGTCCAGCTAAACATCTCATTTTAAAAGTACATCCTGTTAAAGCAGGTTGTTTTCCCCCATCGTACCACCACGCACGATCCCTGTCCCTGTCACCAGTGACCTTCATTATTACCCAGGGTAATAATCATGTCTGTATGTTTTATAATTCATGTACTTTATAAGTTTGATTTCATTATTGCTTTCTATCAGCTGCTTACTTCCTCATCTTGAATTCACTAATTGCTCAAAATTCACCTAATTGTGGCTTTGTATCCACAGATTCCCTGTTTTTCATATCCCAGTGAATGGCGCTTTCATTAACATTCAGCCATTTCTGATTCTTTCTCTTAAATTTTTCATCCTCCATATAATATCCTTCCTTCCTTCCTTCCTTCCTTCCTTCCTTCCTTCCTTCCTTCCTCTCTCCCTCCCTCTCTCCTTCCTCCCTCTCTCCCTCCCTCCCTCCCTTGCTTCCTTTCTCTCTCCCTCCTTCCCTCCCTCCCTCCCCTCTCCCTTCCTCCCTCCCTCCCTCCCTCCCTCCCTCCCTTCCTTCCTTCCTTCCTTCCTTCCTTCCTTCCTTCCTTCCTTCCTTCCTTCCTTCCTTCCTTCCTTCCTTTCTTCATAGGTTCTGTGTAGCCTGCACAGGGCTTGACCTGGTGCCTCTCCTGCCTCAGCCTCATGTGTTCTGGGATTGCAGATGTGTGCTACCAGGCTTGTCTTCAATGTTACTTTTAATAAATCGGTGAATCCTCTGGGTCCTTTTCTTAAAATACCTGCTAAAAATCACTGCTTCAGCTTCTACCGCTGTAAGCCAACACCAACTCTTGCTTGCTCTACCAGTGTTATAACTGTGATCTTTCCATGCTGGCACATCCTCTGATGTACTTTTCTTCAAGGTACTTTCCCACCAACAGAACCACATGTTATTTATTTATTTATTTATTTATTTATTTATATGGCTATTTCGCCTGCATGTATGCAAGTGCATCCATATCATGCACTGCCTACAGAGGCCAGGAGAAGCCATCAAACCCTCGAGGAGCCAGAGTTAATGGTTGGTTGGTTGCTAGCCACCATGTGGTTGCTGGGGAAAAATCCTTGGTCCTCTGCAGAGCATCCCGTGCTGTTCAGGCTAGTCTTGATTTCACCAAGATCCACTTGTCTCTGCCTCTTTGAGTGCTTGGGTTAAAGGCATGCCCCACCACACTGGCTTTGGGTTTTGAATGGCTCTTGTAGATTGTAGATGCTTCTCTTTTGTGTTTTTGTTGTTTAATCTTTTTCTTTCACTTTATCATCATCATCATAATCATGATCATCATCATCGTTATTGCTCCTGACCTGCCTGGAACTCACACTGAAGTCCAGGCTGGCCTCTAGTGGCTGCTTCTGTCTGTGGAGTGCTGGGATCTTTTGAAGTCGTGTGCCACAACCCTGTTCTCTGTTCATTCTTAATCTCTTTCTGTCTGAATGTGAAGAGCAGGAGTGAGTGCATTAGGGATTTTTTTTGTTCATTATGTTCTGTATTATAGGACACTGTTAGTCAGATAATACATGCTAACATGAGTTGAAGGATAAATCAGTGTGATCACATGACGCTAAGCAACACAGTGAGTGGGTATGATGTGTTCGCACTGGGAAAGGTCAGGGGACTTCTTTAATTCATAGGATTCTGTCCACAGGACTTGTTCACAGTTATAGTAGTACCCATGAGAGAATCAGACAGTGTGGAAAGATGGGCAGATAGCAAGACCAAGAAAGTAGACACAAGGCTTTTCGCTAGGGAGCATAGACTCTCTAGCTGTACCTCATTTAGAAAAGGACCATGACTTTGTGACTTGTAAATGTTTATTCTCCCCTTGAGCTTGTTAAAAATCTACTTCTAAATGTTTTTCAGGATAGCTTCTATTTTCTGGAACCATACCAGGGAATCGAATCAGAGCAATAAAAGGGTCTCATAATTGCAATGGTTCTTTTAATTCTAGTTGAACACCTGCGATGATTTAAATTCTGAAGAATTTTCACATCTTCATGGAAACAAGGAAGAACTCCAGATTCTACTGTGAGGTAGATCCAGGAGGCATTTACATGAGTTTTAGGCAGGATGACTTGTTGACATTGCTTGCCTTTAAGTCTAACTACCTAAAAATGAAGAAGAGAATTGAGACCTGGATGGTGAGCACGGTTATTGTTTTTAATATTTATTATTGGATGATTGAAGACTCTATCACATTCTTCCTTTAGGAGCAATGAAATTGTTTCCTCTGTGAAAGTTTTCACTCATATAAATCTTAGCACTGCCTTTTTCTGAGTATTTCGAAGTTGCGATTGATCAGTTGTATATTCTATGTTCAATTTTCACTTTTATTTTTCAGTATTCTATACAATTGACCTGTTTCCTTTACACACTTTATTCCTTTAACTTCTAGAAGTGGTATTAGTACTAACCATACCAAAACCACCACCTTCACAACTAGTATTTTCACTGAATCTATCACTGTCCCCAAGTGAATTATGCTTAAAGGTAGGATTCTTGAGTGTTTGCTTTAAAGTTGTCATATTTGAAACTAGCGTGTGGCCTTCTAATCATCTTGACTGACAATGGGGATTTACATGGACTGTAATATTCTTAAGACTGCACTGCTATTTCCCATTCACTCGTTAGATTTATGTTGTGTGTATATGTGCGTACGTGAGTGTGTTTATCAGTCAGTGTTCCATTACTCCAGCAAATATTTGAAACAATTAACTTATAAAGAGAAAAGATTTATTTTGGTTCCTGATTTGGGAGGTTTCAGTTTCATTGCTTCAGGGCTGTGACAGCTTGTCATCTTAGGAGCACTGGGAAGGGAGTGATGGCTAATCTCACATCTGGGAAGCGAATGAAGAATTCAGAAGGGACCAAGAATGCCACTATCCACTCAAAGGATACATACTCGATGACCTACAACCTCTAGGTCTCCCTGTTTAAGTGCTTATCTCCTCCCTGTAAACACCATGGGCTTGCAACCAACCTCTAACCCATGGGTAGTTGGGGACATTAAAGATCAACAAATTAGAGATCAAATAAATTAAATTAAATATAATATGTTCCTTGTCCTCAAAGACTCAAAACCTTTTTACAATATAAAATACTTTCAGTCCAACTCAGTGAGACCCTAAATTCCTGGTTATTCCAGTGTTACTCAAAAGTCCAGATCCAGCACTAACTGCAATAGTGCATGCCTGCAGTTCCAGCACTTAAGGGGCCAAGCAGGAGCATCAAGAATTGGAGGCCAGCTTATGCTGCAGTGTGAGTCTGAGGTTAGCCAGGACTATCTCAAAATATATATATATGGGGACTGGAAAGATGGCTCAGCTGTTAAAAGTACTAGCTACTCTTGCAGAGGACACGGGTTCAGTTCCCAGCAGCCACCTGGTAGCTTACAACCATCCATAACTCCAGTTCCAGGAGATCCGACATCCTCTTCTAATCTCCACAGGCACTGCACAACACAGGTGCACTTGTACACATGCAAGCAATACACATGAAATACAAATAATAAATAAAATATTTAAATAATAGTAGTAGTCCAAAGTTTCCTTGTGACTCAAGGTAAAGTCAGCTATGAGTTCATGTAAAGATTACAAAAAGAGAGTCATCTACTTCCAAGACACAGTGGCATAGATAAGTATCCCTATTCCACAAGGGAGCAAAAATGAATAAACAGGGGGAAAAAAAGCTCAAAGAAAGATCTGAGTTTCAGCAGGACAAACGTTAAACCTTGGAACAACGTATCCAGTATCCAGAGCACCCCATGGCAGAGAGTGAGCTCCCTCCCAAAGGCTGGGCTACCTGGATCCTTTGACTTTGTTCACTGCAGCCACTTGACTTCTCTCCTGGGCAGGTTTTGCATGGTTTCTAGCTTCCCATTACTGATCTTCCATAGTCCTGTAATCTCTTCGAAGCTTCCTGGGGTCCCCATCACAGCTTCAGCTCCATTCTTACAGCTCCCCGCCTCATCCTATCAGAAAATGCCTGGATGCACTCTGACCAGCCACACCACTCATCTGCACAGACTCCTTTGGCATCTCAGTGGGAGCCTCTGTGCCCCTATAGCTTTTATATTCTGCATGTCTGCAAAACCAGCATTATGTGGGTAGTGCCAAAGTCTGCTGCCAGCACAAGCTGCACCTAGACCTACTTGAAGCATAGCTGCTGCAGCCTTTGAGTCTTGCTTGGCTGCACAGCAAGCAAATCTCAAGGTGATCTGTAGGTAGGTATTCAGGGCTTTCTTCTCAATAGACTGCCTTGGAAAGTCTTTGAGAGCCATTTGCATCTCTCTGTCTCTGAGCCCTTGATAATTTCTGATATGACTTTAAGGGACTTTTGTACTGTTCTAAAGCAAACCACCATCCTAGGCTGTACCTTTATAGTTGGTTTTTCTGTGGCAAGACTGTTCATCTTTCACTTTTTGGGCTTCTTTTTTGCTGCCAGTTCTTATCATGAAGTCAGCTAAAAGTAGTTAGTAATATCCACATTGCAGTTTGAGTGCAATGCTACCCTTCAATGTTCTCTAGAAAATAAACTAGTTTCAGCACCTTTAAGTTCAGCCTCCCACAAAGTTTAGGACATGTATAAAATACAGGCAGGTTGCTCTGCATCTGGTAAAAAGTGTGATCTGTGGTCTAATTTCCAAGAAAATTCTTATTTCTCTCTGAAAACTCATGATAACCTTTGTTATCTGCATTCCTTTAAGTAATCCGGTCTTCTGAACTCCCCCAAAGAATCAACCACTAAACTGTATGTAGGACTGCCTTTTATAATCTGGACATAATCTGGAGTAATGACTTTTACCTAACCTTGAAACCAAAAAGTTACTGTTTATAATGTAGACAAGGTCACTGAGTCATGAGCTCCCCTTGTGACCTGGACATCTGATCCTAATCCCTCAAGACTCCTCTTTGCCCTACACCCAAGAGAGTATATGCATCTGTATATGTGTGCTTTATATATCAATGCACAGCAAGCAGTGCTTTTCTCATTGCAAACAATGAGAGAAGTTAAGAAGCCTCTGTTTGTAGCTGTGTGTGTAATATTCTACGTCTAGGAATGAAATGGCAAAATTCTCTGATGAGAAAGGGTAGTCCTGACTTTTACTTCCCCATTTCACTCTGGAGATACCTTTTCAATGTAAGAAAGAATGAAGCCCATTCTGGGGAGCACAGTTCAAGAGACATCTGAAGGACCAGGTCCTCAGCAGTTTGAATTCATTGTCAGCTTTAAAACAGATGCTAGGAGCTGGGCTGTAGTTGGGCTGTTTCTTTCTTTCTTTCTTTGAGACAAGGTCTCAGGCTGGCCTCCACCTCACAGAGATCTACCTCTGCCTCTGGAGTGCTGGGATTAATGTCATGTATTGCCATGCCCTGCTTTCAAGGTCTTTCTTTTATAGGGTGTAACTGCAATTTGACTTAGAAACACCACACTCTTTTGCAGCATTGAAAGTTTTCTCCTTCAAACTTTTCCAAACTCTTCTTATTATCCATTTCTCAAATCTGATCTGTGCTGTCAGGTATGATCATAGAAACAACTCTGCTTGCTGGCACCCCTTTTCTTTTTAAAAACCTATTTTGTTTATTATTTTTATTTTATGTGTATGAGTGTATTGCCTGCATGTATGTAAGTGCACCTGTGTGTGCAGTGCCCACAGCAGTTAGAAGAGGGTTTTGGATCCCCTGGAAATGAAGTTATGGATGATTGTTAGCCACTGTGTGGATGCTGGGAACCAAACCAGGGTCCTGTGCAAGAGCAGCCGGTGCTCTTAACTGCTGGGCCATCTCCCCAGCTCCCAGTACCACTTTTCTTTAAGTTAGCAAACATTTTCTTTTTTTGACTGAAAGCTTTGGAGAATTCAGCCCATGGTTGATTGGTTTTACTGCTTTGAATCTGTGGAAGTACATCACAGGATGACACATGATGGAGCAAAGCTACTTACCTACTATATAATAGTGAGGAAGGGAGGGAGGGAGGGAGGGAGGACAGAGGAGGGAGGAGGGAGAGAGGGAAGGGAGGAGGGGAACTGGGGAAAGAAAAAAAGAGAAATAAAATATAAAAGATAATCTTGAGTAGTTTCATTTTACAAATGTTCTGACACATTTTGGAGGGAGTGGGCATATACAATTTAATCCAGCTTGGCAGTGTAGCCCAGTAGTTGAACACTCGCCTTACATGTGCAAGGCCCCGGGTCAATCTCTAGCACTTCCAAAACAGAGAGAGAATAAATGAAAGGAAATCAGCCCAACTCAAGTCAGGTGCTGATTCCTCAACAAACACTGCAGCTCAGTCAAAACAACACAGATTTAAGGGTTCAAATGTCATAGTCACAGTTTGGCAAGTGCTTCACAAGTCAGGAGTGGTTTGTCAACTTTTTAATTCTCTAACACTGGCAAAAACAGCCAGCTAGACCCATAATGCCAGTATATGTTGAGCTAAAGGGCATGGTCCACTCCATTTTCTTGCTGATGTTAAACTGGCAGGAGGCTTCATTTAGGGATCATTAGAAAAGAAAGGAGGTCTTCTAAGGGATGTCTACACATACCTCAGCCACACTTCCCTAACAGACACAATTCATTACCTCTAGTTTTTAATCCTCTATGAAACAAAGAAGCAATGAATTTTAGAGTGATATTAGAGTCTTCAGAGCTATTAAGGAAGATTTGTCACGGGGCCTCCTAGAATAGATGCATTTCGAAAGATTTCCAATTTCCTTTATATTTGTAGCTTGAATATTTAAGAAGAAACTTTTATAAAGACATTTTACTTCTTATTACTTGTGACATATATATTTGTGACATATTAAAGCTAAGTGCAGAACAAAGATCTTTAATATTTTCCTACTGTCGTTCCTCAGTCTGTGTCAAATTAGTATGTTTGGTGTTTTTCCCACGTTTTATTTGTGCATGTTTGATTTTCTTTTTTCTTCCTTATTTTTGACGAGTTCTTTGGAAAACTCATACAATGTATTTTGATCATATTCACTCCTCCCCCACTCCTCCCAGGTCCACCACCCCTGTCTCTATCCACCCAACTTTGCGCTCTCTCTTTTTTGAAAAGCCCAGAATCCAGTTTGTGCCCAGATTCTGTCTTTATACTTTGAGTTTATGGCTGTCCATTGGAGCATGGTCAACCTACCGGAAGCCACATTCTTAAAGAAAACTAATTTTCCTTCACCCAGAAGCAGCTCAGCTAGGAGGTGGGACATCGTGTGCACTTCCCCTCTCCAAGCTGGGATTTTGTCTGGCTTGAGTTTGCAAAGGTCGTGTGCATGCTGCCGTAAGTACTGTGAATTCATACATACAGATGTCTTGTAATATTCAGAAAATAGTGTTTTGTTTTTCTGGTTGCTCAGGATGTATTCATGGGGAAAAAAAAAAAACAACAGCTCATGAAATTCTAATTTGAGGAGATAAACTAAACCTAAAATCTAAGATAAAAATAATTCTATGTGATTTCACTGTATCAATTCTATTTAAAAAATGGGCAGGTTAAATAAAGTTAGCTCTCAGTGGCAAGTGTGGGAAAAACTGCGTCTGATTTTGTTGGTGTGGCCAGGGCAGGTATCCTTGAAGTCTGAGTGATCTTGAGAGGAGGAAGCCATGCTGAGTGTGGGAGATGAGTCTAGCACAAATGTGTCAGGGTCCAAAGCAAGCTGTTTCCTTTCAGAAAGAGTAGGAAGCCAGTTATACCAGGATAGCCATCAGGGTAGCTGTGGACAACAAGCTAATTCCTGTTGTTCAAAGGTCTCTGGTTAGTAAGCTGAGCATCATGAAAAGGCGGAGAACAATTCTGAGCAGAGTAACACATGAGTTGAGCGAGCCCCAGTTGGAGAATTGCCTCCATTGGACTGGCCTGTGGGGTATTTTCTCTAATGAGTGATGTGGGAGGGCCCAGCCCACTGTGGGCAGTACCACCCCTAGGAAGGTTTTTCTGTATAAGAAAGCAGATTGAGCATGGGCCAGAGGAGTAAGCCAGTAAGCAGTGTTCCTCCATGGCCTGTGGTTCAGTTCCTGCCTCCAGGTTCCTACCTTGTGATGAACTATGATCTGGAAGATGTGAGCCAAATAAATCTTTTCCTCCCCTTCTTGGTTAGAGTGCTTTGTCACAGAAATTGAAAGTAACTACAATACTGTTATTACATTTTAATCATTATTACATCCCACTCTTTGTAGAGAATGAAAAGAGGTTGATAACCTTTGCTTTTGGCAATGGCAGATGTGATTTCTATTTAAAAAATAATTTTATTTTGTATAAGTGTATTGCCTGTATGTATGTAAATACACCCATGTCATACAACACCACCCAAGGAAGTCAGAATAGATCACTGGACTCCTGGAACTGGAGTTACAGATGGTTGTTAGTCACCGTGTGGGTGCTGGGAACCAAACCCAAGTCCTCTGGAAGAGCACCCAGTGCTCTTATCCGCTGAGTCCTCTCTCCAGCCCCTGATTTGTATTTTTCTGCAATAGTTTCCATATTGCATTTCTACAGTGTAAATTAGGAGAAACCAAATTGAAAATATGGTTCTATCATTTAATGTGTTGTCAGGATAATTTAAGCTTTAGTTTGTTCGGATAAGAAAAATTAGTGGAAAATACTGAGTTATAAAAATACAATTCATGGCATCTATTAATATTCACAAGAGAACTGTTCATTATATAAGTACAAAAATAAGGCCGAAGTAAAATATTTTGTTGCTTTTTGCCTTTTTATGTGTGTATATGTGTGTGCAGGTACATGAGCATATGTATGCGCATGTGTGTGGAAACCATAGTTTGACTTTAATGTGTTCCTTTTTTGTTCTCCACCTTGTATTTTTTATGTATGTGTATGTATTGGTGTGTTTGTGTGTGCAGGTGTCTGCACAAGCCAGAAGAGGACATCAGATCCCCTGGGGTCAGAGTTAACAGTTGTGGGCCATCTGAGGTGGGCTCTGATGGAAGCAAACTTTGGTCCTCTACAAAAGGAGAAAGTACTATTAATCATTGAGTCATCTCTTCAGCCCACTACCTTATTTTTGGAAGACAAGATCTCTCACTGAAACTGGACCTTGTCTATTCATCTAGACAGGTCAGCTAGCAAGCCCACGAATCTCTCTGTCTCCATCTTCACAGTGCTCAGACTGCTGGGCTGGGGTTTCTGGGCCTGGCTTTTGATGTGGGTGCTAGGGATCGAACTCATGTCTCTATGTTTGCACAGCAAGCACTAAACCGAGGTGTCTTCCAGCTGCTTATTTTGGTTTTTGACTAGGATCTCACTGTGTGGCTCAGGCTGACCTGGACCTCACCACTCTCCTGCCTCTGCCTCTGAAGTGGTAGGATTACTTTGCTCAGAAATGGATTTTATTTATTTTAAATTAATTTGTAAGTCAGTGTGCAAAGTAATGAATTTCCTTATGACGTTTTGATAATACTTGGTTCTTATTGGTCCTCCTTCCCTACTCTGTTCCTCTGCCCTGTGTCCTCCTCTTGGTACCCTTCCTCCAAACAACTCCTCCTGCTCTCGGGTCACATGTGTTCTATTACTCTCTCTCCCCTAAAACCTCTTACATCCCTCTCATAGTCCCTTTTCCTCTTATCCTTTGAGGACCCCCCCCAATATATCCTCACATATTTAAAAATTAAAAATCTTTGATCCATATACCAGAAAACCTATGGTAGCTGCAGAGATTTTTAATAATGACCAGTGGTAACCCATTCTCTCTCTTCCCTCCAAGACCGTTTAAAAAATATCCAGAATCTGAGAGAAACTGGGAGATTTCCACGGACCCTTATAAGACATTAGGCTTCTTCCTTCACGTTTGTCTGTATCTGTAAATGCTCCTGTTCTGCTCGCCATGACTCATCCCAAAACTTGCCTCCTTCACGCTTTCAGCAACCACAGCGGCAACAAATTCAGTTATCTTAAGTCCTTCTTCAATTTAGAACTTGACTGAGGGTCTTGAGAACTGTGGAGAGATGTCTGTGTTTCAGTCTGAACTTTATTTCCGGGGAACTTGGGCTGTCATGACACAGTCCCTGATCAATCTCTGAGTGTTTCTTCCACAGTCTTCTCCCATAATTCCACATGAATTAGGTGTTCCTTAAGGCTGAATTAAACACTCTTCGTGCTCACTCAGTCCTGCTGCTTTTGTATTTCAGAAGAGCAGAGAGGCCTTTCACTCCTTCCCTTTCTCCAGCATATTCTGCTGAGGCGCCCCCGGTAGATTTCTGCTGAAGAAGGACGGGGCTGCCCACAGCCTCAAATGCAAATGCACCGGCCTCAGAGATCTATCAACACCATGTCAAATAGCTTAATATCTAGGTTTCTTAAGAATTATTCAAATGAAGATATATATATAGATAGATAGATAGATAGATAGATAGATGGATAGATAAATGTTCATTAATTTAAAAGTAAAAATATGTCGATGGGAAAGAAAATATATCTCTAAGAGTTTAAAATACTCATAAACAGGACTGTTTTTCTTGATTTTTATGTTCTATATAGAAGACTCTTTAAGGGCACCGGCTTGGTTGCATACACATGTATCTTCTTAAGTCATGACAGTTGGTACTGTCGATGCCATTTTTATGAATGAAGGCACAATCCCCATGATCGTGCACACTATATCTGGAACAAAACAAAGAGATTACTTCTTTATCAGACCTCAGGAAAAATAAGCAACCACAGCCTCGAATAATGAATCTGAACTTTGGTAACAGAGTTTCAAACGGAGGAAACAACACAAGGTGTTTCTGTTCTCTTTGCAGCAACCACGCCCCCCCCCCCCCCCCCTCCAATTAACCTCGGAAGCAAAAAACAGAGTCACTCCACTCCTCGATAGCACGGCCCTGGAACTTTATGCTTTCAACAATAGAGGACACATCATATACCCTGCTTAAGATGTGCTCTTTTTATTAATTGATTTAAAAACAATAGACTTGCTATGGGTCCTGAGTGTTCTTGAAGACACAAGTTTCCTACTGTGAGGGATTGGATTCTTCTATTTATATTTTGAAATAAAAAATGACTCAGTGGTTTAGGCATTTAGAGTTAGTATTGAGAGAGTAACTGACATTTCACGGAACACTTTTCAGGCACTATAATAGTGGCTTATTGTATTGTTCTAACAGGGATTCATTTGGCTACTCTGTAACCATCACCACAGTGAAATGGGAGTTGTTTACTTGGCAGAGTGGTGTCATGGGTACAAGGCATTAAGTAGAGTTGCTAAGGTCCTACTTTAAATCATATATATGTATATATCATTGAAAAATAAATATGAAACATACAATAGTGAGTCTTGGTGGATTTCTGATTATATTCTGCTCAAAATGCTTTGAGTTTTTCATTTAGGGAGAATCCACAGTGCTGGTATGCACTTTGATAACTCCTTGGATTTCCTCTAACTTTTATTCTCGCCGTTCCTAAAATATAGGTGTAGAGTCATCTGTTCAGTCCTTGAAGGACCGGTTCTAAGACTACCGCACCACACAGGCTCAAGTCCCCTATATAAAAGCATGCAGTATTTGCACATCTCCTACACACATCCTCACCCTGTCTTTGAATTTTCCCTAGATGATTTCCCTAACACAGGGCTAATGATAGGTGAATAGTTGTTCTGCCGCATTGTTTAGGCAAAAATGACAATAAGCTGGGCTTGCTCAGTAGGTACAGTTTGCCTCCTGTCTAATGTTTTCTGTCTGCAGTTGGTATATGAGGGACTGTAGATGGACAGGACCCGCCCTATGTCCATGCCTACCCATGCCCCTGTTCCAGTGGAAAACTCTTCAGCCATTATGGGGTTCTATATGAGGAAACCCCAGTGTTCCACGATGCAGAGTATAACTACTTGGAAATAAGATTTTTAAAAGACTGGCTAACTTTCGGTGAGATCTTTTTAAATTATTGATTTTGTCTTTTGAAACAAAATCATGTTCTGAGTGCTCATGAAGATATGATTTTCCCGCTAAGTGCTAATATTGTAGGCACATCACCATATCCTAATCTATTCTGTTCTAATCTAAGCTTTTCTCATCTAATCTAATTTGTTCTAATCTAATCTAGTCTAATCTAATCTAATGTGCCTGTTGTTCTTTTTCTTTTCTTTTCTTTTTTGCCAACTTGGTGATTGAACCCAGGGTCCCTTGCATTACTAGGCAAGTGCTCTGTCGCTGAGACACAACCACCTCAACCCATTGATGCTCTCATAAGCAAAAATAATTTGGACACTGACTTAAGTATGGACACATGGTGAACAACAGAAAGACAGAATGAGATGAAACCACCTACCCACAAGCAGAGAGCAGGGGAGAAATGAAACCTGTCAAGACCTTGGGTGTGACCTGCTCCCCTAGACCTGAAGCTCCTACTTTCCAGTCTGTGTCATTTGCTATGACAACCCTAGAAAACGAGCACCACAACTCTGACCAGCTCATAGTTTGCTTTCTCCCTTGTTTTTAAAAAGTGGGACAATACATAACATGTTAAACTGCCAATATTTTCTTCCAAAATAAAGAAAAGAAAAGAAAAAGCACCACAGGAATTAAAAAGTTCAATTCACATCATATATGTCTTACATTTTTTTTTCAAAGTAAAAGAACACAAATATTGGTTATATGATGGCTTTCAAATCATTGTGTGTTTTCAACCTAAATTTTATGTAAATAGAGTGATCACAGAGATTTCTCTAAATTAATGAAGTTCCTCTATTAGCCTTATGTCACCTACATGGATACAATGTCAGGTACATACAACATATTAACGCCACCGAATGAACACATGCCAGGAAAAAGGCACTCAATCCATGGAAGCTCCTAAGTTCTCTCCGAAAAAACACTATCTCCCAAGTCCTTCCTTCACTCTGTAACTTAAGGGCAAAGTTTACATGTCCCCAGAGCAAAACCCAAGTCGAAGGATATAATTAGCTCTTTAGTTGAGGACTACCAATTAGTTCTGGAATTTTAAATAAAAGGAAACCAAATGTCTCTCTTCTCAATCTATTTTCTTCCATAGTGTCTCACCACTGATAGGTAAGGAACATTCAGTTTCAGTATATCTTCTAAGACTATCAATGGGAAGCAAAAGGAAACACACACACAGCAGAGAGAGATGAGAGAGAGAGAGAGAGAGAGAGAGAGAGAGAGTCTGAGGTAGACTCGGGCAAGAGTCAAACTTCTTAGATTTGTGTCTGGTCTAGAATGAAAGGAACACATATATCATCTAAATTAACACAGAGAACAGACAGTGGTGTTGGATGCCAGACTTTCACTAAAGAGTGTCAGTTTATCTGATGGTTCTCTTCAGCATCTATTGGAGGGCCTGTTGAGGAAATATAGTTGAAAACATTATTGATGTTACTGTTTATAGACCCAGAATTCACACTACAATTTACACATTTAACAATAAATCTTAAGAAGGCTTACAAATTATTGTATAAAGTTCTGTCTGGCCACATCCAGAGTTTTTTCAAATTCATTTTGTTCAGTCCAATCCAATATGAATAGTGTGTCGCAAGGTTCATCATTCTTTTCTGTTCCAAAACAGAGTGTTGTCAGGGACCTTTCCCAGTGACCTTATTCTCAATACATGAAACAGTGTTGCCCTTGTCTGAGTTCGTCATCATCTTACCTCAAGGACGGCAGGTGCCTCAATAAACAACCCCACCGCCTTTCGATTTGTCACTAGGCAACCAATCTCATTACAGCAAGGGAACTATTCTTTAATGACTGCAGCCAGAGTGTATCAGTTTTGTTCTTAATTCTGAAGTAGCTTCCCATTTGGTATGGGACCACAGTCTTTGTGATGGCCAACAGGACCCTGATGGTTATACAATCTCTCATTTTAGATATGCTGACTTCCTGTTTTCTGTTCTTTGAATATTCCAGGCATCCACCTGTCTTAAGACCTGTGTCCCAGCTGATTTCGTTCCCTAGAAGCTTTAGCCCTACATGCTGACTGCCTCACTTGCTGTTCTTCGAGCAAACGTCATCATTTCAAGGAGCTGTGACCTTGCTACTCACTAGGAGATGTCGTAGTATGTCTTAATTCACATATTCTTTGCACAAAACTTGCTAACTTCTACCACACAATATAACTGCCATATTTACTAGGACTCTTGCAAATTGGCTCTCTCTCTCTCTCTCTCTCTCTCTCTCTCTCTCTCTCTCTCTCTCGGCTCTAAGTTTCCTAAGGGCAAAGGGCAAATATCTTTGGTCACTTTTGTTGACTGACATTTCACCCCCTACAGGGAGGCTGACTACCCAGCAAACCAAGTGGGGCTCATATTGGAAAGAACAAATCTTACCAGTTCATTCTTGGTGATGAACTTAGCAAGAGTCCCATCATAGATTTCACAGTTCTCTTCTGCATTGAGCCAAATCGTTGTGTGTTCAGAAGTATAGACACAAGAATTGCTCATCTGGTTCCAGCCATGGGGGCATATCTTCAAACTGTCTGAGCATGTCTTATTCCGAGAGTTTTTTGAATATTCCACTAAAATTAATGAAATAAAATGAGGACACTGCAAAGGTAAATATCTGACTTTCATCGTAAAGGGTTCATCTGTGTCTGTCACTGATAAAGCTGACTTTACCTTCACGACCAGTCTGATAAATTTAACCATGGTCGTCAAATACTTAGTGATGCCAACTGAATCAAGAACACAGGCTTCAGAGAATTAAGACCAATGCATACCTTAGACAGTAGTAATCAACTTCTCTCAACTCAATATCCTCTAGCTAATTTTTTCCTCTCTCATATTTTTATACTGCCATTTGTTTACTTCCTTTCTTAAAATTTACTACAAATGGATCCCTCTGTATGCATAACATCAAAGAGCTGGTTCTCTGTCATTGACTGAAACCTGACTCAACTGTCTTTCAAAAAATAGTATTTCCTCGGGAGTGAAGCTACTTCTTTGTCCTTTATTCTTAAGCACACAAAATAAATGATCAGAAGAGGGGAAAATGTTGGAATTTTCTTAGCTTTTTACTCATTAACTCACTGCCCTAAATGCATGAAGGTACTTGTTAATGAGCAACCCAGAGAGAAACAATATAGAAGGCATTTCTTTTAACCAAGAGCTGAAAAAAAAAAAAAGAATTAACTCATAGTCAAGCCTATGAAAGTGAGACTCTTCAAATGGAAGGGTTAACCAGCAGTGTGTTTCTATCATGCAAAACCTGATAGGAAAGTCACTGAAAACACTCAAGTCCAAAATTAGCCTAAAATATCAAATTTAGATAAGCAACTAATATAAAAATCAAATATTGGTTCAAAACCTGAGCTACCTGAAAGTTTTATCATTCATATCATTCATCTGTGAATTCATTCATTCTTTCATTTATACACTCAACTACTTCCAGGTGAGCGTTTACACATGCCAGACATTGTTTCCTAACTCTATAAATACAACAACATACATGAAAAAAAAAATCGTTGCTTTTATGAAACTTACATGACTAAAATCACATTGTCTCTCATAAAGTACACACAAGTGAATACATAAGAATTACTGGTAGATACCATGTGTGGGAGGCACGCCTTTAATCCCACCACTCCAGTGGCAAAGGCAAACGGAGTTCTATGAGACGGAGGTCAGCCTGGTTTATCTATTGAGTTCCAGGCCAGCTGGGGCTACAGGAAGACCCTGCCTCAAAAAAGACAAAACACAGAGGATCACTGGTGGAGAACTCTCGAGCTGTAGCCCAATCACTGGGATAGGGTTAAACGAGAAGGTCACACTCAGGAAAGGCTTGAAGGTGGTAGGTTAGGGAGGTACGTGCACCTCCAGAGGAGGAAGGTTTTTCTTAAGCAAGGGGAAGAGATAGTACAGAGGACTGAGGTGAGTGCACCCGGCTTGTGCACTGAAGAGTGAAGATGCCCACATCCTATACATTAAATGAGGTAGTGTACCACAGCAGTAGTCCAAGGTGACTAGGTGCAGTAAGGGCATTGCATCATTCACAGGGCCTTGGCTTCACCCCAAGTGAATGAAACTATTACATAATTTTCAACAGATACGATGTTTTTATTTCATATTTTATTTATTTTAAGTGTATGAATACTTTACCTGCATGTGTATAAATGCACTCTGTGTGTGTGCGCACGCGCAGTGTCTGTGTGAGGGAGTCGGAGGGGGCAGAGAAGAGGGCATCAGATCCCCTGGAACTCGAGTTATGCATGGGTGTTAGCTGCCATGTGGCTGCTGGGAGCCAAACCCAGGTCCTCTCGAAGGGCACTAAGTTCTCTTAACTGCTGAGCCATCTCTCCAGCCCTTTTAAGTTGGTAAAAAATAAACTCTGTCGCCTTTAATCCCAGCCCTAGGGAGGTAGAAGCAGGCAGATCTCTGTGAGTTCAAGGCCAATCTAGTCTATGTAGTTGAGTTCTAGGCCAGCTGGGGATACAGGGAGATCCTGTCTCAAAAAGATAAAAAACAAACAAACAAATAACAGCAACAACAAAAACCAAACCACACAAAAATAAACTCTGTCCTACATGGTCGCCTCTAACACATGTGACTACTGAGCCTTGAAATGTGGCCAGTCCAAATCTAATTTTATTTCTGCAAATATAAAATCCAGACTTATACTGAAGGGAAAAAAAGGAACACAAAAATCTCATGAATGTTACGCTGTTAGCTGACGTAATCACAGCATATTGGCTGTACTAGCTAGGCCAAAGGAAAAAACTATCTGGAACTACAGATAGCTCTGTGGGTAAGAGCATTTGTTTTTTTATCTGGAGGTCTGGGGTTTGATTCCTAGTACCCACATGGTGGCTAACAACCATTTATAACTCCAGTTCCAGGGGATCTGATGCCCTCTTTTGACCTCTTCAGGGCATTGCACTTACATACATGTAGGCAGAAAACTCATACATCTAAAATAAAAATAATAAAAAATGGTAATTCAAAATTAGAATTAGAGGGGATCTAAATATCACCAATTTACACTGTGTGAAAACTGCAAGCGTTCTATAAAAAAAGTTAAAAAAGGAACCAAAATCATTTTTCATTTTTTGAATAGCAGCTAACACTCTGCCAGAGCGCGAGACTTTTTTTATGGAAAGATTCATCTAGACGGCAAAGCAGCTCAGAAAATTTGAAGAGCAATTAGCTGCCGTGACTTGGAGAAAACTCTATGGGTTCAACTGTTCAAAATTAGGAAACAGGCTGAAATGAGAATAACTGCTATTAATAATTTTTAAATATCCTATTTATTATTTTTATTTTAGTTGTGTGAGTGTATTGTCTGAATGCATGTAAGTGCACCCATGTCATGTAATGCATTTGGAGGTCAGGATCCCCTGAAACTGGAGTTAGAGATGGTTGTTAGCCACCATGAGGGTGCTGTGAATCGAACCCAGGTCCTCTGCATAAACAGCCAATGGTCTTAACCGCTGAACTGTCTCTCCAGCCCCTTATTATCACTACTTTTTATCGTGGAGTGTTTACTTACATTTTTTAGGAAAACTGAGAATGCCCCAAAGAAGAATAATCACTCCACCACATAGCAAAGTCCAAGCGGTTAGAGTTGTCTTTAAGTCTGCACAGAGGGAAACAGACATGTCATCATCTCTTGGAGGAAAACAAACAGCAAGCAAACAAAACCCATAAGGAATCGGTTTTCATTTTTAAATAATTATTTAGTTTTTATTCTACGTGTATGAATGTATTGCCTGAACGTGTGTAAGTGTACCCCTGGCGGAGGTCAGAAGTGGGCATTGTATTCCCCTGGAATTGTAGTTATGGATGGTTGTCAGCTGCTGAACCGGGGGTCCTCTGCAGGAGCAGCCAGTGCTCTTAACCTCTGAGCCATCTCTTCCGCCGCAGGGATGACTTAAAAAAGAAAAAAAAAAAAATCTTTCCCCGTGTTCTCCTAACCACATCCCATTAATTAATGCATTAGGAGTGTTCTGAAAATAACTCCAGCGACAGCTGCTGTTCCAGAAGTGCTACGTGTCTACCTTCCTCCCTCTATCACGTTCAATAATCATGGTATGCATTTTTTTCTCCCGCTTGCAAAACAAAAACTAAGTTTCCCTGAGGGATTTTGATTTTTAATGAAATGCTGTATTTTCCAAGTGGGAAAATGTGGTCAAGAGGAGTGTATTCTTCATCATTTTGTTTGTATTTAAGTCTTTGTTTTGTTAATGAAGAAGACTGCTTTCACTTAAGGTTCATATGTACAAAATACCCTCTGCTTCATGGGCTAAGAAAAAGGCCACCTAGCCTTGCCTCATGTCCAACCCCGTCTGCCCCTTACCTAGCTTCGGGTCTTCCCCGTCTTTCATCAGCAAATTGCCTGTCTGTAAGCGAGCTGTTTCTACATCTTCGTTCATCTCGGAGAAGGCACTTCCGTGACCACAGAGGTTGGACTAATCCTAAGGATAAAAGATCTACTAATTATATTTGCTGACTGTCAGCGTTTGCATACCTAGGACCTAGTTTGCTCTGAGATCAGCTCTGACACAAGACTGAGTTAACACCCCGCAGGTTGGACTCCACTAAGCCAGCCATAGGGCACCTCACTCGCCCTGGCCTCTGACCTCTGGGTAAGTAACGGCAACGAGGCACGCCCCCAACGGCGTCCTGGTAGCAGCCCAGGACTGGGTGGAGCCTAGAGACCACTGGGAAGCCTAAGGGGCACCTGACCACTGTCCTGCTGCTCCGTCAAGGCAGAGCACCAGAAGTCCATACATCCCCCTTCCTCTTCTTCCGAAAATCTCAAACCTGATTACAACTGTGTAACATCTGGGTTATCACTACTGTAAACCGTACATATTCTCTCTTGGTCATTAATGGTCCCATCTTCCTTTTCTTTGCTTGTAATAAATTTCTTCCTCCTCCTCCTTCGCCTCCTCCTTCTCCTCCTTCTCCAATTCCTCCTCCTCCTCCTCCTCCTCTTCCTCCTCCTCCTCCCCTCCCCTTCTCAATTTACTTGCAGATTGCATAGTGAAATTTGGCAGAGTAGATACACTGCCATTGATTCCACCAGTTTTCCTAGTAATTGAAGACTTGTTTCGTACACAGGTAGTATTCGATGCACAGAAGCAAAGCACGACGGCTGTGTAAGCTGGAATCAAGCCTAGTGATTTCAGTAATTAAAGCATTAATTATAATTTTTCTGTTGATGTTTATTTTTTCCCCCAAATACTGAAATTCTTTTACTATTGTTCATGAATGTACAGGTGAATTTTGAAAACCAATATAAGGCAGCTGGAGAGACAGCTTAGTAGTTAAGAGCACTGGCTGCTCTCGCAGAGTCCTGGGGTTCCCAGCACACACACATGGGGCTAACAACAGTGAATTACTCCAGTTGTAGGCTATCTGAGGCTGTCTTCTGGCCTCCACAGGCATTGTACCACAGGAGTGCCGTTAGGCACATGCACACAAAACACTCATAAACATTAAAAAATTTATTTTAAAAATTGAAAAAAAAAAAAAGGCTGGAGAGATGGCTCAGTGGTTAAGAGCACTGGCTGATCTTGCAGAGGGCCCAGGTTTGACTCCCAGCAACCACATGCTGGTTAACAAACATCCATGACTGCAGTTCCAGGGGAATCCAACACCCTCTTCAGACTTTCAGGAACATTACATGACATGCGTACACTTACACACATGCAGGCAATACACTCATACAATCAAAAATTGAAATAATACATAAAAACATTAAAAACCACTGACACGTTAAGGAATGTTTTAAGCACTTTGTAATGGAAATCTTGGCATCACTGATCATTTTGTATGTGCTTGCACAAACCTGTAATTCCATACAAGAGGATTATTAGGTGTTCTAGTTTGCTTTTCTGTTGCTGTAATCAAACACTCTATCAAAAGAAATTTAGGGAAAGAAAGGGTTTGTTTGGTTTACATTTCCAGGTCATAATCCATTGTTGAGGAAAGTAAGGGCAGGATTCGAGACAGGAGCTATGGAGAAAGGCCGTCACTGGCTCACCCTCTGGCTGGCTCCCAGACTTGTGCTCAGTTCACTTTGTTACATAGCCCAAGATTTACCTGCCTAAGGTAAATGGTGCCACCCAGTGGGCTGGGATCCCTCAGATCGTCTATCAGCCGAGATAATTCCTCACAGACAAGGTCACAGACCCATCTACTCTGGGAAATCCCTCAGCTGAGATTTTCCCCAAGATGATGCTAGACTGTGTTAAGTTGATAGCTGAAGCTAAGTAAGCCATTAAAGAGTGAAATTCCAAGTGAAACGGTCTATAGGACCCCAAAAGCTAAAGGACAGCTGTGAGAGGTATCCTTAGCAGGAAGTAAGTTTCAGCCAGATGAAAGGTTTGCAGAGAAACACACAAAAGCTTGGGGTAAGAGGAAGGGCCATCCATTCTCAGCATGAATCTGCTTTCATTGCTCTCCCCCAGAGGAGGCAGAAAGATCTGATGATAGGAGGGAAGAAGAAAGGCCTTCTTCTTTGTACGTTTCCTGTAGAGAAAGGTAGAGAGTTTTACACTGAAATTTAAGTTTATAATACTATTTTGGGGTTCTGACGTGTTGAACTGGACGTTGCTGAAAAGGAACGTAGAAACCTTGAACTTGGCCAGGGAAGAAGTGTCAGTTGGTAAAATGCTTACCTTGCAGGCAGGAGACCTGAGTTTGATGCTTAGAAGCTATATAAATAGAGCCAGACGTGGTGTGCACTTGTAGTCCCAGCGCCGGAGAGGTGGGGAACTGGAGAGGTGGTCCACCGGCCAGCCTAGCTTACTTCATGAGTTCCAGACCAATGACAGACCCTGTCTCAAAAGAAGAAGGTGGACAATGCCTGTATAATGAGACACAAGGCTGGTTTCTGGCTTCTGCATACTCATACACATGCACATGTACACATAAATAAAACCCTTGAGATTGATTTCAAATTATTCATGGGTGGAGAAATCTGCCTCTTTGCTGTTGTTTGTCTGTGTCTACAGTCTCCATCCGACCCAAGCTAGCTTCATACTTACGCTTCTTATGCCCTAGCCCTCTGAATGCTGGGATTGCAGGGTGGGCCACAATGCTTAGCCATGAGCTACAGTTATTGACTGATTTATTGTCTTATTTCTCTCTTGCTCTGCTGGTCCCTTGTGCTGACAGATTCCGAGGCTTGGAACACTAAGCCCTCCATGAGTGTGGCTGAAAGAAAACAGCACTGTCATTTCCCATTGGGAAAGCGAAAAAAGAATCAGAAACTGAAAAACGTATTCCACCCTTATAACAACTCTCAAAAATAAAGGGACATCGTGCAGTTGTGGTTGCCATGTAGCTTTCTCTAGGTAGCTGGGAAATGTTCAAAGTAGCCATGCTGCCATGAGCATCCTCTGGCGACTGTTAGAGAATGGCTGCTTGGCTTCAAGTTCTGTATTAAGGCACCCAGGCCTAAAGGGAAGAACCATCATATCACCTAATCTCACTAGTTCTAATCACTTACAGAAAAGATAAAACAAAGACTCAACAAAAGCTACCAATTCTGATAGTATTTAATAACATTCAATAGTATTTAACAATATTCACTAGCACCAAACTCCTGCCCCAGGGCCCCAGGGAGAGTTGGGTCTTGCTGATCTGTATCATTTATAAATGGTCTTATGCATCTTATGTATTGGGGCTGTGTGTCTTAGTTCTTGTCTTTTTGATGGAAAGAATTTATTGAGACATAGTTTAAGGAATACTTTATTGAGTAAAACTCTCAAAAAAATCTCTCTAAAGAGATATTGGAATGAGCTGCCCCGAGGAGCGGAATGAGCCAGTGGGTTTTGCATTATGGATTTTAAAGAATTTTTTATCAATGTTGCATATTCATGGCATAAGTTGTTTCTTGTTCCTTTTCAATTTAAATCATGGTGGACTAGATCTCCCTTTTAGGTACATGTTTCTGATCCTCATTAAGGAAGGGTGCATGACAAAATTACCACACAAGTGAAATTATAATGAAGTCAAGTCCTTTGAGGATACAGACCCTTCATTAGTGCATATGTGGAGGAATTGCCAAGATTCCTTCATTTCTGATACAGCAAGAACCACCTAACTGTAGCTTCAAGGATGCTTAATAACAAAGGGCATTCTGAGCACTCAGGAGACTTAGCTACCAAGATCCAGCTACAATTTGCCTCACGTCAAACCTTGTTTGTGCAAAAACAGCAATACACAGATGGCTAACATATTCAGGAAGTTTTATGTAACTTTTGCTGGCCTAGTGTAGCAGACAGTGGAAAGAAGCCACACCTATATCAAATGTTCTGCAAGGCTGACGGACTGATTAGAACTTCAAAGAGTGTGGAGAGGCTAAAATGCTGCAGGTTCAGAGCCAAGTCATTTGGGCTGTCTTAGCCCCTTAAGCAGCCATGTGTTGCCCACTTCTGCATGTGACTTAACATCTGGCAACTGTTAAGAAAATCTTTGAGATATGCAAACACTTCCGCAAACTCCCAAACTAAGAATATAAGAGGCAGCATCTGAAACTTACTTACAGTAGAGCTTTTCTTTGTTTGCTGCAACCCACCTACTCGATGTTTCCATGCTTCTAAATCTGTTTTCCTGTGGTCACTCATATTTTCCTCCAGGATAAACTCTCTCTTATCCCCTTGAGGTGAGAACTATGTTTTTATATGTCATCAAAAGAAATGCAATCTACTTCTTGAGTCCTCTGTTATTTAAAACATATTAATCAGACTCGATATACATACTTGAAAAGTGCTACCCCATTCTCTGCAGAATGAAAGAAAGAACCAAGAACAATACAAAACCAACCAAACAATAAAGGCAAACAGGAGAGTGGGCAGTGGCTAAGTGGCCTGATGTGTGTGGAGGGACAAGGAAAGCATGCTTTGTGGAGTGCTGATGGAACAGGTATGTAGAAGCCGCTGATTTTGCTAAGAAGCATTGACTACTCACTTGGGACCACACGGCAACTAAAGACAGAATTTTCATTTCAGGCCATCTGCCTGGCATCTCTGCCTTAAGCATGGTGTCTTTATATTGGCCAAAGTCACAGACATAAGCTATTGTCCTGACCTTTTCCTCTTGAGTCACCTTGAATTCTAGGAAGAGCAGACGCTCACAGAAAGACTTGCTAGATGAATGAAGTTATCCGTGAGGTTGAGGCCTCTGCCATTAGCAGACTGACAGTTTTAACAATTTATGGATTGACCACCTCATAGGACAGACAGGAACTGGAACAATAAGGAATCATTAATGGGTGGGACCAGGACTGCTTAATTGTGGATTCTTCTTGCCCTCCAATTAAAGCTAAATCTTTTGTTAGTACACCTAGGATTGACTTGGTGGTTACTGTGCCAGTTTATCTCATATTCCTTCCAGTGCTTTCTCTTTGATTGGCATATTGGGGGCAAGTGGCCAAGCATAACTTGTTGGGAAGCTGGGCTTATGCCTTTAAAACTCCAATAATATTGAGAATAAACCTTCATTTCCATTAAAGGAATTTCAATGTATAAATTTGTTTTCATTCCTCTGGTCAATACCTACAATAGGTTTACACAGAAGACAGTTATAGTTTGACTTGAAATACAAAACTCCCAGCTAAATTTATATTTCAGTTTGACAACAAATATTGTGAAGATGAAAAAGAATACAAATGATTCATAGGAGAATACTTACATTCAAATGAATATATTTTTGCTTGTATTGTTTAATGGGGGTGTTTTGTACTTTGGCAACCTACTTCAGTCACAAAAAGTTTTCTTACCTTTTATATTGTTAAGTATTCCGGTAATTGAGTCAGGGTTTTTCTCTGCTTATATCTCTTCTTACAGTTCTCTATAAAGCCTCAGTAACACAGCCCAGGTGCTGAGCATGGACAAGGAGTGTGCAGCAAGAGAAACACAGGTATATGAAATTTGCACTGTTTGACTATAATATAGTCAACATCAATTTGTTTGTGAGATGCTGTAAAAAAAGAAAAGAAGGAAGAAAGAGAGGGAAGGAGGGAAGGAAGGAGAGAGGAAGGAAGGAAAACAGGGAGCCCCTTCATTTCCAGGGTAGAAGATACCTAGACAAAAGGCTGTGGGAGAAGGCCACATTAGGTTCAAGGAAACAGGACCTGAGGACTCCAGTACACCCGCTTATTTAGAAAGGGAAAGGAACCATGATGTCAAGTAGTGAAATGGGACGGGGTACGCCACCCAGTGTTTTGATGCCAGGAGCACTGGGAACAGACCACTCAGACAAATTTCAAATTGGTAAAATTTATTAGCTGCAGCGACTACATCCCAAGGTCGGGTGTTGGGAATGCAGTAACTGACCCGAGGGGCAGCTGTGTTTTTAAGTCAAGAAAACATAAGTCATTACGAAGTATTTGCAATCAGGCAACTTTATGGTACCTGGTTTAAACTCTACAGGTAAGATTTTCGGGTATCGTTGGTAAACAGGGTGTCGCTCTAACAGGCATGCTTGTTCCTGCTGAGTAAAGCAAGATATGTTGTTATGGATCTGGACGTCGCCATTGTGGTTAGCTGATTCTCAGAATGAAACCCTTAAGGGCGGAAGGGGGGGGGATGGGATACTAACTAGATCAAGCCTGACTAGTTTAACAATATGGACTGGAAGAGGGAACAAGAGGGAGCCACTCACACTGCCTCACCAGCAAGTCACCCGGGAATAGCAACAACTTAATTAAGCAGGGGAAACTGGAAGCCAGAGCAGTTGCTGTTGAAATGCTTTCCTGTCCCTCCCGCAGGAGAGAGACTTTTCTGTCTCATTTCCCTGACTAGAGAATTAGCAAATGTATCCTCCATGTCCAAAGATTTTTGTTCTAGAGGGAAGACATTTCCAGATAGTACGTTGTGCCCTTTGTTCAAACCTCTGCTCATCTTCCCAACAACTGCAGCATAAGAGAAATTTTCTAAAACCTTCTGGCCTGCCTCAGCATCTCAGCATTCAGTGACTTCTATAAAGGGCCTGAGGTGGGTGTGTAGTGAGTTTCTCCCAGTCTTCTCTGCCAACCCCCCAACCCCCAGTAGGTGTCTGCCGCAGGGCTCCATGACTGCAGTCCTTACAGGCTGAAGTGTTGCTTATGGATAGCCATGCTGTGAAGGCAAGACTAGAAAGACTAAAAACCAATGTAGTACAATTTAGTGGCCGTAAGTCTCCAGAGTAACTGACTACAGCACAAGGCATAGAGCAGTTGATTTCCATCACACACTTGAGGAAGGCTAAGCTGATTCAGACACATCCTATAGGACGGATGTTAGAGTTGGGACAGGTTGTTTCTAGTGTGAAAGTTTTTTTTGAAAAATAAGAGCAAAGCAAGACCTTCCCACATTATACTCCCATGACTGCTAAGATGCAGTCCTTATTCCTGGCAGGGGAGGATCAGCTGACTCATCAGTTGTTCATGAGAAAGATTCATGTTCAATATCAGACTACATTCTCTAGAGTCCATCCAGAACTGGGTAGTGAGTGTGGTAGTGAGTTGGAAACAGATTTCCAGTTCTGGACATAGAATTCTTATTTGCATTAGATGAAATCACATAAAAAAGCATGATTACTCAAGTAAGACACACTTCACAAGACGACTCAAATGACAAAATCTAAAGGCCTCTAACTGGTAAAAATTCACTACTTATAATCTGCCTGTCTGCCTGTCAGGAAACAAATAATTCCTTTGCAATGAGATATGACTCTGAATCATGCATAATACCTGACATCAAATATACCATTGTGAAGAATTATTAAGTAAAATGGAAAGAATATATAACAGAACACCAGTTGGCAAGCCACATCATAAAAACCAATCCATAGCATCTTCAGACTCTAATATCAGACAAGGAACCAAAAATAATTAGTGTGTTAAAATATATTCAGAAAAAGATAAATAGCTTCAGTTGCATAGAAGTGATTCATAAATGTATCAGAGTTGTTGTACTAAAACTAACAACTGAAATTTAGAGAAATTGAATGGTGGTTTCAGGGATGGAAAGGTAAAATCCAAGAATGAATGTTTTAAGAAGGAAGAAACAGCCATCCATGACAAGATATCAAGTAAGTCAAAAGAAGTTCAGTTAGCCAGGTGTGGTGGCATATACCTCCGATCCCAACACTTGGAAAGCAGAGGCAGATGAATCACTGTGAGATCAAGGCCAGCCTGGGATGGTAAGGAATATATAGCATATTGTATGCCAGCTGGTAAAGAAAAAAAAAAGAAAACACAAAGAAAGAAACTCAGTTACTATAGTGAAATGGTTGTTTTTGTTGAAGTACCTAAGACTATTTTCTTAAATCTGAGAGAAGAATTTATGTTGGCCTGGATTGATAAATTCACAGGAGAACTTATTAACCTGCATGGTATTCGTTATAATATAGCTCTGAGAAAGAATAACTTACTTCCAGGCCCAAGGCTATAGTTCAGTGAACAATTAGCTGGACAGTCACCACAAATCAGGCAGCTTAGCCCAAGAATAATTTGAATACTTTTCTTATGATTGAATTGTATAAAATAGAAAACAAAACTTCAAACAGTTGGAATGTGCTTTCATAGCCTATAGTTAGTGCTTTAAAATAGTGTGTCTGCCTTACATATCCTGAATGTTATTGTCTGTGGAGCTGCCTTAGGAAGGACAGAGTCTCTGTTCAACGTACTATTGTATGTGAGAGCCCACACAAAGATTTCTTTCCTTCTTGTTAACCATGCTGAGTTTTGGTGTGTTTGGAGGTCTTACTCTGAAGGTTGTAATGTTTCCAAGCAGAAAACACAGTTGTAGTTCTATTTAAATAAGAAATTTCGGCAGATTGCTAAAATCCCGTGTCACTTATACCCCTAAGCCAAACACTAATATATTAAAGGATTAAAATACCAGGTGCACCTGCCTATCTTTGTTTCCCAAGTACTGGGATTTAAAGACCCAAACACCACACCCAGCCATCATTTATTTTTATTAAAAAATTATTTTTGTGTATCTTTGTGTGAATGCCAGTTGTATGCAGGTGCTGCTCAGGCCAGATGCAGCTGTAAGAGTCCCTGGAGCTAGAGTTTCAGGCAGTTGTGAGCTCCTATACCTGGGTGCTGGAAACCAAACTTGGGTCCTAGGAAAGAGCAGCAACATTTTAAGTACTGAACTGTCTCTCCAGCTCCAAACACCTCATTTCTTGCAATGAAAATTTTCAAGGAATTATTTTGAAATATACTCTATAACATCCTTTTTAAGTACCAGGAAACTATCTAATTATTGTCTTAGTTAAATTAATAATTTTTTGGAAAACTTTAGAAATTATACTTACTTTATCAATACTTGTAATGTCAAAGCATGTTTTTCTGTTTTTATTTCCTTCCTAAAACAGCTAAATTTTTTTTTCAATGTTTTTTCGTATTTACTTAATTTGTGCCTCTGATTTTTTTTCTCTATTTACTTTTTACTAGCTCTTCTGGAAATTCCCTCTTATTTTCGCTATCACACCATAATAAAACAGTTAATTTTTCATCGAATTTTTAAAAACGTATTCTCTTTTATAGTTAGAAATAATGCCAATCTATTTAATATTATATATATACATATATATATATACATATATATATATATAGCAGTAAGAATTTCAAAGAAATATTAGGAGAAGGCATTTAAAAGCAGGTACTAGCCTACTGAGTTCTGATGAGCAGCTCCAAACCGCGGTCACACAGATGACTCTGGTTAAACTGGGTCACAAAACAAAACAAAAGGCCTGAATGTGAGGGTCTGGGGAGATGGCTTAGCAGTTGACAGCATATGCTTTTCTTAGTACACGTGGCCACACCAGGCAGACACACATACATTCACATAAATAAAAATAAACCTTTTTTAAAAAGCCATAAGGTGCTGGAGAGATGGCTTAAAGGTTAAGATCACTGGTTGCTCTTACAGGTGACTCAGGTTTGGTTCCCAGGACCCACATGGTAGCTAATAACTACCTATAAATCCAGTTCCAGGGACTCTGATGCCTTCTTCAGGCTGCATGAGGTTCACTTCCACACGTGCAGGCAAGACACTCATACATATAAAATCAAAACGTATTTAAAAACAAAAGCAAAAACACATGACTGTGGGAAGGGACTTGCAGGGAAGAGGCAGGGTAGACCAGAGCAGGAGAGGGTTAAGAGAGGCTGCGGATGAGAGTAATCGACACATCCTTTATACATGCATGAAATTTCCAAAGAATAATTCTGATAGGCCAGAGGCAGATACTGTCACCTCCTCTTGCGCAAATGATGAAGAAGTGAGATCCAGACAGTAATGCTGAGTCAAACTGATAAGACACAACCTGGACCATGTTGGCTATTCACTTCCTTCCTCTTTGGTGGCTTAGCTTCATACCTCGTGTGGATTGAGCTAATGTGCAGAAAAACAAGGTTGGTTCCAGGTTTTCTGGCTTGCAGAGCTATTTACAAAAGAACCGTCATACACAGATTGTTGCATAAGCATGCAAGCTCTCAGTGTGGTTCCTGGTTCCCGAGGGCAGAACGAATTTTTATTGTTGCTGTTTGAGAAACTAGGTATCCAAAAGCTCCTGTTAAACTAACCAGAACCTGCACACCAGGACAAAGGCATGGTTCTTTCTCTCTCCCTCTCTTTGAGAATATTCTGTGTGTATTGAGCCCTGGCTAAGCTAGTTCTTCTCTGGGAACTTGACAGTGAAGTACCAAGGAATCTGCTCTAGCCCACGGCTGTGCCTCAGTGAGTGTTTGAGAACTGCAGCTTTCCCATCATCTCCCTGCTTGAAAGTAAATTCTATGCTGTATTCTGTTCAATGTGTTAGGAGTGACTTGCTCACCCTTGCCGGATGCTGACATTATCCCAACTTAATTTCGAAAATGACTTTATGTACAACTGAGAAAAAGGAAGAAATATGAGGAAGAAAGATATTTCCTTTTTCAACCTTTGTGTACTTTATCTGCAGCCACAGACATTGGCAAATTTATGGGAGACTGGTGCAGAAGGTTTCTGAACAGAAGTTCTAGCCCGTAAGATTATCTTCAGTTTATAAACGAAAGCTTAAAATTCCAGGCACTGCACACTCTCTGGATGTCCGCTCTCTCTCATTTTTTAAAAAGAACATTTTGTTAAACTTTCTTTGCATATTCATCAATGTCTAAAGAAATTGTCTATGCAGATCTAAAATTCCATGGCTCTGAAAGGAAAGAAAATCTCAAGGAGTTTGACAGATGTGAGCCAAAAGGTAAGAAGCTGAGCTCTTAGAGTACTGTAAAGCGATGGGAATGGTTGCCGCATCTCATCTCGGGTGTAATGATTATTCAGTTTGAATTTTTAGTTAAGTCTTTAATTTATACCAAAACACAAAATGCATTGAGAGGTTCTTTGTTAGAGTATTGGCTACTGCAATAGAACACCCAGTATTTTATAAACTTTCTACTGTTTTACATAAAACTTGAGGAATGTGGAACCAGATAGTACTTTCAAATGCTGTTGTATAAAGTGATTTGGGGGTTTTAAGCCACAGACCAGGACCATAAAATGCCAGGAAAGCCATGAATGTGTGCTCTTCTTTTATAGGTTATTTTTTTAAATGCTTGCATGCATAAATCAGACAAAGAGGAAGAACAAAAGGAGAAGGCGGGGGAGGGGGAGGGAGAGGAGGAGACAGCGAGAGATTTGTTTGTTTAGAAAATATTTATTTTTATGTGTATGAGTGCTTTACCTGCATATATGTAAATGTACCACATGCATGCAATGTCTGCAGAGACAAGAAGAGGGCCTGGCATTAGATCCTCTGGAACTAGAGTTATGGACATTATTAGCCACCATGTGGGTGCTGGGAACTGAACCTGGATCCTCTGCAAGAGCAGCCAGTGCTCAAATGCTGAGCCATCTCTCCAGCCCTGGGAGTGTTTTTATCATGTTTCTTTCCTCATTGTTTCATGGAGCTTACTCTGGTCCAGACCCCTGAGGACCTCCCTGTCTTATTCCAGCATGAATGTGTCTATTTTTTTAAATTAAATTTTGTGCATGTGTGTGTGTTTATATCTCACAGGACACACATATACAGGTTAGAGGAAAACCTTATGGAATCTGACTCTATTTCTATCATGTGGGTTCCAGGAATTGAACTTAGGTCATCAGGATTGTGTGGCAAGAGCTCTTACCTTCTGAGCCATCCCTCTGCTCTCATGTATCTATTACTGCTGCTTTACTTCTCTCTAACTTTTATGATATTGAGAGGTTTTTAAAAATGACTTTCTTTGCTTGGCCTAGCGATATGGTTCTGTAATTCCAGGTACTCAGGAGTCCGAGGCAAGAGGATTGCAAGTTCAGAATCTGCTTGCGCTACAAAGTGAGTTCAAAGTCAACCTGGGTAGCTTAGTGAGACTCTGTCTCAAAATGCAAAGTAAAAAGAGAGTTGAGGTTCTAGATCCCTTTCTGAGCATGAATGAGGTCCTACTCTCCAATCGTAGCACCACAAAACAAAAGCAAAATCCCTCAAAACTGTGTGTGTGCTCTCAGACCAAGCTTCAAGGTTTTGTTATTCTTATGGCTGTGCTGGCTTTGTTATTTGCGTGTTGATTCTTCTTGCGTGAACCCTATTTGAGGGAGTATTCTGGGACTTTTTCCAAATCCTTTTTCCTTGTGTCACTCAATATCCTTTTTTATTTCCTTCGGTCTTTTTAAGACAGGGTCTCCCTGTAGTCCCAGCTGGCCCCCATGCCCGGCTCAATATACTATTCAAGTCCTTTCATTCACCTTTGGCTTTCCAGTTCAGTGCTTTTCTATGTCTTTTTTTTTTTTTTTTTTTTTTTTTTTTATGACCTCTCCTTGGATCGCAGGACTAGAAAATACAGCAGCTGCTCCACTTTTCCACATGCATTTTGACTTCATGTTTTACTTCCTTTATCACGTCTTTTAGATGCTCTGAATTTACCATTTTTCAAACAATAATAACTTCCTTAAGTTACGGTCTTTGAGCTAGGTACTGTCTTACTGACTGTCTTGCTCTTCACCCTGATTCTGCATATTGCTTCTTCTTGTCTATAATCACCTTTAAAGGAAGAAAGTATTTTTTAAACCCTTGAGTTTCTAGCAAATGCCTTTCCAGTACAAGGTACATACTAGGAAAGAAATAAAGGGGGAAATAATGAATGAGTGAATGAAGGTATGTGCTGCTTCTAGATCTCTTTGTTGTTTTTTCTTTCCACAGCACCTACTGTTCCTCCTCACTCACAACATAAAAAGGTCTTGATTTTGACTCTTCTGTGCCTTCTGCTCTTCATTGGACTGGGAGCCTTAGGAGGCATGTGTATGTATCACCTTCGTTTTAATTGAGAGAGAGAAAACATTTAAAATGTCATGAGTTGTTTAACCAATGTTTATTCTTCGAACTTAAGCTTTGTAATAATATGCCCACAAAGAGATCACTTTAATATTTTAATTAATTAATTAATTAATTAATTAATTAATTTATCTATATCTGTGTGTTTTGCATCCATGCATGCAATTCCCACAGACGCCAGAAGAAGGTGATGGGTCTCCAGGAATTGCAGTTATAGATGACTGTTAGTCACCATGTGGATGCTGGGAACTGAACTTGAGCCCTGTGGAAAAACAGCCAGTGCTCTTAATTGCTGAGTCACCTCTCCAGCCCTGACTTTAATATTTTTAAAACTATTTCTGCAAAAAAATCCCCAAACTTCTAAAGGTGTATATTGAGAATTTATAAGTTTTAAAAAACTATTCTTCCCTGTTCTTATTTCTTCTTCTGTTTTTTAAAATATGGAGTTTTTACAACTTTGAAGAGAGACATGGTAAAATTGAATAAACTAGAAGATACCAAAGAAGAACTTCATGGAAATCTTTCTCTACAACTGATGCACTATATAAATTGCTCTGAGAAAGTCAGGAACCTCTCCATCACACTGCAAAAGATAGCCACTGAATTGTGCCGTAAGCTGTATCAAAAAGAACCAGGTAATCCTTTATTGTTCTCAAAACAATTTCCCAGACAATGAACTAAACCTTGGAGTCCTTTAAGAATCACTTCCTTAGAGAGCCAGTATTAAATGTGGAATTAAATGTAGCTGATGAAGAAGTTATTGATATTTCCACGCAGTTAGAAGGAAAACAGAAAGGTAGTAACAGCGTACAGGTCAAATTACAAGGTTCTGACAGTTACATTATAAAGCATCTTGGAAAACTAGAGGTGCAGCTGCTGAAGAAGGCAGAGCTGATGAGGGTATGTGGAACTGATTTTTACTAGGTAACATATTTGATGTGATTAATTTTACAATAAAAATGAGTACAGAAATGACAAAGGGAGACGATTCATGCCCCTTAATGATAGAAAAGAAAACACACTTGAATCTGGCCAGATACTTGATTGTTTTTTGTGTGTGTGTGTGTGTGTGTGTGTGTGTGTGTGTGTGTGTGTGTGTTTGTGTGTTTTTGTCTAAGTTTTGTGTCAGGCACACAGAGTGATATATAGAATACAAGATTTGTTTTCTTTTTCTTTGATCTAAGAAAGAGACGAGAAACATAGTAAATTTGGACAATGTCGCATAGAAAGTAAGACAAGAACACTAATGACTGTTCGAAAAACCCATGTGACACTGTACTCTCCTTCCAGAGCACAGATGCAAACCTTGTCCGAAGAAGTCAATGTGGTACAAGGACAGCTGCTATTTTCGACTTGATGGGTTTCATACTTGGGAAAGGGGTGAAATGTTATGCTATGCTCAGAATGCCAGCCTGCTGACGGTTAAGAACAAAAGTGCATTGGTAAGGTTGCATGTTTCTACTTGAAAAAGTAAGTCACTTTTGGTATCATGAAATAAGACCGTGGAGACCTATATTGACTTCCTCATGATTCAGGATGGTTTTGATTGTAGTAGGAGCTGACTGAGACTTGTCCATTTATCTCAGGGAATCACACTCAAGGTAAACCATGTATCACCTTAAGAGTGCAGCTTAAATAGAATCTTCCAACTGACAGATGAGTGAATAAATAAGGGGCATCCAGAATCTCCAGGGCTGCTCATTCCCAAGTCAGAAACACAGAAGTAATCAGCTCATGCCTTCTGACTATCTGTCCACAAATGGAGGACGTGAGGTCATTTCTGAGGATTAACAACAATTCCATAAAAGACCACAGAAGAAGAAATTCTTTGTTTTTATCATATTGTAGTTTTTATTAACTAAGCAAAAACGCAAGTTAAACTTGTTAGCATAATCAATATACAAATAAGTAGAATCAGAGTGGCAGTGTAGTGGCCAGGACCAAACAGATATATTGCATGGAGTTCTTAGGATGCAGCAAACTTTAGAGCTTTGATTAGTTAATTAATTAATGTCTAAATGCCTCATATTTCACTGATGGATCAATAGTTCTTGTCTCTCATATAGCAATGTTTTATTAGTAGTAATTTCTTTTTTTGTTTTCCTTTGCTTTTTTGAGACAAGGTTTCATTCTACAAACCTGGCAGGCCTGGAACTTGCTCAGGCTAGCCTCAATCTCAAAGAAATCTGCCTGCCTTAGCCTTCGAAGTGCAATTGTTGGGATTAAGGTGTGTCTTACCATGCTCTGCCTATTCTGGTATTGTGAGACGGGTTTCACTCTGTATCCTTGACTGGTCTTGAAATCACAGCAATCCTACTGCCCCAGCCTTCTAAGCCCTGAGATTATAGGTGTGAGCCAGTACTACTGGCCTGTAGTCATTTATTTTTAGACAAAACTACATTTCCAAGAAACCTCAACTTTTCTAAGAAATTTTGCCGTCTTTTTTAAAGGGAAATTAGTCATTATCTTTTTATCTCATCAAAGGATCATTCGATCCATTCATAGTTATTTACTTGGAAAAATTAGTCTGGAGTAAAATTTAAAAAAATACACGTTACTTGGGCTGTAAAATTCTGGGCTAATTTGGGATTCTGTTCTTATCATTCTTCTCTGATTCCTGAATTATTTTTCTCTCTTTTTCTGTTAAGTCTGGTCTACTCCTTTGCCTCAGACTGAATAAATTTTCTGCTCAAATATTTAGATCTGGAAAATTGTCAGCTGTTTTCTGACCTTAAGTTTAGGCTATGCAATGAATTAGTAGGTCCTTTTCTTACCAGTGATGAAAATAGAGCAGTCTGAGAGACCTCAACCCACTGTTTCCAGGTTCCTGTCGCCTTCAGACAAAGAACTCAGGGACAGAAAGTGAAGAGGTCCGGGGTTCTCAGTAGAAAGTCTCTTCTCTGAAATTTTGGATCGCTCGTCTTAGGAGAAAATTTCAGTGGAAGGGAGACATATTCATTAGTTCAGGAGTGGGGATTCCAGGAATTGGATGGGATTTACCTAGAATTGAACTTATTTCCCTTACTGTTTTTTTACAAGGGGGTTTTGGGGTGTGTTGTGGTATCACATGACAGGAACTGAGGCCTCTGCATGGGTGATTAGACCATTATTATGAAGCAAAGCACTGTTAGCAATTGCCTGGATCTCTCCTGGTCCTGCTGGTTTGGGCTGGTCTTGCTTTTTTGTGCCTAGTCACAGAATAATTTGTTACCTCACAGCTCTGAAACGACGGCGATTTCCAGCTCCTGCAGTTTCTCTGTTTTCCCGTATAGCAAACCTCATGTTTCCTCATTAGACTGGAAATGAGACTGCGAAACTGCTGCACTCTGATAACAAGAAGCACTTTCAATTTCTTTTAAATAGCACTGAGGAGTAGTAGTGCTATGTCCAAACTATAATGTTAGAACGGCGATCTGTAACCAAGTACACTGCGAGGCGCCCCTAGAGGGTAGGAAACAATTTGTTCATCAGACCATCTCTATTTGTTCTAGGAATTTGTTACATCTGAGAGCTTACCTAACTATTGGCTGGGATTATCTCCCAGAAAACAATACATAGACAGTGTGGAAGTGGGTGAGAATATTTTCTCCGCTGCATGGTAAGTCTGTCGTTTTTTGATTTTCTATGGTTAGATTTGAATGTACAGGTTTTCCTCAGGAGCACTGCAGAACAGTGAAAGTCGCCACACATGTATTGCCATCATTTTGACCAACCACTATATAGAAATGTTTTAGGAGTAATGCTTGTAGTTAAGAAGATTGTGGAAGCCAATGACATTCACTCAACTCTGCTCAGGACTTAATATTGTATTAAATTCTGGAAATCAAAGGTGAATGAAAGTCTGATTTATCTATAAGTTACTAACTACAGATTGTATGTGTTGGCTGATTGAATTATTCTAGTGATGCAGTACATATGGTGTGATAAAAGTCTCTGTTAAATATGCTAATAATTAAAACCAAATTTTAGCTGTGGAATTTTTATTATAACTGACATTTGAAATGAACCTTTTGCATTTTGCGTGTTTGTTGCATATGTACTGTATGTGTATACATGTTTGCACATGTTTGTATATGTGTGAGTATTCATGTGGAGGCCAGAGGACAAACTCTGGTGTTGTTCTGTGCTGCTGTATACATTGTTTTTTGAGACAGAGTCTCTCACTGGCCTGGAACTTTCCAAGCAAGCTAAGCTGGCTGGGCAGTGCGCCCCAAGAGACCACTTGTCTCTGCTTCCCCAGCTCTAGGATTACAAGTATATAGCCGTCCTCTTTTACATAGGTTCTGGGGATTGAACTCAAAGGCAAAGAAGGACATTTACTGATTGAATGATAGTTCTTCAGCACTGAAGTGGAAATTTTTGAGTGATACATTTGAAGACTCACTGGAAGAGCATCCAACATAAAGAATAATATAAGCTTCAGCATATAATGCATACAATGGTATATATGTATTCATATACATGTATGAATATACACATAATTTATTAAAAATATAGAAAGGTGTTTATTAATGTATTGTTTTAAAATATATATTATTTTTATTTTATGTGTATGAGTATATTGCCTGCATGTATGTAAGTGCTCCCATGTTGTGTGATGCCTAAGGAGGACAGAAGAGAGCATCAAATCCTTTGGTACTGGAGTTATAGACAGTTGTTAGCCACTGTGTTGGTGCTAAGAATTGAACCCCCTTCCTCTGCAAGAGCATCTGATGCTCTCCACTGCTGAGCCATCTCACCAGTGCTGAAAAGTGTTTATAAATATATTGTTATAACTGGATTCATTCATTATGTTCGTTCTGCTTTCAATGGGAACAAATCAAGATGTGACAACAAAACTTGAAAACTCGAATTTATTTTATAGTCTCTGAATTGTGTGATGTAGTAAAAATCAGACTAGAGAAATGAACTTTAGTCTCAATCTGCTGGTCCCACCTATACCAGTACTGGGCATTAAACCCAGGGTCTTGTACCTGCTAAGTGATCACTCTCCCAGGGAGCTACATGCTGACCCCCTTACCACGTTTCTCATTTAAGAATACAATAAGCAGGGTGCCAGTCAGGCAGCAGTGCTTGCATAATACTGTGCTGCCTCTAAGCACTGTGATTTCTGCATACTCCACCACAGGACGCACAATAAACGCTAGCCTTTCTTTCACATTCTTTTCTCTTTCGCTAGAAATAAGTGCAGGAACATGGGTCAGAAAGACAGGATGGTTTTATCATTGGTGGTTGGCAATGACAGGGCAGAAGAAGAATAAGATGGGTCCAAATGGAGAAGGATGGATGTCTTCAAGTCTCATTTACAGTGAAGGATTAAAGGTAAAGGTAGATAAGTATTTATAAGGACAGTCAGGTGGAATCTTTCCAAGCAGAATATACATATGCTTGCAATTGTTACACATGGAAAGGTAAGCTGTAATGGAACACTGCATGCTTTAAATCGCCAAGAAAGAATATTTAAACCAGGCCTGGTGGTACACAGCTTTAATCCCAGCAAGTGGGAGGCAGAGGCAGACAGACCTCTGTGAGACTGAGGCCAACATCATCTACATAGTGAGTTCCAGGACATCTGGAGCTACAGGGAGACCCTGTGTCAAAAAATGGAATAATATGTAAATAACAAGCATAAAAATCATCATACATATGGTATGTGTTGCTATATATGTTATTTTTGATATTAATCTCAGTGTTTAGGGCCGAGAGCTATTTCTAAAGAAGGGCTTTTGAGTGACATCTCTGTCTTGTAATCACAGTTAAGAAATCTCACTTCTTGTTATAATTTTTATTGAACTTTTTGTGAATTTCATAATTTAAAAAAAATTAGTTTATTTTTAGTTCTCTCTCTCTGTCTCTCTCTGTGTGTGTGTGTGTGTGTGTGTGTGTGTGTGTGTGTGTGTGTGTGTACATGAGTGCACATCCCACAAAGGTAAGAAGAGAGAGTCAGATTTCCTGGAGCTCAAGTTATACGCAAGTGACTGTGAGTTAGGGATGTGGGTACTGGGAACTAAACTTGGGTTCTTTGGAAGAAGTCCAGGCTCTAAACTGCTGAACCATCTCTCTAGCCCCTGGGACATCTCTCTCATTCTTAAAATTTTTAACTGACGAATTTATTTGATGATTATTAATGACAAAACATTAATTTTTCCCTTTATCTATAAAATAATGAATTAGCTTTAGAATTATGTCTTTATGATCAGTCATCCAATGTTTCAGACTGCTAGTCATTCAGAACTTCAGAGTAGAATTTCTGGAAAATGACCAGAAGAAAATGTCATGTGGATGGCATTCACCTGACAGTTTCCCGAGGGAGGTTTATTCTGGCCTTAGTGATAATGAAAACACTTGAAGACAGTGCCGAAGATTCACTCCTAGGCAAGTCAAGCTAGACAATCTTATGGATTGGCATTATTTTAAATTATATTAGCTAAGGGAAGAGAAGGCTAGGTCTGGAACTGAATGACAGGAAATAATGGCTGTTGTGTGGAGTAGTGAAGACAGGGTTTTGCATCACACAAGTGTCAGTAAAAGCCATGAAACTGCCCACTTGATACTCTAACCACGACGTCAAGTTTAAATAAGATGATTGACCCCACAGTCAATAATGTCATATTTATAGTCATTTTCTTCTGTGCGTTTTTTCAAAATATATAGCTCGTGGAATGTAATTACTTTTTTCTTATAGGTCTGCAAGAAGCACAGGTGATTTTAATAGGATGTATTGTGGATATATAAGTGGAATATATGTTTACTATGATTACTGCACTCGAGAAAAACCTGTTCTGTGTGAGAAGGCAGCCGGTGAAGTGAAGATCAAGAGTGTGCTGAGCGAGATTCCAGAGGAAAGCATGTAGCCAGAGCCTCTGTTTTCTCTCCAGCTGCTATCCTGCCGTTTAAAGTAACTTCAGGCAACATTTACCTTCTGCCTCCCACAAACAGTGGTGATGCTTCTCCTCACATGTTTATCCAGATTTCTTCTCTGTGTCACTTACTAACCGTAAGGTCTCTAAGTCATACATTATCAACTGCATTATGGCCCTGATACCATCCAACATAACAACAGCATTTCCTGCTGAACACAGAAACCCGAAGCCATTCCTAGATTTTCCAGAGATAGAACAGGCAAATTTCAACCTCAGAGAACACTAAATCCAGGAATATATAGAAAGGATAATACAATATAAACGACATAGGTTTGTTCTAGTAATACAGGTTTATGGACATTTTGAAAAAAGGCAAGAGAGAAAAATTATATATATATATATATTATATATATTTATATATATATATCACTCAACAGGCATAGAAAAAGCATTGATGAATACTTAACACCCAATCACAATGAAACTTCCTAGAGACTTTGCAGACATCTCCCTCCCCTGCAACCAGTCACTGCAACCCAGGTCAGCTTCACTGTGTTTTTTGATGTTGCCCTTAATGGCCAGCGCTTAGGTGATGATTCTTCAAGCTGTTTGCAGACAAAATTCTAAAGACAGTGTCAAATCTTCATGCTCTGGGCACCAGAGAGAAAGAATTTGGTCATAAAGATTCTTCCCTTCATAGATCGATTCCAGGATTCACCCTCCAAGGTGGTGACTTCACACACTATAATGGCATTGGTGCCATATGGGCCTGATACTTTGTCCATAGCAAATGCTGGACCAAACACAAGTGGCTCCAGATTTTTCATCTTCACTGAAAAACTGAATGGTTGGACAGCAGGCCCATGATCTCTGGGAAGGTGAATGAAGGCATAAGCATCGCAAGAGCCAGAAAGCATTCTTCTGGGTGCAGGAACGGCAAGGCTATGAGGAACATCACCATTGGAACTGAGGACACCGGGATTCTTGGGTGCATCTTCACCACCAGATAGTTCCTTTGATAGCTCAGGAGCACGTCCTCCACCCCTTCTGCTCAGTTTCCCAGTAATCTTTGTTCTTTCACTACAGTTCTGTAGTGAAATTCTCCACAATCTCCTCCAAGTCTAGCTGAATTGCAGAGTTACGTTTTATTACGAATAGAAGCTAAATAAGAAACAAAGCTTCTAAAAAAGCTAGTATAGATTCCCCAAGTAGAATAAAGAATTTTTGACATAAACAAACAAACAACCAAAAACTCTAAGGTTGTAATTAGCACAGTACTTTTGGTAAGAGAAGGAAGATTATCCTTTTTATTTCTAGAATGAGATAAGGATGGACTTTATTAACCATTTCATTAAAAACTTCTCTTGTATGTTAGAGGTCCTGGCAGTGGAAGAAAGCAAGAAAAAGGCATGCGAAAGTTTAAGACTGGAAAATGAAGAAGAAGAAAAATATGTGTAGATTATAGTTATATGTCTGAGAAAAAAATATGTTTTGAACTGTTATAATAAGTATTCTATCATATCAAGGTTTTGGATAAAATATATGTCTGAGAAAAAAATATGTTTTGAACTGTTATAATAAGTATCCTATCATATCAAGGTTTTGGATAAAATATATCAATATAGATATTTCTGTGCATTAGCAGTGAATGATTAGAAATAAATTTAAAATGCAAGATCATTTTTGCCGTACTGTGAAATATTTTTATTGACTTTTTGAGAACTTTATACGGTGTATTTTGATTATATTCAGACCTCTCCTCCATATATACCCCACCTTTCTACTCCCCCAAACTTTGTCTGTTATTTTTTAAAAGCTTGGCAAGTCTAATTTGTATCCCTAAATATTTTTTGATGTGGGTCTATCCCTTGGAGTCTGGTCAATCTGGCATCATATCTTTAAAAAAAAAGCGTTCTTCCTCTGCTAAGCAACTATCAGTTGCCAATAGATCCTTAGTTTTTAACAACATCCCAAAGCATAAAATAGCAATAAATCTACTGAAAAGGTAGAAAACCTCTACTTGCAAAATGTATATGTAATTTGCCCAACCATCTTTCTTCTTAGTGATCTCCATGTTCAATATAAGATAAGCTTCTTACAGTAAGCAGTAAAAAGGCCTTGCATCCCTACTCCAACTTGGGCCTTTTGAAGGCCCATTTAGATTTCAGAGTTTTCTTTCGAGACAAATACTTCATTGAGAATACGTCGCTTGTTAATTTCTCCTCCACAAGAAATGAATCTTGAAAATCCTTTCCTTGCTTACACCCCTGCAAACTAATTTCCATCAACGGACACTGTGGACATTTGGAGAGAACCAAACCTGTAATCATAGGTGGTAGGAATGGTGCAAGAGAACAGGTGCTGAGATGTGGAGCCTGAATTACCTGCTGCCCAACTGACAACGAGAAATCCATCAATGAGCTAGAGAAAGAGATATTTCCCACAGAGAGAATTACAGCATAATTGTTAAACACACACACACACACACACACACACATACACACACACACACCACAATAATGAAGTGGAAGAATGCATTAGGGAGCTAGAGAGATGGCTCAGTGGTTAAGAACAAGGGCTGTTCTTACAGAAGACTTGGGTTTGAATCCCAGGGCCAACATGGTGGCTAACAATTCTCCTTAACTCCAGTTCCATTCCATGGGATCTGACACTATCATCTATCTATCTATCTATCTATCTATCTATCTATCTATCTATTATCTATTTATCATCACCAGCCATCCATCATCTATCTATCATCGAGCAATCAGCCGTCTATCATCTTTCTATCTATTGTCTTATATCACTTCTCTATCATCTCTATCCATCATTCAATCATCTATCTGTCTATCTATTATCTGTCTATCATCCATTATCTATCTATCATCTATCCAGCTATCTAGCTTGCATCTGTCTGTCTATCATCTATCAATTGTAATATGTCTCCTAGGAATTTTGATGGGAGAGGATGGAAGAAGCAATGGAGAAAATGAGAAATTCCTGGGAATGAATCCTGTCCCACAAGCCCGGACATCAAAATGCATCAAAGGGTGGTGAAGCGTTCTGACACCCAAAAGACAGTGCTTCCCCAGGAACTCTGGCTCCCCTCATGTGCTGCTGAGGCTTCTGGGGATGGTCTGGTGGTGGCAGTAGGATAAAGGGAGGATGAGGGAGGTCACTAGGAAGGACAAAGCCTTATCAAATTCCAGAGTCCTGTGAAGCTGCTTTTCACATGAGATAGGACTGAAAAGTGAATCGACACAAGACACCAGGAGAAAATTAGAGATCCTGTATAGGAACAAAATAACCAACAGAGATGATTAATTTATAAATAGCACATTCTTTGGTTTGTGATAGAGAAAAAGCAGGAGCAATCTATCTTTCTGTGGGAATAAAGAGCATCTCAAATATGTGGGAATCAGGTTCGGTTTTTGATGCTTAATGAGTGCTTTCACCTCTGTGAGAGTAGCTTTAAAGGAACCTACCAGCCAGAAATGGAAAAATGAAGAATAGTGCTGCTCTTTTAATCCATGTGTATTTAACTGTGATGAGTCCTGTATGAGAATTGGTAGACTCTTTTCACTTACATTAGGATGAAAATAGTGACCTATATTTTGACCTTAAATTTTGTCTCTTACTAAATATTTACACAGAACCTTATTCCTTTGTTCTAGAATTTCTTTGGGAATATATATATATCATAATAATAAGCTGTTGTCTAGTATTACAAGGCTGTTATCTCAAAGATCTAATGTAGTAATCAGAAATACAGTTAACTTTGAAATTGAATCATCACTATTTTCCAATAAATTTCAGATCACTGATTGGAATCTGTATCACAGATTAATTAACCATTCTTTTTAGACTATATATAAAACTATGCAATTAAATGAAGAGAAAATCAAATCATATCCACTATGAGTATCTTGAAATCAACAATTTTGAGCCAGAAAAACTCTTGAGGGTCCGGAGAGATGGCTTTACTGTTAATGGCACTGGCTGTTCTTGTAGAAGATCCAGGTTCAGGTCCCAGCACCCTCATGGCAGCTCATAACCATTCATTACTCCAGTTTCAGGGGATCCAGTGCCCTCTTCTGGCCTCCTCAAGCATTGCACAACATGAGTGCCCTTACAGATGTGCAGCTACAGAGAGACCCTGTCTCAGAAACCAACCAACAAACAAAATAGAAAATAATATAAAACATCAGGGCTGGGGAGATGTCTTAGTAGTTAAGAGCACTTGCTGAGCAAGCCTGAGGACTGGAGTTCAGATCCCAGAACCCACTTTTGATCCTACACATGCCTGTAATTCCAGTACTGAGAGGTAGAGATAGGATTGCTGGGTTTGCTGGCTTCCAATCCAGCTGAAAAAAAAATAAAGAAAAATCACAAGCTTCAAGTTCAGAGAGCGAGATTCTGCCTCAAAGGAATAAGGTGGAATGTGATAGAGGAGGCTACCCCAGGCCCTCCTTTGCTCTCCACATATATTCACAGATACATGCACACCCAAACCATGTACACATACACCACATATATATTCATATACACACATACAGATGCATAATAAATTAGTAAATTAAAAAATTCATTTTAAGAGAATAAACTTTTTATTACTCTGGAAATAATCACATCACCAAATCAATGGCCTGAATACTGCTAGTTTAAATAAATGACAAATATGTAAAGACACAGTGTTTATACTTCATTAAGATTAAAAGTTTTGGAAATTGATAATACATTTTCACAAGGAGATGGGGAAGAGCTATTCTGTATAAGGCCGATACTTAGCTGTTATATGGTGGTTCAGACAAACCCTTTCCAAAATGCTAAAATATTTCCAAATTAGCAATACAGCACTGGTTCCCCAGGTCATTTACCTTGGGCTCCCCCAAATCTGTACATGATTCTGCAATCTTCATAAAAGGGGTTTCTTGGGACTTGTTCCTGTACTGTGGCCTGTGTCAGTCTGGTTGGTAATATTTAAATCTCACCCTGTCCATGTAAGAGCCTATAAAACAAAGTAAGAAATGTATTTTATTTAAGAAAGAGAAGAAAACTGAGATGATGCTGAACTGGGTCAGAGATCCAGAGAACAAGTATCTCCCTAAATCACAGAGAACATTTTAAGACCTGAATAGTCAGAACACCAGCTCAGAGGGCATGAGACAATGACGTGTAGAATGTTCTGTGGAGCGAGTGCATTTGTTGAATTGTCTAAGAACATTGTCACTTTTTACTTCCTTCTTGGCTCAAGAGCTATAGAAAACATCTTCTTTTCTCACATGGGTTTGCAGTAAGTCCCTTACTTCTTGATAAACGGAGACACAAATTAGTCCAAGTCCTCAATCTTCACTTGGGAAGCTGTCTTCTCACAAATCCAAGAAATTTCAGCACTACAGCGAGAAATGTAAATATTCCCTCTTTCAAAATAAGCACATCCTGTTGATCCATTCATCTGGGCACGCTCCTTATTACTAAGTCTAGAAAGTAATTGATTTAAAATTAGTTACAAATACCACAAACATTATGATGCTTGTAAAACCTCTTCCTCCATGAAACATCAAAATTGGTAAAGCCAGAACATCTGAGCTCCTTATTTCAAGCTAATCCTGATCCCAGGCAAAAAAAAAAAAATGCCACCAACACACCAATTGTCTCCCTCCTTGATCCCAGCCTGACTACTGGCGCCAAGTGAAACCTGGATTTCAGCTTTCAGGGAAGCTGAATCTCTTCCTTAGAGTGTTTCATGGAACATTCCGAAGCTATACATATTTTTATGTTGACTTCTATTTTAAAATAATTGTAACAATGCAATTTCCCAAGTGTTACACATTTGATGTGTACTGTGAACATTGTCACCAAAACTCGGAAGTGGTGGTAGATTTGGTTTAAGACCTTTGCCATATATGTAATTAGTGAGTTTTTGTCATGAAGCCAATCAGTGCACTAATCTGTCAACACAGACTTACTTTCTGTTAGACAAAAGTCAAGAGTTATTTAATACGAATAAGTATGTTAATGTGTGAGTGTGTGTTCTTCGGACAAATACCACCTTTGTACATTGTAAATGCTGGAAAACACAATCGATTGAACAGGTGACTTCAAGTGATTAGCCTTAATTTCATCCCTTTGTAGTTGGGAGAACTTGGATAAATCATTTAATCGTTCTATGGCAATATTTTTAGCCATGTAGTGGGAACATGAACGTACTTCCTTCAGGGTTTTATGTTTACAAGTACTTTGAATATATTAAAAGATTACATGTACATTCTTAATAAGGAAAACAACTTAGACGTGAATGAAGTTCAGTGCATTGCTGTGACTGCCAAATAGATGGAATTAATTAGCTGACCTCATTATAGTTCCTATTGAAATTATTTTTTTAAACTATAATGATTTTTGCGTCGATGTTTGTAATTCTTATAATTTGCATTAATTTTCTCTGGATTCTATTGAAATCTTTTTATGAAAATGTATTTGTTTTATGTGTCTATGTGTGTGCCTGAGAGTATGTATATCTACATGTGGAAGGCCACAAAGATTGGAAGAAGGTTTCAGATACCCTGGAACTGGAGTTGCAGATGGTTTCAAGCTTCTCTGCTGGGAACTGAATCGAGGTCTTCTGCAAGAGCAGGCAGTGCTCTTAACCGCTGAGCCATCTCTCCAGCCACTCTATGGAAATCTTGTTCTTCTACCCCACCCAGTAGTTAGAGACTTACAAGAATGGAGAGAGAAATGAACTATCTTCCCATAGCCAATTTCCACGAGATTGGTTCCATGACAATCCAAGCCAAAAGAAAGAAAACTCGGATAAAGGCTGTGACTGCAGGAAATCCTGAGGGAGAGAGAAAGCAGAAGAAAAGTGAAAGGGTCACCTGGCACTTTGCAGAGGTAAGACAGAAAAGAACATTGATGAAATTCATTTTCTGTCTGGGAATATAGCTCAGTGGTGGATCACCTGCTTAGCCTGTGCAAGGTCCAGGCTTCCATCTGCAGTACCTCACTCGATTCATTTATTAATTCTCACTCCAAATCCATTAATTCCTATCCTATGCATCTAAATATCATGTTTGTTTTTCATCACACGGTAACGTCAGTAACCCGGAAGGAGATCCAACCATACCTTTTCTTGAATGCTGTCAATCTTCACCATGGTGGCGTTCTTGTCTGCACAGTCCTTTCTGCTGTCGCTCCACGTTTTCTCTTCACTGATCATAAAATAATAGCAACTGCTTTCATGCCATTGCCATGACTTGGGACAAGGATTGCATTTATGGTCTGCAAAGAAAATTAGACTCAAAAGCACAAACTCTGTGACTGTGGAGTGACTGGACAAGGCTTAGGAAACTAAGTCATGTACATGGACAACAGATCTGAGAGTCAGCATTCTGAAAATATATTGCGCTAGGCCCCTTGGGGAACGGAGCCACTCCAGTTGTGGGTTGGGCAATGGGGACTATCTTTGCAGATCCAGCTATGCTTTTTTTGTCTAATAATAATAATCAGATCATCTAGAAGTAGCTAATCAAGGGAGAGGATGAAGTATTCAAGATGATAGCATTTGAAGATGATTATAAAATTCACCACTGTGTTTTCAGAATTATGACCTCAATTGGTATTTCCTTGTCTTCTGTGGATTTAATGTGTTGTGATGTGGGGTACAATGACACATTACTGTTTGTATCTGAATAAAACAGCCTGATCCTTAGCTTTAGTTTTTAAGAGGGGGCACGAACTCAGATGGTATCTGATCCCCTCAAATGTCTCTTGGAACTGTGCTATTGAGCTAGGCCTCACCCTAATTTTATTCAAAACCACTTCTCCTGCATCAGCTGGGCAACTACAAGCTTAGATTCACCAGTATCTTATCAATCTTACCCTTTATCCCTAGTTCTAGAACACCTCATACATACACTGTCAAGATTCTTCTCAATCTTCATTGTTTTCAATGAAGGTGCATTTACTGCCATTCGATGCTTTGACATGTTCATCTCAAGCATACATTCATTCATTTTCTTTGGATGAGCAGCAATTTGAGGTTCCCAGGAATCAAGGTCAGGTGCCCAGGTTACACGATTCAGTGACTTTGTGAGGGTAAAAGTCATTAGGCAAATTCTGCTCATTCTATGTCATCCCTAGGGTATGACTTAGGGGTTAGTGAAGGACGTGAATCCAAGGTGCCCTGATGCATGTGGAAACTTAAATCAGGACAGCAGATCTAACTAAAATTACCAGAAGTGTGGATGAGGAGCTCCCTGCAGAGCTTGGTAGCCATCTGGCCCTGTTTCTCCAGTAAGTTGGATATCAGGGACTGGAGACTGTCATTCATGGGAATCTTCTTGGAGCTGTTCAATTGCTGGGACACGTTGTCCTGCTGCTGATGAATGATTTTCTGAAGTGGATTCACGTTCTCTGAATCTGAATTAATATCATTAGACATCTGCAAAACTGCAAATATAATGAGATAAGTGTGTATTCTCTTCCGTTGTTTCAAGGGCCATCTCAAAGTAGGGTCTACACACCAGACTTCTTTCTCTCTCTCTCTTTCTCTCTCTCTCTCTCTCTCTCTCTCTCTCTCTCTCCTTAAATGATGAGCTAAAATAAACTTTTACTTCCTTAAGTAAAAGTATCTTGTTAAATCAATGACAGAGAGAGAGAGAGAGAGAGAGAGAGAGAGAGAACAACAATGCCATATCTTTCAACAAATAAACATTTACATCTGAAAGTCCTCTAAGGGTAAGGGTGGGTGCTGGTCAAATCAGTGTGTTCTTTATATCATATACCTAACATTTTATAAAATACTTATCCCAAGGGTGTTTTTGCACTTGCCATTAGTGCAGAGTGTTCGCTCCTGTCCATTGCCAACTGCACTGTGAATGAAGAGACTATTCTCTTAGCAGTGACTCTGGAGCTCCCTCAGAGTGGAGCTTCCAGTGTGATACAGAGATGGCTCAATTCTGCCCAGTAGGTGTGGCATAGCCTCTAGTCCTCTGCGTGCTTTCCTCAGTCATACGAGTCAGGTTACTGCTGCCACATAAATGCTTTCGCCATACCAGGAAGGTCTTGGATAAGCAGAATAAATTAGCCTTCTGCTAAGGCTTTGAGGTAATGAGCCTTCAGGCCCTTTCCCAAGTACATCTCCCTTACTACCCTGTCTTTCACTATTAGAGGAGATCTGATCATTAAAGAGCCTCTTCATTATAATTAATAACGAAAAATACATCTTCCTCACAGTGTGATTAAGTTCATCAAAATGAAGATATAGAAAAGTTCCTATGATAACAAAGTATAACCCTTGCCAGGTTGTTTTGGAGGCCTGAAGAAAGGGATAGATCTGAGGTAGCAGAAACGACTTGAGGATTCTGGGTATTAGTAACATCCATAATCTTTCCTGTATTTGCATGGTTTACAAGTGCTTAATAATCTCCTTTCTTGCGTTTAATACAGGTATACTTACACATAATACCCAAGGTCACCAGCCCCATCACCAGCATCAGGCAGAGAGTCAGCAGACTCAGGGCAACTATTCGCCATATGGGGGATGCAACTGGGTGTCCTAGAAAACCAACAGAGGGCTGAACAAGCAAAACTGCCCCAGGTTGTTACATTTAGGATCATTTCTTCCACTCAGGAAGCTTCCAGACGCTGACGTTTCTCACTTGTTCCTTCAGCACCGCTAGCTAGACACTTTCTAATATGAGGCACAATAAAGGCCCTTCTCAGCTTTCCATTCCCCACCTCTGGCCTCCCTTTTGAGAGTGAGGGTCTCCTGACTGGCCCCTTTTGGCTTTTGTTTCACACCAGCACCCACTTTTCTTCCTTAAGTCCACTGATTTCATGAATGAGGCACGGAAACTGTTTCTTTGGAAGGATGCTGACAATAGACAAGACCCCAAGTTTTAAGGCACAAATCTCCAGGCAAATTACTCCACCTTCCTTATAAAAGTGGATTCTATTTTTAAAAGTAAGTCAGTCTGCTAAAATAGCTTTAATTCAGTATCATTTGGTCTATGTACTATGTAATAAATAAACTAATCTTGAATGAAAGAAATGTAAAGTAGGGCTGGAGAGATGACTCAGTGGTTAAGAGCATGGACTGCTTTTGCAGAAGACCCAAGTTCTATTCCCAGCACCCACATGTTGACTATCAACTATAACTCCAGTTCTTGGGGGAATTCGATGCTCTCTTCAGATCCCCATGGGCATTGCAATTACACATATATAGACACAACACTCATACACATAAAAGAAAAATAGATAAAAAATTTGTGAAATCTAACCTACAAACACAGTAGGTCGCCAGTAGATAATTCTTTGAACTTTAACATTTCTTCTTCATTTAAAATACAAATATTTATCATAAAAACATCTGTTGCCTTCTTCTTCCTCGATTTGAGTCCTGCTGGATGGGTCCTGATGTTTTTGCTAGATTTAGTATTGTTTCTGGGTACAGTACTACACGTAGCATCTCTACACCACCCTTTTCCTCAGAGGTTAGAGTGAGAACTAAAAACAAAACATGCAAATCCTACTCTCATTTTCTTTTTTGTTTATCTTCCCCCAAAGCCACAAACAAATCTGGAAAGCAAAAGAAGGCAGTTCAAATGATTCAGGACAACTAACAGAACTATTAGGAAACTTGGGAAGTGAAGGAGATTGTCTTGCACATTAACCTGAGGTCTGGCCACAGTGTCTTGACATTTCTGCCAACAAATGCATAAACTAACACTAGAAACTAAGACTGGCTGTATGCACACTACTTGAAAAGCATAGTTAAACCATTCAGCATCTTTCCAAGTCACTGTTTTATCTATGTAGTGAAAATATTGTAATATTATTTCATTTACTTTACAATTGCATTTTGATAATGATATGCTATGTACATGATACATCGATTATCATTGGTAAATATATGAATTACACTTAGGAATTCAACTACCTTAAATGTTTTTTAAAATTATAAAAGAAAAGCTAGCCCATGTCCATTTCTGACCTCCCACACTCAAAATTGTCCTTTCAGTTACTTGGGTCACATACCAGCAGTCCCTCCACTTTATTTTAGGATCCTTTCTGGCATCTTGAAGACTATCCCTCTGACATCTCTAACAAGGTATAAACGTTCAAGATGTTTATAAATAGAAATCTCTCAATCCCCAAACCCAGTCTCTGACATATCCAATCAAAAGATTTTATTACGATGCAGCATATAATTTACACCGATCTCCAAAACCCCATATTTTCTCCTCAGTTTCAAGGACATTCACTCTGCTAATCTAGCCCAGGATTGTTTCTCTCTATTTGGAGATTCCATTGCACATTCATACTTCCGCCATTCAGTGTCAAAGCCAGCATTTCAGAGCTCTTAACATCTGGCATTTCCAAAGTTACAGCTTACTTTCTCTGAACGCCTACCTCTTTTCTGCACGTTATTTTCATTCCGTTTATTTCTTGCTCCGGTAGAATCCTGAAACATAAGGGTTGCATAAGTCACTTGGTCAGACATTGTAGGAGAAGGCACTGTTATAAATTATGCAATTTATGTTGCAATATCATCAGGTCTGGTTCAGAGAGCTCTTTTCAAGGCTGAGAGTTTTTACAAAGACAAATGACTGACATAAGACACTCCCTGTTGCTCCTTTGTAGGGACAGAATGAAAGTCAGTTTCTATGTAGTGAAAGGCAGAGAAATTAAGCACTCTCCTTAGGCCTGAGAATGTTGCCAATTTCAGAACTGAAGCTCATTGTTCCTTTTCTGAAGCAAAGGAGGCGTACTTGGAGGCAAGCAGGAGTTATAGTTTCGTGTTGGGATTCCCATGATCCTCAGGGAGGATCCTCTGAAGGTTTGAACAATCAAATTCTCTGACCTGTATGTATCTAAGGTTAGCTAATCCTATATTAATCTACTTTGTCCTTAGCCATACCTGAGAGAGGATAGGGAGATCACACATGCCTGGGTAGTGCAATGATCAGCCCGTCAACTGAGAGAGAGAGAGAGAGAGAGAGAGAGAGAGAGAGAGAGAGAGAGAGAATGAGACAGAGAGACAAAGACACAGAGAGATAGAGATAAGACAGAAAGAGACCTTGAGACAGGGTAAGAAGGAGAGAGAGCCAGAGATGGAAGACTGGCAATAGGAGTTGAGGAATGGAGAAACGATAAGAGGTGTTTCATTTGGAGATGAGATAGAATTTCCTTTTGGTATGGTTGTGTAAAAGTCCAGAGCAACTCATTTTGGACAATGCCTTGAAGTTTTGGGTGAGTGATCGAGAGCAGGCAGAGTCCAAGCGGATGAAACTGAGACATGCTAACGCATCTAATTTGTTCTGTTATGTGGCTACAAAAGCCATAGAAGTCACAGGGATTGCTGATTTGTAATTCCTCCCTATCTTTCGAAAATATAAAACTTAGTACAGTATATGAGAAAGTCAATTGTTGCTAAAAAGCTGTGGTAGGGAAGAAGAACAGCCCCTAAGGATGTCCATCTCTCAGGCCCCAGGCCTTCGGAGTATGACAATTTATATGACAAATGGAAGAAATTATACTGGATTACCTGACTATATATAGTGGAGTTGTGTTTCCTTAAGCATCTTAAATTCTGGAGTTTTTTAGTGAGTTTTATGACAATAGTTAAGTAATGATCAGAGACACTGCACTGTTGCTCCATGGTGGAGGAAGGCAGCTAGAACTCGAAGAATGTGGGATTAAGAAACTGTAAAGGTACAGAAACCATTCTTCGTTAGATCTTTTAAGATGGAGCACACTCCTGCCCATAGGAGGTTTTATTTTTTTATTTTTGCCAAATGAGACCCAAATCGAACTTTTAACCTACAGAGTTATAATTCATTTCTGTTTTTTAAGCTGCTAAATATGTTGTCATTTATTAGCAGTAGGAAACTAACAGACAATCAAAGATACTGTTTTCTTTCTAGTGCTTAACGATGGAGCCTTGGAGTTTTGGGCATTCTATGCATGAGCTCCACCACTGAGATACCTTTCCAGCCCTTCCAAGAAAAGCCTGGGGAGCCACTCAGAACAAAAGGACTTGGGAATGTCCTCTAAAGCTTTCCTTGGGAATGAGAGAAAAGAGATTTCATAACTATACTTTGAGGAGGATTTGTTACGGGTTCTGTTTTCAGATGACTGGGGAGTGATCTGAAACCTTCTGGTGTCCAGCTGTGGGTGAAGATTAGCTCAGTCAAAGGTCTTCATCAAGGAGCATACCCAGGACATTCAGGAAGCCATGTTAATAGCTTCTAGTTCTTTGGTAACATTTGTGTATAATCTCCAGACACAAATATCCTTACATTGTTTGTTCCTATTTGTGTTAACCCCCCGCCTCTCCTAAAAATTAATGCAGTGCTCAATCAGAGTGTTTGGGGGCTGCAAGTTGTACTTTGGGGTTAGGGAGATAACATAGTCCATAAAGTGTTTGTGATACAAGCATGAAGGTTTGAGTTTGATCCTCGGAACCCATGTATAACCAAGGTGTGGTGTTGTGCACTTGAAAATCCGACACCAGGGAGGTGGGTGAGGGGAGTACTGTCATAGATGAGTTCAGGTTCCAGTGAGAGACAGACACTGTCTCAAAAACAAGGTGGAGAACAGTCCTGAAAACCAAAACTCAAGGTTGCTCTCTAGGCCCCTTACTTGGCTTAGACCATATTCCAGGGTTGATTCTCATAATCATTTCCTTCACATAGGGACAACTTCCTTGCTTCAGTCTTGGCATCTGGAGACGCAACAAGACTCCAGCCCACTCTGTCTTCTGGACTCCTGCCTGAGTGGTCAAATGTGAGCATATGAACTGGACTTGTTTCAGACCTTGGTACTATACTCTTCCAACACGTTTACTAACTGATATTATTTTCGCTCACATCCTTTTTCTAACTTGGTTCCCAACTGGCGGTGCTGTTTGGAAGGTTATGGAAGCGTGCCACCTAGGGAAGGCTTTGGCACCTGGACCCTCTTCCTGTTCACTTTCTGCTCCTTGCGTCAGATGAAATGTCATCCTCCAGAATTATTTAGGGAAAAAAAAAAGAATTAAAGACAGAAAGGAAACAAGACAAAGTAAAAGCAGAAAAAAAAGTTTTTAAAAATGGCCACAAGGAGGAGACAGAGCATTACCACAGGATGGAATTTACTGGGAAACCTCTATTTGCTCAACTAGGATTGCAGAATAGCTTGATTAAAATTAAGGATTAGCAAGGCATACTGATCAGCTCATACGCACCCACGCACGCCCGCACGCACGCCCGCACGCAGATCCCTAGAGAATTTCATTGGCCAGCCAGCTACCCTAGTCAATCAGTGGGCTCCAAGCTCTGTAAAAAATCCTACATCGATAGACAAGGTGGGTTGCTGCTGAGGAAGACGCTGGGTTTCGAGCTCTGACCTCCACACATGTACACACATTCACTCACAACCCTTGTACACACTCACAGTAACACATACATAGGCCACATTCACAACACACGCATTCAGTGCTTTGAAGGAAAACATGACTGTAATAGAATGTAACCAGGTGGGTTTATTCACACTTCACATCGCTTCAGCAAGTGCGTAGGATTCTCCCATTTTAAAGATCATTTAGAATAAATCAAACTTCAGCTCTAATAAAGTGACAGCTGTTTCTGCAGGCTTTTATCAAATATCTTTGTGGTAGGAATTGTACTTGGGCAAATTTTACTTTTAAGAACAACAACTAGACATGGTAGTGAATTCCTGTAATTCCTTCACTGCAGAGACCGCAGGAAATAATGAGTCTGAGTCCTTTCTGGGCCACACAGCAAGACCTTGTTTCAAAAAACAAATGCACCTAGTGAGGAGGTTAATTAGCTTAGAAAAGGCCACGGGACAGGTAAATTTGACTCAGATATATATATACATACACACACACACCAGATTACAGAGGCCCACCCCAGCTCTTGGTTTTTAAGTGGGTTCTGGGGATCAAACTTGGGTCCTCATGCTGTGTAGCAGGCACTTTACCCACTGAGCCATCTCCCTAAGCCCTTTCATAGCATGTGTGATGAGACATTATCATTCTCTTTGCTCTCTCTCTCTCTCTCTTTTTTATTATCCGAGGTCATTACCTTCCACTAAGATCAAAACTCATATATTCTATTAACCAACTGATCCCCAGAAAATAGGTTATTCACAGTGCTGAACAAATACGTATGGGAGGTTTGAATAACTGGTTTATCACCACTACCATGAAGATTTCATAGTCATGTAACAGGAAATACACTTTATAAGCCAATGCAGTATGGCCAGCTGGCCTTTTGTTCAATTACCCCATACTTACTCAATACCTTTACCTTCATTCAGATGTTTTCCCTGCCTAATAATCATTCCTCATTCCTTTCATTCTTATGCATGTTTTTAACTTTCCTTGCAGTCTTTATGTATCTCATTTGATTGACTGCCACTTAACCTTTTACTTAAGCAGTTTTTTGTTTGTTTGTTTGTTTGTTTGTTTTTATCTGCCCAATAACCTCAGGGGAACTGATGCAGTCTGACACGTTTTCTTCTTAACCTCGTCTATTACATTAGCAAAATGTTCTGCCTTAGTTGCCTGATAACTAGTGTAAAAATTCCATAACTTTTAAATGGAGCTCATTTATGTTGATGTCCACATGTTTAAGATCTCTGAAAATGAAAGAATAAATGTTAATTATATTTTTCTTCTACAACAGGAAATATTGTCCTTTCCCAAAGATTAGCACCATTTTATATGTGTGTACAAAATTAGTAAGCCAAAGATGAATCAACAATTTTAATGCAGAAGGCTAAGAGGGGCAATGGGAAATCACTAGCCAAATCACTTTAGTTTTAAAGTGAGCACTAAGTACAAAACACTCACCTTTTTTTTCTATTTAGAGATCCTATTTAGAGACTCGCCAAGGCCCATATCATCTTGTTATTTTTCTCTCTCCGTATCCACAAGCTGCTATTATATTTTGATCAGTTTATCCACAATGTTAATCATTCGACCAGTTTCCTTTCTTGTCGACACCTTGTTATTGTGATCCCAGTATCGTTTGTTCATTCCTCTTCTCTTAGGTGTCGGAAATCAATCTGAATAACGCTTGAACTGGAAAGATATCATACAAATGGAAAGAATTGAAAATTGGGGCAGTGATTCTGCTTCTTAAAAGACATGTGATCAGAGAAAAATTCCCCAAATTCTTGAAATTTTTCCCCATGTGGGTAAAATTAAGATACTAATGCCCTGTGCCGGTCAGTTTTTGTCAACAAGACAGAAGCAACTGGAAACCTTAGCGGGAGAATTTTCCAGATCAGATTACTCTGGGGGTATGCTGCGAGGCATATTCTTTTTCTTAACACTAATTGCTGCAGGAGCTCTCAGCTCACTGTGGGCAGTACCATGCCTAGGCAGGGGGCCTGGCCAGTATAAGAAAGGTAGGTAGCCAAATAAACCAGGGGAACTGAGCCAGAAAGCAGCAGTCCTCAGGGAGCACCTCCAGGTTTCTGTCTTGAATTCCTGCCTTGGTTTCCGTCTAGGATGACTGTAATCTGTACGATGAAACAAACCCTTTCTTCCCCAAATTGGCTTTGGTTGGTGTTTTGTCCCTGTAACAGAGAAAAGCCAACTGGAACATACCCATTGCATGTATAATCATCCATTCTTTAGGTCATTCAACAAACATTGACTGTATAGCAATTGTATGTCAGTCACTATCTTACAACCATAGAATATATCATTCTGCAGATAAACAGCAGTTTAACTATATGAACTGGAGTTACAGCTCAGTGGTAGCGTACTTATGGGTAACTGACAAGGCCCTAGATTTGATCTCCAAACAATAAAAAGAAAAGAAAGAAAATTAAAACATGAAAGATGTCTCTATGTGGATGAGGGTCAGGAATATGAACTTTTGTGTATTGGGATTGGGGTAGATGTTCTTATTGTCAACAGATAAAGGTTAGCTAGTTAAATTCCAGTTCTGTGCTCCAGAGGACCAGTCACAGCTTTCCACATGAATACAAAGCACCAATTTCATTGTCTTGCAGATAATCAATATAAATTAAATATGATTTAAAAATTAAAAAGATAATCTATATAAATGTGCTTCTTAATCTCTGAAAATAGATACTTTCATTTCAAATTAAGACTCATTCAGACTTCTCTGAATGAAGGGATTTTTATTTTCTGCTACAGTTTCATGGATGAAGAAAAGGGAGGAGATGAATATTCAAGTGGAAATAAGAAAGGTTAATATTAGGGATTAATATTTGTAGTGTGGTTAAGGAATAGCTATCAAGACTCTGAATTTTGTAAAGAATATAAGCTCGTTATATCTATCACCTCTCCATCCAATGTCTCAGTTTGTGTTTTTGTATATGATAGTGTTTATATTTGTAGCATATGTGGAAGAGAGACATTCAAACTAAATGATACTTGAGAAATTTTGACACTGTAATTCTCTCTTTGTGCTGTGTGGTCATGGCATCAAATTCCCATATTTGGAGGCTGCAAATAGAAGCAGATATAGATTTCATGGAATGAATTTAGACAGAGGAAGGTTGTGTCTGGAATAATAAAGAACCAAATAGGAGTGACAAACCACAGGAAAGAAGAAAGAGCCAGCAGAACCTCTATAGCCTCAGATACAGGAGGAATATCATCCTGGTTCAGAGTTACCCACTTCAAATGTATCTTCTGATGTTAAATACACAGTTCCATGCAATAATGGGTTAAGAAATAAGTCTGGCTTTCTCTTGGTAAGTGCTCTTGTAAGTGCTCTTACAAGAAAAAAAGAGCACTTTTTCATAAGTAAATCAGCTGATCAAGACTTAGAAAATGTGTGACTTCACCAAAGAAAGGCTTATATTATGTTTAAACCCTTTTTAAAGTTTGTGTTAACAAGACAGTGGGGCTGGAGCAATGGCTCAGCAGTTAAGAGCTCTGGCTGCTCTTGCAGATCGCCTGGGTTCAATTCCCAACATCCCCATGGTGGCTGGCAACCATTTATAACTGCAGTTCCAGGGGATCCGGTGACCTCTTCTGACTGCCTCTGTCACTGCATGACACAGGTGCACTTACATACATGCAGGTAATACACTGAGACACATAAAATGAAAGTAAGTAAATTTTTTAAAAGAAGAGAATATGCACAATAATTGTCATTGGATATTATAGTTACATATTCAGTTTAATGTAAGTGATTACATTTTCAGAAGCAACCAATTTCATTACTAAGAAAACAAAAGTTAAATTTTACTTAACAATGATCATTTGAACTATAAGCTACAAAAACATTTTTCTCTTCATTAAGCTACAATTATTCATTCAAGTATATTTTATTGTTTCTGTAGGTGAGTAAATAAAAAAACCTACTGAAATAAAGCAGGAGTACAACCATTTTTATTTTTTAAAGAGAAGAAAACAGACTTGGATTCAAGGCACAAGTACACAGGGACAAGGAAACAAGACATGAGTCTCAGCTTTTGCTGGGAGATGTGGGTTCTCATGCTCTGCCAGAAAAAGGAAAAATTCTTTCTGTCTGAAGTAAAAGCCTCACCAACAGCAGCAGATATAGATAAATGGTGGACTAACAGCCTGAAGTTGTCCAACTTATGAATAGTACCGGCTATTTTAATTGAGATTAAAAATTCTGGAACGAAAACCAGACTGGAGCTTTAAGGTGCTTGATTTTAGTGCTTTCAGGCAATTTTATATTTATTGGTGTGAATAAATATATTTATTCAAAATTAAGGTTTGGCTTATGATGGGAATGTGTGGATTAGGCTAAATGTGAATTTCTAGGACCTGGCACTGTCTTTCCTACTTGCTCTGTTTACGCTTCCTGAAATCATTTGAGGCATGTGGGGGGAAGAATTGTAATATACAGCATCGTTTCCAGTAAATGGACAAAGAATTCAGAGTGAGGTAGAGAGTAAGGAGGAAAAGAAAGTCATGTAAAAGGCACATCCAAGACAAGACACCTGCCATGGGATTCCATAACATTCCCAGCCGTTCTTGCCCCAGGGGAGATCACAGATGTGGTCTCTCACTGCTATGAGTTATGCAATCGAGTTTCCCACACTGGAGGAATTCACAGGTATCAGCACGTCTGGAGGGCAATGGATAAGCCTTATATTTCCCGCTCTTAAAAGTGAGGACTAGATTCAGTTAACAAAGCAGAAAGTAGAAATGAGATCAGTCCTAACATAAATGCCAGCTGCCACCTGCTTTGAAGAAGGGATGCTTTACTGGCCATGGAGAATTAGCAAAAGTATCTGCTGTTGGATAAGCGCTACCTTAATGACAAAACATGAAACATCCTCATCAGTATCCCTACAGTAGGTACCTGAACTAGCTCGGCATGGTTATGTAAGGAACTACTGTCAATGGAAGCCAATATGATAATTTAGAATCCAGTTTCATGAAATTGAATGTTTAGAAAACTTAGTAGCTACCATTCCATGAAATTCATTTTAAAGTACAATATTATCTAAGAGAAAAATATCAGGTTATTATATGCTCTGTATATAATTGTCTTTTTCTTCAGTGCCTACGTCTAGGTCATCTGCGGCCTGCCTTATGTAGAGTCCAGAAACTTTTCAAATAAAATGATTTATATGAGATGCAAAAATTTGAAGGATTCTAGGTCATAATGAGGATTATAGAACAACTAACATAGCAGTTTATATAATCAGATGATAATAGGTTTACTGTCAGGATGTCATAAACTATGTATCTGCTGGTATTTTTATTCATTTTTCAAATTAAAAATCAGTCCATTTAAGCAATATGTGTAAGTTTTTCTAGTGTTAAGATGAAGCGTGAACTTTTGTTCTTTGACAGGATACACAGGCTGGAACATCCTTCTCCCAGGGCCCATGATAAGGAAACAGGAAACAAACATCACATCTACTCCTTTACCACAAGTTCTTATTTTTGTGTTTTTAGGTTCAAGCTCACATATCTCTGAACAGCCATGAAAGGGCTTCCTGGAAAACAAGACAAAACAAAACACAAACCTTTGTATCTCATCTCACATGCCTCTACCCTACCAGGGAGAGGAGGGTCCCATGCTGGCAGACGCTGAAATTTTAAGAGTGGACACTGAGTTTTGCAAAGTCATTGAACTCTGGGCTCACTTGCCATCCAAGGGGAGCCATGCAGGATGAAGATGGATATATCACCTTAAACATTAAACCTCGAAAGCCAGCTCTCACCACAGGTAAGAAGGTGCACATCCAGCAATGTGGAAATTAGAGAGTAGGTCAGTCTCATGGTCTGCCTTTCTATTTGTGTCTATTCCCCCCCCCCTTTCTCTCTCGTAGTGACAGAATGTGTAACTTTATGTTTTCTGAATGATATTCTTTCTCTGAAGCACTTAAATGGGGCCTACGCAGGCTTGTACAGGAAACAAAGACAGAAGCCAGGACATGAACATTAAGATTATTAGAATACAATGTTGGGGGAACAGAAGCTAAAAGGATTCAGAGAAAGAAAGCTTGAAAACAAATTTCTTGCCACTTTTTATTTCATTGACCATTAGTACAATAGGAATCAGGGAAGGCACATCACTAAATGCGTTTGTCACATTGACTCACTTAAATAAAGTGATTTTAAAAGAATTGTTCTGGGGAAGGGGTTTTGTAACAGAAAATTTTCTATTTTTTTCTGTTTAAAACAATATAAGATAATTCTATTATAGTGTCGTTTAATATATAAGCAATATTGGGATACATAAAGTATGGTTTCAATTTTTTTTAAACCTCAAATCTCTAAATAATGTCTGTAGATACAGTTCTCTACTAGTTGACTATGAAAGTAATTATTTATATGGGCTGGAGATGCCAGACAAGGGGAAATACAAAAAGCCTGACAGCCAAGTATACTTCAGAATGAACAGAAAAAAGCCTATGGGGAATGGAGATGAGTGTGCAGAACGGAATAGACCATTCTTACTGTAGATGATCAGCAAGGGAATGAAGCAAAGATCTGCCACTAATGCTGTTCTTATTTTTCAGAGTTTTGTTGCTTGTTTTTAAATTTAATGTGTGCATGTGTGTGTGTGTGTGTGTGTGTGTGTGTATGTGAGAAAGAGAGAGAGAGAGAGAAAGAGAGAGAGAGAGAGAGAGAGAGAGAGAGAGAGAGAGAGGGTGTGGGAGTGCAGGTATCCATGCGCCTCAGTACACATATGAAAGTCAGAGTACAATTTTTGGAACTAAGTTCTTTTCTTCCACTGTGGGTTCTGGGAATCGAACTCAGGACTTCAGATTTATGTGCAAATGCTTTTACCCACTGAGCCATCTCATTGGCCTGAGCTTTTTTGGGTTTTGAGACAGTCTCATGTAGTCCAGGCTGGCATTCAACTTGCCCTGTAGCCATGGCTGGCCTTGAAGCTCCTCCTTCCATCTCCCAAGTGCTGAGGTTGTAAGTATGTAATTTCCTTGTCGCTTACAATGCTGTTCATAACACTTGGAAGGCTCGAGAAGGCAGCATGGCCTGACTGTCTTCTCTTCTGTATCTTCCTTGTGTGCCCATAGTTGACTCTGCTTCCTCTTCTTGGCGTGTGATGGCTTTAATTTTATTGGGCTTGTCCATGGGGATGCTTGTCGGGCTCGTGGCTCTGGGAATGATGTGTAAGTATTGGATCTTTGCTGGGGTTTTGGTCTAAGGAAAACAATGCCTGAGAGCGTCTGGTGTATCCTACTGTTTCCTAATTGTCTCCATCCGCCTATTTGCTAGTAATCCAACTACCCTGCACACAGTAAAGGAAACCTCAATAAAGAAGAAATTTTCCCTCTGATTCTAATCACTTTCAATTTTTTCATTGGTTAAAATTACTTTCCGCATTCATTACTGGCCTTTAAGACCTCCTCTGTGTGGATCCAAGTTCTCTCTTTCACAGTTTTCTTTCTTTCACCTCACCTGTCAGACACCCCAAGATTTTCAGAATTTCCTAAATACATGTGGTTCCTCCCTGTCTGAAATGTTGCTTCTTCTAGTTGTCTGTCTGAAATATCTTCCTTCCCATTTTGTTTACTGGAACATTTTCTGTTGGTGAAAATAAAATTGCAAGACTTTACAAGGTCACGCTCACACTGTCCTTTGGCTGGCTCCTATGCTTATTTTCTCCCTTTTAGGATACGTTTTAGAAGACTTCAGTCATTATTTTGTGTTTAAATGAATATCATAGTCTTTAAATTGTAATAAATCCAATATGCATTCTTAAGTAAATTAATAATTCAATATTATATGAAGAACAGTCAGAAAAACAAAAAACATTGAGGTTATTCACCTTGGTGAATTTTGCTAGAAACCTGTGTCCAAGGAAATGCCGTACAATGCCTTTAGTCATGTGACCTAATCTCAAGCCCTTCTTATTTGTGATTTTTGCTTGCTCTCTTACAGAGCCATTCCTTTCTTCTTCGTGTCATCCCTTTTCGGCATTCACTGACCGTTTTGTGTCTAGTGTACTCCAGATACTGGCAATACTATAAACATGAAAATTTATTTTAAAAAATCCTACCATTAACTTTATGGCCTGGAGTACAAAATGTTAACTTATTGAATGTCTTCTTCTAGATGTCACACAGCAAAATTACCTACTAACTGAGAAGGAAAACCTCTCAGAAACTCTACAACAATTAGCAAAGAAGACCTGCCAAGGTTTAATAAAACAGTCAGAACTAACGGGACAGAGAATTGTTGGTAAGTTTGGTAAGTTTGGAGCCTACTCATCTCCTGAATCCCTGCAGTGCTTCTTGACAGTATCTGAAGGGACGCTTGAGGCGGGCACGATCGTGAGCTGGCTGTGGGGAAATGTATGCCCGTCAGGTTTTGGAGCCAACGTCCCCACACTGGGTTTCTCTTTCAGAACACAAGTGCAGTCCCTGTGCTAGTAAATGGAGATACTACGGAGACAGTTGCTACGGGTTCTTCCGGCACAACCTGACTTGGGAAGAGAGCAAGCGGTACTGTACTGAGCAGAACGCCACTCTTGTGAAGACCGCCAGCCAAAAAACCTTGGTAAGGAGAGTCCCACGTCACAGGCTTGGGAACCATGAAGAGAAAGATCACAAATGTAACATGTAACCCCCTTTAATTTTTTATTTTTCTTAATGTCTTCTAGTTCGTGCTGCTCGGAGAAACTTAGGGAGCTCAGTAACATTTACAGAATTTAAATACACGATCCAATTATTTAAAAAATCCAGTTTTTTTTTTCCATATAATTGGCTTGTCCTTGTACTTTCCTGAGAGCTAAAATGCACAAAGGGTCAGATGGGAGAAGGCAGCCTGTGGTGTTCCAGCCACTGTTGTTACAGCTTGCCACTATCTCCTTATTTCTCTTCCTGGAAACTCAGGTTCGTAGAGAAGATAAGCTTAAAAAATAAAGTAATTAATTTCCTTTCCACTGAGGCCAAATAAAGGAATGCTCTAAGTACTCAACTCCGTTACAAAGAGATTAATGGAGACCTATCAGAGTACCCTGAATTTTATCATTCTAGGCTGAAGCCAGTTGAAGATTATAACATAAAGAAGAAGTAATATAACCTTTTGAAAAATAGGTAAAACTTGAATTTCAGGTGAATCTATCAGAGAAGTCCCAGAGTGGAACATTTTGGCCAGTGTAGTTGTGTCTTTGGGTGCATATATTTATAGAGAAGATGAGGAATTAGCAGAAGGTCCCAGGGTGCTCACACTTTAGGAAAGTGAGACTCATATGTTGGCTTCTGAAGAACATTATTCTGGAGGGTCACATACCTGTCCACAAACTTGTTTTTGATTTTCAGGAATGGATTCTTATCTGCTATTCTGCAATGCTCTAGGGTGAAATGAATATTTGACTTTACTTTTGTTACCAAAAGATTGATTGGCCAGTCATCCATTAGTCCGCCTGTATATGCAGGAACTATTTCAGTACGTGAATCCACATACCTAATAAAACAGAAATGTCCTTCCCTTCCAGAAGCTAACTCTGCAGTCATAACAACAGCCGATGAGTGAAATGAACGAGATCAGTGTACATGATAATAGCGACCATTGCTAAGTAGGAAACTGTAAAATAGAGCCAGATATGATACTGCAAGTTTATAGTCCTAGCTGAAGCAGAAGGACCACACATTTAAGGCCAAACCTGGCCTACATGGCAAGAATCTGGAGCTGGAGAGATGGCTCAGCAGTTAAGTTACTTACAGAGACCAGGTTGGGTTCCCAGCATCCATATGGCTACAGAAAGCCATCTGTTACCCCAATTCCAGGAGATCCTGGGAATGCCCTCTCCTGGCCTCCAGGGGCATTTCATGCATGTAGTACACATACATATATGCAGATAAAACACTCATGTACATAAAATAAAAATTTAAAAAAAAAAGAATGTCTAAAGGTAAAAAGAAAAGGTAGAAAAGAGTAAATCAGGAAAGGTGGATATATGATATGTATCAATTTGTTTGATAAGGACATCACATAGTTCACCTTTATCCAGTCCCCTAAGATAATTAATATTTCTATGTATAAGATAGTCTATAAAATCTAAGAGCTTAATTTTTAGGAGTATAAAGCTCATCAACAATGCAATTCTTCTTGATGTTTTTCTGTAGTTTGATATTCACTCCATTTGAATTAGATTTAGGAGCTGTTTGGAACTCAAATCTTCAATTGATGGGATACGCAAGCATACATTTTAGAGATCTAGAAAACTAGAGTATTGCCTATTTTATGGATTTTTCCTGTGCTCTGTGAGCTATTCTATATTCTAAATCAAAATCAAAAATGAAAAACAAAAAAAACCTTGACAATACAGTTCTACATAAGCATTAACCTAGAAGTATAATTCCAGCTGTTTGTTCAAAGTTTACCATGAAGCTGAGTCTCTGTCATTACACAGTGTTGTGGAGGCATTTAACATTATGTTAACATATGCTCATCACAGGAATACATCACAGCCAGGATCAGTTCAATTCGTTGGATTGGATTATCCCGCCAGAATGCTAATAAAGTCTGGACATGGGAAGATGGCTCAGTTCTTTCCAAGAATATGTAAGTCTCTGGACACTCGGGTCAGAAGATGTTACTCAAAGCTTTCATTCTGACATCTTCTTTCCTGTTGAGTACAAGTTGTCTGAAAGCTGAGATGTGTCTCTGTACCCTACTGTAGATTGTATTAGCAGCAGATGAATCACATCATGTACACTCTACTCCTAAACAGAGAGCACTGAGGAGCAATTCTGCTTTCTCCTCTTTCCCAGTCCCGTTATCTCACCCGTCATTTACCTCTATTCCCAATGTTTTTCCCCATTCATTTCAAAGACTAATTTACCTTTAGAAGACTCTTTGTGTGTGTGTGTGTGTGTGTGTGTGTGTGTGTGTGTGTGTTTAACTTGATCTGATGCTTTCACATGTTTTGAGACTAAATTTATCATTTTTCATTGTTTTTATGGTTGAAAATTATTACCATAAAGGATATTTTTCAGTATCTTTTTTGTCCTAAGGTGTCTCTGAGAACCAGGTACACTACAGATCACAAGGCAGTTCGTTAGTTCATATAATGAGGCTCTGCCTTCCTTTTTATTATTTTTATTTTATGTGTATGAGTGTATTGCCTGCATGTATGTAAGTGCACCCAGGTCCTGCAATGCCTGGGTATAGGAGTATACCTATACCAGCGGAGGTCAGAAGAGGGCGACCTGGAGTTACAGATAGTTGTTAACTACCATGTGGGTGCTAGGATCGAATCTGGGTCCTCTGCAAATATGGCCAATTCTCTTAATCACTGGGCCATCTCTCTAGCCTGACTCTGCCTTTCTAAAGACATCTAGGCAAATGACCTAATTTTATTGAACTATTCAATCAATCTCTCCCTCTCCTTCTCTCAAGCTTTTACATGTGCATGTACATGTATGGGTGCATGTGTGTGCATGTGTGTGTGTGTGTGTGTATGTTTGCATGTGTGTGTAGGTCAGAGGACAACTTGCAGAACTTGATCGGTTCTCTCCAGAAATCAAACTTAAGTTGTAATGCTTAGCAGCAAGCATCTTTACCAATTGTGCCCTCTCACGGGCCCTCAATATGGCTTTAAAAAATATATTTATTATTTTTATTTTATATGTATGAGTGTATCACCTGCATGTATGTAAGTGCATCCATGTCATGAAATGTCTATGGAGGTCGGAAGAGGGTGTCAGATTGCCCCAGAAGAGGAGTTATGGATGGTTGTTAGCTGCCATGTGTGTACTGGGTCCTCTGAGGGAGCAGCCAGTGCTCTTAACTTCTGAACCATCTCTCCATCCACCGTTAGGGCTCTTTAATCACTAATTTCAACATTTTTGTTTATCCTATACAAAACTGCACTCTCTCCATCTAGAGCTTATAACCAAAGCTTATACAATTCTATCATTATTTAAATAATTAAGTCAGCACATATCTATTAAGTATTTACTTTAGGTAGGATCCTAAGATATCACAATTACATTCAATCCTCCTGTAGACCTTGGCCCTCATCTGTGATCGATTGCTGAATTGTTCACAGTATTACAGGCAAAGGCAAAGGGGTATTCTTTTTAAATTTTCCGTTTTTTTCTCTTGAGTCCATGACTAGTTCTTGCTTGTTGGTTGAGTCTATAAATGTCACTTCCTCAGTCAGATCAACTCTAATGGCTCAGAGTAAATCATTCCCCTTCAGCACACAGCTACTCGGCCTATTGTCTCTTTACTGTTTGTTTCTTCAGAATCCCGACTCTTCTAGGGCATTTCTTCTCTGTTTGTGAACTTCTTATTGCCATCTCTTCACTGTAACGTAAGTTCTCAAACAGAGAAGACCTTGTCTTTCTTGTTAAATCACTGAACAATGTTGACACATAGTCGATGTCTCATAGATACTTGGCAAATAAACTAAGTATATTCTCCTTGTCTCTCATAGCAAGCAGCCTATCATGGAACAGAGACAAGCTCATTTTCATAGTAAGCTAGCATTGTCTGACAATGCGGGCTCTCAGTTCTGAAATATTTAATCTCCTTACTTTCCTTGAACTTTTCCCTTATGGGAAATCTGGCCCTATGGGAATCTCCCATCCCGTCTCTGTTTCCGTAAAAATCCACTCTGCTTTCAGTATCAAACCAAGGTCTGAACTGGAGATAAAGCCTTTGAGTGTTCTCTCAGTGCCGTGTGCCTCCTCTTCTGGAATCCTGTTGTGCTTAGTGTTGACTTGCTCCTTGACCTTATGCTGTATTAAACTATTACTGGCTTTTTCAGATCTTGTGTTCTCAAGCTGACAGGAAGTTTCTCCATGAGGAGAAGTCTGTTTCTTTATTCTCCTCTGGCAGTCTCTAGTTTGGACAACAAAACACACAGACCTGTGGTTTCTTTGTTCACTTTTCAAAGGAGTGCACTCTACTCTTTCATTTGCAGGTTTGACCTTTCTGGGAACACAGGAGAAAATACAAATTGTGCTTTTCTTCATAATGGGAAAATCCACTCAGCTTCCTGTAAGGACAGACATTATTTAATGTGTGAGAGAAAGGCTGGCTTGGCAAACGTGGACCAACTGCTTTAACGCAAAAAGATGGACAGGATGTCAGATAAGTAAGTGCTTGGTTGTGCAATAGAAGATCTGTTTGACTGAATGAAATCCCCAGCCACAAAATTGCTGATTTCATTTTTAAAACCGCTTGCCTGGCTCCTTCTTGGAACATCGAGAAGTCAGGATATGAGTTGATCATGAGATTTTCATTTGTTTTATTTTCCATTAATTTTCTCTCTTTGCATCTCCCATTCTCAATTTTCCTAACATGCTATGAGCCACTGCATCTTCAGATATACACATTATCAAATTAAAATTAGGTTGGTTTATAATGTGCAAAGTAAGTTTAAAAAGACAGCAGGAGGCAATAAAAATAATATAAAATTAGAACTGGAATCTGTAAAATAATTTAGACGATATGATCCCTTAACTAAAGCACTCCCATGAAGCAATCGTGCACATAGCTTAACTTTCATTTTCTCATAATTAAAGTATGATGATATTGGGGGATGAATCAAATAAAGTATAATTATACATGTATGAAAATCCTGAAAGAAAATGTAAAACAAAATAGGATACTGTCTATTTTATATGCCTCACCAAAAATAAACTTCAGAGTTTTATTTTACTTATAATAAAACATCTGTACATTTTTAATTATCTATGTATTTTATACACCTACAAAAGAACACCAGAATACTGTCTGAAACTCCATGACCAGCACCAAGCACAGTCCCTGGCTCAACAGAAATAGAAATATATATGCTTTTTAGTGTGGGAGATGGTTAACTATTTCAAATTCACCTTTCCCTCAGACTCAGTATAATCACTTTCTGTACAAAGAAGAAAAGTAAGGTTTGCAAGAAATCTCGTGTGCTTTGTAAAATAAATAAACATTTCTTAATGAAGCCAAGAGTCCATAAAGCAGAATAAGTAAATGTATTTTATCTGGTTCTTTTCCTGACAGCCCTGTGTGTGGTGTTTGCTGAGTAACCCAGGAAGGATTTAGAGGGTGTGCAGAGAGGAACTCTCGCAGGATAAGAGGCAGAAGCTGAACTTCTTTCCGGTAGCATCCTTTGTTTAACCAGTGAGATGATGAACATGACTCTTAACCGTCTCAACTGAGATACTCTTTAACACCCGGAAGATGTTTAAACACAAAGGCAAGGAGACAGAAAACTGTGTTTTTAACACACACTCCACATGACTCTAATGCAAGCAGTTGTTAGTACCTTTCAATAAACGTTATTTTAGAACTTTCTCTCCATATGGCTTGGTACAAATGAGTTAGTCTCTTTAACACTCCGTTTCCTCACCTATGAAATGACTTGATGACCTTATCCCAAAGACAACTGTGAGGATGGTTTGATATGATTAGACATAAAGTATTGATCAGAGCATCAAGGTGTGATACTCAGTGAATATGTGCACTGATCCCAAGGACAAATGACTTTTTTTCTTCTTTTCTTTTAGACGGCTCAGAAGCAGGTAGATTTAGAAGTTTGCAGAAAAACAACAGAAAATCTTCAGATTCTGCCTGATTTCAAATAACCAGAGCTTCTGGCCTTGGGAGATGTAGTTTTGTCTTCTTGTTCTTTTTCATTGGAGCTGGGGACTGAGCTTCTTGTTTGTAATTGCTTCTCTACAAAAACCAAGTAGGACTAATAATTCAGAAAATTGTCCAAACATCGGCCACATCTGTGGTCTTTAGTGCTTTTCATCTTTTCAAAATGGGAAAGAACATATTTATATATCTCTACAACACACACAGATTTGGAGGTGAAATCTATCAAACTGGACCTACAAAGTTTCCTTTTTCTTAGTACTCATGCCTAAAGCATATTATACATAAAACCAGCATAGCATAGATTCTGTGATCAGTTTCAAACACTAAATGTGAAACTCACTAAATGAACTTCAACAAAATTTGACTTCCTTGAGCCTTAAGCTGTATTCTCTTATACAACACTAATAGCAGTACTGTTTCATAGAGCAATATTCAGAAAATAATGCCTGTTCAAGGTCTTTAAATAATTATTTGGGGTGCAATGCTCAATAAATGATGGCTAATATGGTTAAAAACATTAGAAGCACCACACATAATATATGAACCTTTTGTTGGGAGAAACTAATGATTCCCCAAAGACATTTATCAGAGACTATACTGTACTGCGAAACACTGGATCTATCCAAGCTTGAGTTTTAGTGCTGACACACTCTGAAGAGCAACTGGAGATGAAAACAGATTTTGGAACTTTCTCTCAATATTATTTAGTATTACGGTTTCTTCCTCTTTTTCTCCTAAAGGAAGAACTTAGCATATGTCAAGACCTATGTGAAACTATGTTGACCCATTTTCAGATTAGAATCTCGGGGTACAGGAACGCAATGGGAAATTTTGCAGAATGTGCTATATATTTTTTTGTCTTTAATGACCCTCTTAGCTTCTCCTTGTGTCTGAGGAGGCTAAACATAAATGAACACATTATCTGGGCAAACTGGCCTCTGGGATGCATAAGCCATGATCAGAAGTAGAATTCAGATTTCCCCACAGGCCTTGGTTTGGTAAAGGCTACTTGTTTTGCATCCTAGTGTGCAGTTCTAGTAAGGTAGGCTACCAAGTTCCAGTGACCACCCTCCACTTAGTTCTTTAGGCTGTAGAGTGAACTGAGATATGCAGTACACATTTCATCATCCCCTTTGGGCTTTCCTATTAACTTTTTCTAAAACTCTACTCCTATTAGTTACATTACTTCTTGAGTGCTTCCTCCAGAGGGGCTGTTATAGAGAACAACAGATCCAGTAAGACCCTAAAACAAAAAAAGAATATTGCGATTTGGAAGATTATTTGGACTAGATATTACTGAGACATGCATGACCTTTGGGCATGAGGACGAGTAACCAAGAGATAAATGATGATTAAGAGATGCGATTTCTCAATATCAATTCTATAGTTACAGGATGTGACTGAAATGGCCATCTATACACTAAATAATTCGTTCCTTTTGAATGTGGCATTACCTTTGGAAATTCACTGTCTCAGCAAAACTTACATTTTAAAATCCAAGCCTCCTATCCAGTATGGAAATGCCATGGGCAGTGGAAGCTCTGACCTACCTCACTTCTGTTATGGTTTTCCGGAAACAAGTATGGGTTTGTCACCTTCTTTGAATCTTTCCCATGGACAAGGAAGACACCTCTCATGTCCCACAAGTTCGAAGATTCTCATTTGGAGGAAAACATTCCACCAACTAAGGTTGCTGGGAGCAAAATATTATGAATGGGATATAAACTGTTAGTTGATATTTTGAGGTTTATTTATCTCAACAATCAGTATTCCCCTAATCGATAGATTGTGAATTAATTTAGGGATGAAAGTCCTCGCTTTTCTGTTTGAAAATCCAAAAACGGTCTGCACGCTGGTTTGCCTAAAGGGACCGCTTTTATCTTTGTTACCTGAGTCATCTCTGTGCTTCCTGCCCAATGCCAAATACAACTTCAGTCTTCCTACCTCATCGTCAACATCTGCTGCCATTTGGAAAACAGAGCAACAGCTTTCTCTGTCCTTGGTCATTTTGAATTCAATACATTCTCACTTCCTCCTTTCCTGAGTAACACTTCAGTTTAAACTTCACAAACTTCCACTTTCTGGATGAAGTCACACCTGTCTTTCACCTTAAGTCCAAATGCATTTTCTAACTACTGTGAAAACGTAGTTAATTTCAGTTCTTGCAGCAATCTACTCTTAACCACAAAAGGAGTTATTTGTGTCAGGCTCCTGTGTGGACAGCACTGCTTATCTAAGCATCTTCACCATGCATGAGGAAGAAATATACACTTCGCTTCAGTGGGACGATCCAGCCTCAGAATCTTCTCAAAAATGCCCGACTCCAGCCAAATGTTCAGGTAATCAGTTCTAATCACTTAGAGGAAAATTAGAATTTTTTTTCATCCATGTTTCATGATGAATCCAAGATGTCTTTTTCTATTCTGAGATAATCTACTTAGGGTTTTAGAGTGTCTGATATGCTGGTGACATGAGGAGTTAGGAGGAAAAAGTAAAAGAAAGCTCTAGACTCGGCGAACATGGTCTCTCTGTCTATATGTCTGTGTGTCTCTCCATCTCCCTCTCTGTCTGTCCTTCTGTCTCCTTGTTAAGAAATGAAAGAAATCATACAATTTTAATTATTTTAGTTTTTTCATAAAAAATGCTCAGCAAATTATCTAAGATACTAATAAAATAAAGAATATATAAACAATTTGAAGAACTGGAAAAGGTCCACTCCTGGTGAAGCTATCTGCTATGATGATCTGTTATATTTTCATTACCTAATATTAATTGCACATCTTCTGCTAATTTAAAAAGTTTTAAACTCTACAGTACAAAATACTTTCAAAGAGATCAGTTATTTAAGGGCTTTAGAAGTATTCTGTTATTTATTCCCAAGTAATCACATTGTTTAGATTTTTGTCCTCCCTTGCTACAAATCAGTTAATTGAGGCCACCATCCCCATCTCAGATTGCTAATTTAGTAGTACTTACATCTCCTTTGCCACTTAAAGTACCATCTACAGCTTTATTTTAAATGAATTGTATTTTAATGAATCATGTTCTAATGACATTATACAGAGATGAGAGATCTTGATTTCGAGAATTCAAGGTTTTTTGACTTGTATTAACTCTGAGATTACTGAAAAAGAATAGGTAGATATACAAAGAGATAGGATTTGTTATTAAGTTTGTAACATTATATGTTAGGTTCAGAGAGGTATACTATTAAATCTGTTTAATTTGATATTTTAAAAAATCTGATGCACCCCAAGTTATAAGTTTCATTTGAGACTTAACTTTTAAAAAATTTTAAAACTTTAAAAAAACTTTTTTAAAAAAATACACTTTTATTTTATGTGTATGAGTGTTCTGTCTGCATGTAGGCAAGTGTCCCATGTTCATGCAATGCCCACAGAGTCTAGCAGAAGTCGTTGAATCCCATGGAATTGGACATGTAGACTGTTGTTAGCTGCCATGTGGGTGCTAGGAACCAAACCCAGGTTCTCTGCAAGAGCAGCAGTAAGTGCTCTTAACTCCTGAGCCATCTCTTATGCAAAGAGACTTATGCAAAGATTCTCCCTTTTCTGTTACACAGAATTACAGTTTCAAGCCTCCACATTTCTCTGCAGGAATGCCCAAGGTCAGCTCCTTCCACTCAGCCTGCCCTCTCTCCACCCCATCCCTTCCCGTACTTTCTCTAACTCATTTCATTTTCCTGATTCCATATTTAGGAACATGGTGTATGGTGATCATAATTTCCTGTGTTTTCTGTGTGGGGCTCGTAGCAGCATCCATTTTCTTGGGTATCAAATGTAAGTACAAAGAATATCTTCAAAATACAAGCTATTTACATAAACAGGCTATGAAGTCCACATAACTGTATCGTTATCATGAAAGTTCATAATTGTAAGTGAATCAATTAAGAATTGTTTGAATGTACCTAGATGATACAAGACAAACATCCTAATGTAAATTGTATTGAAGCAATTCATACATACATGAGAGAAGAATCTAGTAAAATTAGTCACATCAAAGAATGCAATGAATTAATTTTTTACATGTCTTCTCGAAACATATTAATGATGTAGAGGTAGAGTTATGTTTCCCCCAAAAGCAGAAGATTAACAAACCATTTACAGGAATATAGAGTTTTCTAAAAATAAATGTGTATATGCATGTATATGCTGTATATGTGTACAGAAAGGGATTTCAACAGTATTGCCAACTTCTAAAATAAGTAGACTGACAACTCTCTCCTTACTATTTTATATTTCTGGTTTTCTTTCATGCCTTATGCTAAATAGATCTTGATTTTAAAACTTTATAGTGAAAAATATTTCCAAAGTAGTCAGTTTTCTCATAATGCGTTTTCACTTTTTGATTCATCTTTCCAGCTCATCCTTAGGTAGAATGTGTAGCATCATATACCAAATGGTTTATTAGGGCACTTTACAAATGTTTTCTTATATTTTCCCAGGTGAGTACATTGTTCAATCATAGTTTCTAACATGTTGAAAATTAATTACACTTTCAACAGGAGCAAAGGGGAAGCATTTTGCTTCCAATGTAGGATGAAACTCCAAAGGGAAGTCTCATTGCCCTTTCTCCACATCTTATTGCAGCATGAGGTATTGCATGTTCTTCAGACCATAATAGGCAGAGCAACAGTAACTTCTGAAATATAGTTCACCTGGTAAAAGCTCAGAAAAATTTAAAATTACATCCCAAGTTTCTAAAAAGAAGATGGTTATATTTCAATTGCTAAATATACCAAATTAACAATATGGAGAATGGGTTGGAGAGATGGCTCAGTGGTTAGGAGCACTGTCTGCTCTTCCACGTGGTGGCTAACAACCGTCTGTAACTCCAGTTCCATGGGATCTTATGCCCTCTTCTGACCTCTTCAGGCATTACATGACATGGGTGCACTGACATACATGCAAGCAGTACATTCATACACATAAAATAAAAATAATAAAATATATTTTTTAAAATAAAATAAAATATGGGACACTATTTTCTTATTCCTAATTCTTGTTAGTGTCAAAATCAAGTAGGAAGAAAATAGGAAAATATCTCAGTCTCTAAGTATCGACAGGCTTCTGAGGTTTGACATCAAATGACATATTAATATAAGGAAAAATTGATAAGCTCTACTTCCAGCAACATAAAAAACATTATGAAGTGGATAAAACTTATGACAGATGAAGGAAATACTTGCAAACCACATACCCAGTTATATACTGGAACCTAACAACACTCAAATTCATCAGGGGAAGCCACGATATTCAATGATAAAATAGACATATAACATAAAACACATTTTTTCCAAAGAAGATAACAAGGTATATCAAGTAAGCCTGTAAAGAAATGCTCAATAACATTATCCATTAAAAGATCAAGCTAAAACCACAGTGAGCTCTAACCACACACCTATCAGAAAGCTAAAATTAAAACCAGCCAGAAGGGAATGGAGAGCTGACTCGGCAGTTCAGAATGCAGGCTGCTCTTGCAGAGGATCAAGGTTTGGATTCTCAATACCCACATCGTGGTGGAACCATCAGTAACTCCAGTTTCAAGGTATCTGATGCCCTGTTCTGATCTTTATGGGCATTGCATACACAGGATGCACCTAAGTACATGCAAGTAAAACACCCATACAAATAAAATAAAAATAAATTAATTGAAACAATTTAAAAACCAGTGACATCAAATGCTTAATGTTCTGAGAAGGTGAATCACTAATACGTGTCTGGCAGGACTGTAAAATCGTTCAGCTACTGCCAATGCATCAGTTCCTCAAAAACCTAACATTTTCATAATGTAGCAATTGCACTCCTGAACTCATAACTCAGAAAAATAAGAACTTAGGTTTACTAAAATCTGAACACACCTGTGTATTGCAGCTTTATTTGTAAATACCAAACAAGAAAACCACCCAGATGTCCTTTGGTGGGTGAATGGTTAAATAAATGTGGTAATTTGTCTAAATCTCTTTTAATACTAAAAATATACTTAGCTATCGATTTATGTAACAATCTAGATGAATCTCCAGTAGAGTGCCCCAAGTGAATGAAAAAATGCTGCATGGTGTCAGATCCTGTTTACATAGTGTCATTATGATGACCAAATTGCTGACCTAGAACAAAAGTTAGTGTCAAAGAGCAGAAGGGCAGGAAGGGAAGGAATGAGCTTCCTAAAAGGCCAGTGTGATGGAGCCACAAGCACAAAATGACAGAGAATGGTGTGTCTTGATTCTGTTGATGTTGATATCCTAGTTGTGCTACTGAACTCTTATTTTGCAAGATTCAGCTCTTGGGTGAAAACTGGGCAAAGAGTTGATGGAATTTCTTTATTCTTTCTCACAGCGTTATATGAAACCACAACTGGCTCAAAATAAAACCCTAATTAAAAAATAAAGGAAGTTTTTCTGTGATGTTCATTAATTAGACTGTGAGCATAATACCCTCAGAGAAAAATTCCATGCAGGTCTGGGTCTAACTAGGAGTCCTTTATTACCCAGAAGTCACAGGGCTTTAATGCCCAAAAGAATGGGGTTTATAAAGCTTAAAACCACAATTACATCATGCCAGGGGCAAAGCCAATAACTATATTCACATTATAGCACAATAGTTTTACCAGAACAGGGCAGGTCAGTTAACAAAGAGATTCTTCAGTTTAAAAGTTTTGATTAGGAAAAACAAGTTTCTCAGTATTGCAGAAACAATGGGTTTCTTAGAGATGCAGGTGTAACTGGGTGGAAGGACCTGCTAATGTAAATTTCCCAGTACTGTAGAAACTGGGAACCCTCCTGAAACTATAGGAACAGCCTTCATGGCTGACTGACTGCAGTGGGAGTGGCTGAGCAGAAACACAGGGTCAAGCAAAAGTCAGCTAGAAGAAAACAGAATCAGCTTTGCCACCAGGGAAGATGTCCTATGCATGAATGTATGTGTGAACATGCAACAGACTGTACCATGCAGATAGTTCCCATTTACACCTCTTTATGCTTTAACAAACAGCTGCAGCGACGACTTTCTACCCTCCCCAAAGCATTTCATATCTCCACTCAACTAAAGAATAAGTGAAAGGTTGAGGATTTAGCTAGTGGTAGAGTGCTTGCCTGAAAATCACAAGGTTCTGGGTTTAATATCTAACACTTAAAAAAAAAAAAGCTAAAGAAATAGAAGATAAAGCAGAAGTAATATACAAAACAAAACCCTGAGTTGTGATAACATAAACAGTAAAATATAAAAAAGAGAGTGAAAGAGAACATACATGAGAAAGATTGGGTGTGTGTTGTGGTTAATTTTGTCACCTTGATTAGCTGAGAAGCATACAGATTAGTAACAACACACCCACGTGTGTTTCTGTAAGGATGTTTGCAGAGGGGATTAACTAAATTGTGTACTCTCATCCCAGCTATGGGAAACACCATCAGATAGACTGGGAGCCTTAATTGGGGAAGTAGGGAGAGCTCTCTAGTGAAGGTGCCTTCTCTAACTGCTCCTGGCTGTGCGAATGTGAACGGTTCAGTTCCACCCTGCTCTCCACAGAAACCTCTGAAACTAAGATCTTTTCTCTCTTGAGGAGTCTCTGTAAAGTATTTGGTCACTCCAATGAAAAAGGCTAATGTCTGTGTCTCCCAAAAGGAGAATGGAGAGAGGGGAGCAGAACTAGTATCACAGGACTTTTTGGGTAAAAGTTTTCCAAAGTTGATTAAAAACATTAAGCTAGCTCCAGGCTTAAGAAATCTATCAGAACCCCGTAAGATAAAGAAAAACAATAATCACATTAGAAAAATATTTAATAAACTGAGAATGGGTAGGTCTTTTGCAACATGACTTTTAAAAAGAATTCACTTAATAAATCACTCAACATTATGTAAAAAGAAAAATTAAAAGTAGCATGAAACTAGCGGATACTTAAATTAACAGTGAAGCTAAAATAATTGAGGCCATGTCATACTGATGCGTGAATAAATAAGCAGATGAATTGCATATAATTAAAATAGAAAGAAATCCAAGCCATCCAATAGATTTGTAGTGAGCTGGCAACTTAGAGAACTTGGGGTGGAGATGATTCAATAAATAACAGAAGAAAACTATAGACACCTGAGGAAAGTGTTGAAGTCATTCCCTACAGTTACAACAAAATTCATTCCAAATATGCCAAAATATAATTGTAAAAATAAAAGCACGGGACTATAGTTCACACGTAAAAGTCATACTCAAAATAACTAAAAAATATTGTTTCTGTGTACATAAATCATCACAAACCAAGCCAAATTACAAACAGGGAAAAGGTAGATTAGGTCTTACCAAAATCTACCTTTGGAACCTGTGAGTTCACCTTCAATAATCACCAGCAAGGTTAGCTGCTGCCAGAGACTCACAGGAATCAAATGTCTAAAGTAGGCCTTAGACATCTGGTTCATTACAAGATAATAAAACAACTTAATAACAGCATCGAAATCGAAGTAAGGATACTGTCAACAAAGTATCTCATCAGAAGGGGCCTGGAGGGAGCCAGGAGTGGTCATTTAGGCCTATAATCCCAGCTCTTGGGAGGCGCAGGCCAGAGGATCAGGAGTTCAGGGTAACTCATGGCTACATAGTGAGTTGAGGCCAGCCTGGGATGCGTGCAATCTTATCTAAAGAAAACTGGGATTGGTGGGGCATAGGCACCTTCCCCTGGCTCTGTGTCCACTAGGACACCATTTTCTGTTGGTTCAGAAATCACTGATATTCACATAAGGTACTGTTATCAAGAAGCTCGAAATAGTCTTGCTTGGGGATTTCTATGTTTTGCTGACCACAAAGGCAAAATTTTGCTGAAACTATGTAACCTGCCTCAGCAAATGTCTCGCAGGGTCTCATTATAACCAGGAGAAAATCATCTATCACGCTGTCATCAATAAACAATGCTGACAAGCCAGTCAGATTCTGGTTCCCAAGTTCTCAGATCCATAGTTGCAAAGCTACACACTATTAAATAGTGCATGTCAGTGATGCCTTGTCTAAGGTCGTTGCCACGTGTGACATACTCAAGCACTGCTCAGAGCACAATAAAACAAAAGAAACGACTAGAGCCAGTGGAGGGTGTGGAGCTTAGAATGGATATGATCATATATTTCATAGAAAAGAAAATGCATCCAACTTATTCACATCCGTGAAAAGAATTTCAAGCTCAAATGCAGACAGTTGTAAATTCAAGTGACCTTGAAACCCAATGTGCAACAGTATACATTGGAAATAGCTGATGAAATTTGAATGTCCACAAACTTTGACCTAGCTCCTTATCTTAAAATTATCTTTCAAGCAGGGTGTGGTGGCGCACACCTTTGCTCCCAGCACTTGGGAGGCAGAAGCAGGTGGATCTCTGAGATTTTAAGGCCAGCCTAGCCTACATAGCAAGTTCCAGGCCAAGTGACTACAGGGAGACCTTGCCTCAACCCCCCTCCCAAACCCTTCAGATCTATAAAATAAGACTAAGATTTTTCTGTATGTGTGTGTGTGTGTGTGTGTGTGTGTGTGTCTATGTGTGTGTTTAAGCCTAGTCATGTGGGTGTGGTACACCTGTGTGAATAACAAAGAACAAGCTTGGATGCTATTCCTCAGGAGCCATTTACCTTGTCTACTGGAACAAGGTCTCTTACTGGCCCGCAGTTTGCCAAGGAGGCTGGACTGGCCAGTCAGGGAGCTCCGGGGATTTGTTTCTACTTCTCCAGCTTTGTGGTTACAAATGCACACTACCATGCTCAGCTTTTTTAAAAGTACTTTCTATTTTTATTTTATTTTATGTGTCTGACTATATTGCCTACATGTGTGTAAGTGTACCCATGTCATCAACTGCCCAAAGAGGTCAAAAGAAGGCATCAGATTCCCTGGAACTGGAGATATGTAATGGTTGTTAGCTGCCATGTAGGTGCTGGGAACTGAACTCAGGCTCTCTGCAAGAGCAGCTAGTGCTCTTAACTGCTGAGCCACCTCTCCAGACCCCCATGCTCAGCGTTTTACACTTGGGGATCAAACTTAGCTCCTCACACTTTCATAGAAAGCACTTTATTAAGTGAGCTATCTCTCAAGTCTTAAGACTAGGATTCTTTATGCAGCATTTTTTTTCTTTTGTACAAAAAGACTGCTAGAACCTGAGAATATAGGTTAGTCCTAGCAGCCTTGCCTAGCAAGGAGAAAGCCCTGGGTTCAATTTTCATCATTGTAAAATAAATAAATAAACAAATCAATAAATTAAAGAATTTTTAAAGTGTCACTGAAGCACCTCTGAAGGAACTCATGATGCGTCCTCTCCTGTTATAATGAAAGACTGAGGGATAGCGTTTGTGTATTGACAGGGCATGAGGATTAAACTACACTTGGGCAATAAACTCAAATACACACTATCATGCAAACATACTGTCATCATCCTGTGCATAAAGAAGAGAAAGGAGATTTTCTACCTATTGACATTTTTTTCATTAAAAATATCCCCGGAAAGCATTTTTAAGAGAACTTGATGAATCTATCTGATTCTGTGGGGAAGGCTGAGACTGGATGAGGAAAGGAACGGAATGTGGATGAGCCTTGTTGCTGTGTATCCTTTGAACAATGTAAATTTTAAACAAAACTTGAAGCAAGGCAGGTCAGCCTGAAAAAATAAATCCTCACTTATAGTTTGGCTTGTTCTGTGCTATGGGATTACTTTGTGGTAAATGTCAGTGTTTGGTGAGGAATGCATGCCTCCTTGCAGACTTCCAGGTGTCAGCTCTTGCAATGAAGCAGCAGGAGATGCTCATCCAGCAGGACGAGGCATTGCAGAACTTCTCCCAGTGGTTGGGAAACTACAGTCTGCAGATGAGATTCTGCCAAGCCTTGATGCGAGGTCCTCTGCGGTCAGGTAATTGATGGAGAATCCATGTTCTTCATTTTGCTTTGTTTTGTTTTGTTTGTCATATAGCCTAAGTTGGCCTGGACCTCGTGACGTAACCCAGGTTGGCCTCCAACTTGGGATTCTCTTGCCTCAGTCTCCCAATCACTGAGATGACAGACATGGGCCCATCTAGTGTTCCCAATGGTGATCCAAATGTACAAGTCACATCCTCAAAAGAAACAATGCCATATAGTCTGTTCTCTATGAAATTGTTAAAGTCTTAGATTAAAAGTTGAGGCAGGTTAGAAAGATGAAAAATATGGGGGCTTGTGGTGGTAAGAATGAGGAATGTCCCCAATAAACTCCAAGTATTTGAATACCGGGCCCAGGTTGATGGTTCTGTTTGCAGGTTTGGGAGGTGTGACCTTGAAGGAAGAAGCATGTCACAGCTTTAGCCTTGTCCACTTCCAGTTTGCCTCCCTCTGCTTCCTGTGCCTGCTTGAAGAGGTGAGCTCCAGCTGCCTCCTGCTGTGCCTTTCCACCATGATGAAACTGAAAGCCAAACAAACTCTTCCTTCTCTAAATTGCCTTGGTCACTGTGTTTTATCACAGAAACAGAAAAGTAACTAACATAGGACAAGAAAAAGAGGAGGCATCCGGTTGAGGCCCCTCTAATAGCAGAGAATCGAGAATTCCAGCACAATTAACAACTGCTAAGTCCTTTTTCCTTTCCCAGTGGAAAACCTACATTTTTTTGAGATTCTCACCAGAAGCCCCTTTTTAAGGACGGGACATGTGCCAAACCCCTTGTGCATTTCCAGTGGCTCGTAATTTTATTTTATAAGATTATAATTAAAGTCACAGTATCTCCAGAGATGCCCCATAATCTCACTCATCAACAGAGAGAAAGGAGGCAAGTGAAAGATTTCATAGCAACCTTTTGAGCTGTAATTTGAGAGCCACCAAAATGGTCCAAATGTGGCTAAAGCTAGGACTATTAATTGTGACTTTGCTTTGAGGAGCCCATAACAATGTTCTCAAGTGGGTCTTGCTTTATTCTGAGCACCTACCTCTCTTTCTCCTAATCCCCATGCTTAAAAAGTCTGCAGTAAATTATCTTTAATAAATCTCCAGCTCTGTTTCATGTTGGTTAGTTCTGAAATTCTTTTCTGTGTGAAAGCCAACATTTGTCCATGAGTCCAAATCTTTAAAAGACTAGGAGACAACCTCAGGCTGCCGAGGGCAACATCACAGGGCTCTCTCTGTCCCCTCACCACTGACAGGTGTGGCATAATTCTAGTTGCTCTGAAGTCTAGGTTTTTCTACATCTTCCAAGAGAATGTGGAAAAGACTGAGATGCCAAAAGGGTTCAGCTAAACAAACTATGGGATCAGATAAAGAGGAATGTGAGTGATTCACAGGTTAAACTTTTAAAAAGCAGCAATATATTTTATGCTGTCGCTCAAATTTATGCCTTTTCAATTCTGCCTCAAAATTGTCCAATTCATTTAGTTTGGCTATTAAGACTCAAATATAAATAACTGAGCATGAAATTGATCTTGAAAATGAGATAGTTTAGCATAAAATTGTTTTAATATGCAGCGCTCAATTCTTTTTAAAAATTTTATGAAGTTAATTTGGTCTTATCTTTCATGAGTATTATTAAAATTGACAGTAATACTGCTACATGTTTTATAGTTTATCAAATATTCAATGGTGACTCAATTAACATTTAATAATATACATGCATGTAATTTAGAAAATTAAATTCTCTATAGAAGATGCCATTAAAATACTGTGTTTGGTAAAAATGAAATAAAATCTACCATAGTTCCTTTCTTAAATATTTATTTTATTTTCAATTGTGTGTCTGTGCATAGGTATATGAAAGTGAGTACAGGTGTCCAAGAAGGCCAAAGACATCAGATCCCCTGGGAATAGGAGTGGTTGTGAGCACCCAATGTGGTTGCTAGGAACCGAACTCTAGTCCTCTGCAAAAGCAGTCTGAGCTCTTTAGCCATTGAGCCATCTCTCCAGCCCACCATAATTTCTTCTGACTAATAAAATAAGGAAATATATACAGAGTCACTGTGAGTCAACAGTGTTCTTACATATAACAAATTATTGCAAGCTCACCTCTGAGACATCATCCTTGAATTCAGTGAGTATCCATTTTGGAGATCTGCAAATCTATCATGTTTGCCAACCTTCCAAATACCATTTTTAAACTCCTTCATGACTTCAACAGTGTTCCACGTGCTCCTTAGCACTGATTCCAAACACAGGATACTGAAAAGCATTAAAGGAATCAGTGTTTGGAAAATGAAAGCTACTCATGAAGTAGTCTTCTCTGAATGGAGGACTACTCACTAGTAACTAGTACTCTAGAAGTCTTGTATCCCTTCCATAAAACTATGCTAGAACTTCTTGATCTTGCTGTTTGGTTCCCCTGTATGCAGTTATCAACTATCATTTTGTGAATATATTTTTTAAGACTTATTATGTAAAGCATATTAATGTTAAAGCCTAATTCTTACTTATAGCCAGTCCTAAATTAAGTATATTATTTCTTTATGTACTTTAGTTTTCCCCAACTACTTATTTTCACATCACCCTTTTTTGTATATTAATTGATCTCTCCATTATATATGAAATATTTTCTTGTTTAAGTCTCAGAATTGAAGCATCAACTCAGGGCTCACTGCTCAGTCTATTTAATGACTCGTTATATTGATAGCTACATGGGGTAGTATATTAGTTACTTTTCTGTTGCTCTGTTGAAACACCATGGCCAAGGGAACTTATACAAGGAAGAGTTTATTTGACTTATAGTTCCAGAGGGATTAGAGTTCATAATGGTGGGAGAGTCACGGCAGCAGAAGTGGCCAAACAGAAAGCAGATCCATCACATCTTCAAGCAGGCGCAGGAAGCAGAGAGCAACTGGAGATCTGGCGAAGCTTAAGATCTCTCAAATCGTGGCCCCAGTGATATGTTTCCTCAAACAAATCCACATCTTCTAAGACCTTCCAAAACAGCACTACCAACTGAGGATAAAATGTCCAAAGACTTGGAGTCTGGGGGGCATCAGGAGAGACACGACGGCATTCTCATTCAAACCACTGCAGGTAGTACAATTAACAGACACAGACCAGCAAGGAAATAAGCAAGGACTGCAAATGATAGAAATTCAAGGAAAGAATGCTAAACTTGAAAAATCAGGTCAATTTTTAATGCAGGAGGAATGATTCGAGTGAAGCTATCTCCATATTAATTTTAACTCAAACTAATTATCAGAGAATTCTTTCAGGCGGCTGCCATTTGGTTATTTTGGGGGGATGTGATGCCAATATTGTGCAGTGATGATAATAAAAAAATGTTTATATTTTAAAGGCAATAACTGCAACCTTTGTCCACACAACTGGATTCAGAATGGAGAAAGTTGCTACTATATCTTTGAATCTTGGGAAATATGGAACATTGGTAAAGAGAATTGTTTAATGGAGGACTCTAGTCTCCTACAAATAGACAGCAAAGAAGAAATGGTAAACACAGTTTTATTATCTCCCATCATTCTGAAAATATCATACTATTTACTGAAACAAAGTACAGATTCCCATGAGAGGATTTCTTAATTTTCCATAACAGTGGTGTACTTTTTAAAATAAAAATTTAGAGACTAGTGTGATATAATTTTATTTTTAATGAGATATGTGAGAATGAAGCTGATTTTCCAGGAATCAAGGAGAATAGATAGGTTTATGTATTTAGTTGAAAAGGAGAGAGGGAGGGAGGGAGGGAATAAAAGACCTCATCTGAAATGTGATAACTCATCTAGCATGCATGTACTTAGCAACTGTAAGTGTTCTTAAATGTATTATGTTTGATGATAGAGGAAAAAGAAAGTAATTGGTAATAATCTTATAATCTGTGAGGAAAACCAGAAGTATAAAAACTGAAGTCCTCTTCTGGGTGTGGTGGCAAGCCTGTGACACAGCACACAGAAGCCTGGGATAGGAAGATCTTGAGTTTGAGATCAGTTTAGTATTCATGGCGAGACCCTGTCAAGGAAGGAAGGGAGGGAGGGAGGGAGGGAAGGAGAGATAGAAAAACAAAATAAGAAACACAAAGCAAACAATCAAACCTGAAGTAATGTGTTGAAAGAAATAGGTTTAATAAAAATATATTTGATACATGATTAAGTTTACTAATCTAGTTTACTAAGATCTTAGTAAATGAACAGTGAGATTTCTCCTGATCCCATTCAACCCTTAAGTTCGACTGAAATCGAACTCGTAATTGGACTGTTCTCACCTATTAAAAAGATCTACCTACTATGTTTTCTAGTTGAGGTTCACATCTATAAGAAAAATGGGGAAAATGCTAAAATATCTAGCAAACCAAGAAGACAAAGTAAATTACTAAATTGCTACAGTTATTTACAAAATTACTTTCTATGAAAAATTTGATGACAAAAAGAGAAATGTTCTGGCTAATAAATCTACATACATTAAGTTGTATCTGGGATCTCCACAATTACTTCCCATATTGAAGTATAACTAGGAAAAAATGACCCATTTGGTGCACAGTGTCAAGAAACTTTTCCCTTCTGATGAAGGGTCAGTAAGACACTGACCTTGTTTTGACACATACTATCTGCCCGACTCTGAATCTATTAAAACTTCAATACCAGGTGCCTATATTTTCTGTAGTTTTTAACACACCACACTGACTATACAGTAAAAGAATCTACAATGTGCATTCACACTTAATTTTATATCCCCCCCTTTTTTTTTCAGCACTCAAGTTCTCATTGATTTCTGACTGGGCAAAATATTAGCCTTTATATATCATAGTAGTTGTGTTTATTTGCTCATTTCCTTCCGTTTATAGTTTGTGTCTTGTTTCTTGTAGAGTTTCATTACCCACAGCTTACAGAAGTTGAAAGGGGGCTTTCACTACTGGGTGGGAATGTTTCAGAATGGACTTGGTGGACCTTGGCGCTGGCAAAATGGATCTTCCCCTCCCTCTTACCTGTAAGTCTATATGACATTAGAAGAAGAACTAGGAATATAAGAAATTATGAGAGAGTTTATTTTATACCCTGTATTTCTCCCAGAAGACACAGTACCATGATGATTTTACAGGCTCCTGATCAGAAGTGAATTTAATAGAATCACAAGTTAGTTTCATGGCTTCTGAGCCTTCTTCCTCCTCATCTCTGCTCCCATGACCCTCTAGAAAATGCCCATCATGTTAAGTGTCTGTATAGCACTAAAATGCGAGTATCAAGAACTTTTTGTTGTACCACCTGATGCTTAGAGAGTCTTCTGGTAATAAGATTGCAGTAGTCACTGAGCAAATTCCATATTAAGCTTTTCAGGTAGAACTAGAGATTGATGAGCAGAATCAAGCACCTTAGCAAGGTGCTTGAGAATCAAGGAAGGAGAACTATGCCAGCTATAACCTATGTTGGTATAAATATTGCTTGGTTTTCTTTATAAGTAGTTTAAATTATAGTAATACATTTTTACTGAGACTGGGTAACTGTCATCTGAGGGAAAAAGGACAAAACCACCACAGGAGGGTGCTGCATTAAAACAAATTAAAGTAAAGCCAAAGCGTCTCTTGAGATTTCCCTCTTAAGCATCCCTCTCAGACCTACGTGCTGACTTACTTTTCCAGGTTGCCAACAGGAAGACCCCTGTCAACTACCCAGGACTGTGGATACCTCAAAGACCATTTCCTCTTCTCAGCGAACTGCAGCACTAGGAAATATTTTATCTGCGAGAAGAATGCATTCAGATTCTGTATCTGAAGAAATTGCTCAAATCCATCTCTGCTACACCAGCATCTGAAAGAAGCTGTTGGAAAACCTTTCACAAGAACAAATGCAGAGGGAAACCAGCCTGTGGGTTATGAACACAGACTTGTTTTTATATCCACGCTTGGCAATATTCTTTAAAACATTCCAGATTTCAGTTGACATTGACCATTGGTGCCCAGGATAAAATTGATTGAGCAGTCACTGTGGGAAGTGGTGCCGTTAACCCTGAATTTTTTTTTTTAATAAATAAATTTGACTTGTTATACTTACGTTTGACAGATAGTTTTTGAGATCGGCTTCCAGGTGTTAGGTGTTATTGAATTCATAAGGTGAGAGGGGCAGTTTTATCAGTTGGCTGGCTGGGGTCCTTTGACTCTATGCAGGCAGAAATCATGAACAGTCTAGATTTCTAGTGCTGGCAGTCCCTGTCCTTTGAGGCCAGGGCCTGGGGGCTGGCTTCACAGATATAGATGCTTGTAGTTTCAGACCCTGGGAGCTAGGGGCCTGTTGCTCAGATTGGAGACTTCTGCTCTGTGCTTGAATCGCCTCGAGCACTTGCCAGCTGTTCTAATTCTTGGCTTCCAATGGCAGACAGCTCCTGATAGCGTTATAGCTCTTGACGGGCTTTTGAGTGATGGGGTACTCAACTCCACAGTGACTAATGTTACAATTCTTTGACTGAGAAAGTGGAGCCGTCAGCCTTTGATGGCTGTTAGCGTTCCAGCTCTCAAGCCTAGGTTGTCAGTGACCTTTGGCTACTAAAGACTGGCTGCTCCATGGACCTCCCCAGAAGCTCAGTTTCTCTCCTCTGGTTTGTCACAGCCTTCTTCCTTTATTCACCTTGATTTGATTCTCTGCCTTCTCTCCTGTTCTAATGCGACCACCTCTCATGCTCAGCCCCTCCTTCCAATGATAAAGATAAGAAGTAGGTCAAAAAAGGCCATTCGGGAAAAGTCTTTTATTGGTCCTCAGGTTCCAACATCAGGTGTAAACAGGAAGATGTGTCGCTTGGCTGACTCCAAAACTAAACCAAACAGCTTACTTAATAGACCAAAAGGGGTGTGTGTCAGGGACCTTTGTACTGGTCCAAGCAATTCTCCAAGGACTGCATTTGCACTGTCCACAGCACAGACTTTCGTGCAAACAAAGGATGGTGTTTACAGTCCTAGGCTTTCCCTTGGGTCACAGGTGGGAAATGATCCCCCTCTAGCCCAGGGAGATTAGATAGTGGATAAATAAATCATTCACAGTTTGTAAGACATGTCTTGTTCAGAGTGCTGCTTCCAACATGCAGTTCAGCCTATCCAGAGCAGTTACAACTGGAGCATGCCTTCACCCCTGGTTGTAGTCATCCTCTGTAGCTGCTGAAAGTCTTCAGAGTAAAGTGCCCAAGCTGCAAGACTGCCTGGACAGCTTTCCACCCACAGAAAGCATTAAAAGTATATTCATCATAAAGATAATAAAATCCCATACATTTCAATTCTAATAGAATTTAATGTACTCATTAAAATTTAGCACTTCACAGTGGCTAACTCCAGCCCCAATGCCCTAGTCATAATTGGATCTATGCTGTCTCAGAATGAATGAATGCTTCCATCTGTTGTGTCACGCAGACCTTTTCAGGACTGGAGAGTTCCACTGCATAAACGGACTGTTAGAACTTCAGGTAGGTGAAAGGACTAGTCAGGAGATCATTATCAGAATGTCCTGAGATGTAAGTGTGAGCTCCAGCCCCACCACTCATAGGTCCATCAGTCCACAGTCTCCAATGCTGAGGGTAACAGTCCAGGACTTCCAACTGCTTCTCACTGCATCAATTTCCCCACTGTGAAATCACAATATGCTTCACTTCAAAACGCTGCCTGAAAATTGAATCATCCATTTACAAGCAAGCTGTGGAAAATGATGTCTTGTGTAGAGCTGAACACTGTGGTCTGTCTTTCTATTAAATTCAGGGCACATTACTAATCATCTTTAGGCAGCAACCTTCCCTTATAGTCCAGGCAGAAACGATCCCTTTCCCTGTTCACTGTCACAGGGGTATTGAAAAAATAAAACCGTTAAGTAAATTGTCAACAAATGTCTGGAAAGAATATCTGTTTCAAAGGCAGTGAATCCTCCTGAAACAAATCTATAGTCAATTTCTGCACAATACCTGTGAGCCACTGATAGGGTTGGTATCAAAGTACTTACCATTGACAGGATGCAATGATTCACTAATTATTATTATTATACTGTCTGTCTGCCATGTACCATCCCTAGAACATCATACCACACAGTAGGTTCTCAATAGATACTTGTTAATTTCAGTTTGATTTTATTTACTCTTCCATTTTTGACAAGAAGTAGCTGAGAGGCACTGCTTGATTTTCATTGTTTCCTTCCCATTAAAAAGGCACAAGTTAAATAAAGAAGGTAAAAATAAAACCTGATTTATGGAGGCAGCAGAAATTATTTAAATAAAACTAAACATCCTTTTATCTGAATGTCTTTTCTTGGTGGTTAAAGTCCTGTAACAATGAGATATGTCTGTCTGTTTGTTTGTTTGTTTGTTTGTGGTTTTTATTTATTTATTTATATACCTTTGACATGGAGTTGAAAAAGGAAAAACTCCTCTAGTTTTCTGCTGATTCTGAGAGAACAGCACACAGAATGCAGAAGTTGTGTGTTGTGTTTGATTTTCACAGCTGACAGCTGGAAGCTAAATAATAATCTGGAAAGGGGAGGAACAATGGCGATTTTCAGGAGTAAAGACTGTTTGTCTTTAAGATCTTTCAAAGGATTGTCATAGCATTATGTTTAGAGAAAAGATAGGAAGCATTTTCAATTCTTCTTAGGAAAAGCACAAAGACACCAGATGCAAACATCCTCACACACTGATGTTATCCAGCCCATTCCTGAAGCTGTATTTACAAGTCAGAGTTTTATCTACAGTGCGCCTGACACAAGCACCTATGTATGTTCCAGATCAGCCACTAGGCTTCCACACCGATGACTGGGCCTGCTTGAGGGAGTTTTCCCTGATGGTTACTTCTGGTCCAGGATACCCAACCTTTTCTAAAGGTAATTAGCCCCAAAAAGACCAGTTTCTGATGCTACTTCATCAATGATAAATTGAGTCTTAAAGAGAAAAAATAATAATGCATGTGCAAATGTTAACTGGCTGCGCTACAGGGTAGTGCACACTTAGTGCAAAACTAAGTACATTTTATACTGCATTTATAACATATCATATTTTGATAGAATGCTAACAATAATATATTGATGAGATAAGTTTGTTATTAGAGTTTGAAGATCTATTCATCAGTCAAACTTACTGTGTCTAAAAGAGAACATGCTATTTCTCTATCTCCCGAAAACTGAACTGAACTTGAATATAAGAGCCGTAGAGACAAGACCCTGTTGCTAGTTAATGCATTCTAGACAAGATAGGGAAGCTTCACCATGAAATCTCCACAGTGCGTCTCTTTAATGAGATCTGCATGGTGACAAAACCAGTTGACATGCCAAGGTGGATGGAGAAAATGTCACAGAGTCTCATCTCAAGATGAAGAGGGACAGGCAATCAAGGGATGCTGAGAGAGAGAGGGAGGATCCGTTTTCTCCAGGGACTAGCTCCCTGAGAGTTTATCTAATCCCAAATGGGCAGTCCTAAACACAGGTGCCACAAACTGGACTCAGTGCAAAATATATACCTATATATTTGTATATTTATAAAAGTTTGTATATGTAACAAAAATAATCAAAGAAGAGGACAAGGAACTGAGAAGGAGTGGGGGGATGGGGGACTTGGGAAGAACTGGTGGGAGATGGGAAGGATGGAAATAATGCAAAGACAGTATTCATGTACGAAACTCTCAAAGCAAAACAAAACTGCACTTGACTCCCAGACATGAAGGCTGGCCCCGGACAACCCACCAAACCCCGTGCTTAATTCGTAATCTGTTTGCATTTCCTAAGTAAGAACTGCCATCACCCTTCTCAACTTCCTGCTGTTACCAAGCTCATGACCTGTTTCCTGTTGATAAGTCCAGAGAGTGGTTCAATATCCTCAGGAAAAGAAATAGCTCATTGTGTCCCCAAGGGAACTTAACCAGGAAAGGCTGGGTTCCTTGTTTGACTGTTCCTGCAATTTCTTCAGAATTACCTTCACTGGTGACAGGCTAGAAAAATCAATTCATGTGGATCCCACGTCTGATTCTTAGCTAAAGCTATTCTTAGCAATTTCCCAATTCATTTCGTGGTTATTTCTTGGTTTATGAAATGCTTGTGGAGATAATGTTGTACCATGACACTTTTTCTGTTCTTTTGAAATATTTGTCTCTAATGTGATCAATATTAAGGGTTTTGGTACACAGACAAGGGGTCTGAGGAAAAAGATGAAAAGGAATAATCAAGAAAAGAAATCCAATGAATGCTATTTTTCCTCTTCTCCATCTACAATAAGACTCTCTTTGAAGTCTTTGATTTCAGAGGTGAATGCCCTTCCCTCTCTAGCTAGACTCTTCCAATCAATGGCAGTTAGAGAAACACTTGCCGTCCTTCCTTGAGCCTGGGATGCCAGGAGTCAAAACGTGAGTGCCATGGCTCTGTTTACAATTAATTGTACAAAGCTGATGACTTTCCTTGGCTAATAACAGTTTCTGCCTGTAGTAAAAAAAGTTTTAACAATTGCTTAACAACAGACTTAATCTTTATTTCTTATTAGACAGATATTATAGTTTCATTCAATATTCACTGAGCATAGAAAATATTTATCATTCATCATTTCATTAATTATAGAAAACATTCAAGAATATTTACCCTGTTTAGTTTTTTAATGAATACAGAGTCTACGTGTTCGTGCTTCATTCTATTTAAATATGAATCGCCAAATCCTTTGATTTTTCTTAATTTCCCTTAAATTTTATTGCAACATAGATTTTCACAGGGGAATTGTAAATATTTCCACCTCATTTTTAATAGTCTACAATGAAGTAAAGTGATTTGCTCAAGAGGTAAATAAAAATTAGAAGTCTAAAACCTCATTTGTACAAACTTCAGTTTGTACAACACGATAAATGAACAGAAAATTCATTCAACACTGAAGAAATTCCCTAGCTAGTCAGAAGAAAATGGAAAGACAAGTGAGTCTAGTCACGAATCCAGCTCTCTAGATGTTACAGACTCTCATCCTCCACAGCTTGTTTAGAGATCATGTGGTCTACCATGCCTCGGTTTACTTAACATCTGTGTGTTGACATCATGACTTTGCCACAAAACATTTCATTGTAGGATAATGTTAAAACCAACCTCTTGGAGACAAGACGCATTTCAAAGACTTTTTCTCAGATAATTCCTTAAGCAATACGCTCATTGCGGCCCCACAGATGTTAAGGCACAAACAATCAAAACAGGGGCTATTAACACATTGCAGAAAGCATTCCCTTGATGAACTTTCCCTTAAATGACAAATCTAGTCTAAAGCCACACACACATTCACATTATTTTCACTTATTATTACTAAATCTTCAGTACCTGAACGGTATAAACATGGATCAAATAGGACCAAGAAAGAGTGAAATGAAACGATTATTTGTGCATATAGACTTGTTTATGAGCTTCAGTCTCCCTAGATGGAGCACAGAGTCAGTAATTCTGACTCAGGTCAGAGATGAGAAGTTGTCCTTCCTGGGAGAAAATGATCAGGGAAAGGACACAGCTGGTGGAGTGAGGATTGTGAGGTCTAGAAATTAAGATTGACATAATGAGAGTTGTCTCAGTTGGAAAGCTAGCACGGACTTAGCAAATGAAGTTATCACTGAGAGCTTGGGAAAGGAAACTTGTTGACAGGAAACAAACAAAAACAATTAGTTATGTTCAGAGCAGCAGAGGCTTGAGAAGCTCTGCTGATTTTTCTTGGACTTCCTGACTATCAGGACAAAGATGTTACTTCACTTTTGTCTCTTCCTCCTCCTCTCTTCTTCTCCCCTTCTTTTCTTTCCTTTCTTCCTTCCTTCCTTCCTTCCTTCCTTCCTTCCTTCCTTCCTTCCTTCTGTCCTTCCTTTCTTCCTTCCTTTTAGAGACAATGGCTCATATAGTAGAGGCTGGCCTCCAACTTGCCATGTAGCTGAAGCTGACCTTGAACTCTTGATCCTTTTGCCTCTACCTCCTGAGTGCTGGGATTCTAAGTATACATCACCACACCCAGCTAACTGCTTCCTTTTCATCCCTCTATTTCTGTAAGTGTCTCACTTTTCCAAGTGTAAGAGAGTCATGGAAACAGATGATGGTAACGGGCGAGAAGGAAGAAAGCTGGAAAGTTATCTGTGAGTCAAACACAGCTTCCTGATCTTCTGGGGACCATTGGCAGTCCAAGAGCAAAACTTCTTGAGACTGGAAACTCTGTGCAGAAACTGAAGCTTGGAAATGGCTGATCCTGAGTAGAAAACAGGAGAACCTCTCCAGTAGCAGGCCCAGCGGCTGCCTCTCTTCATTGATCTGTTTCCCGAGGCTTTGAGGCTTGGAATGCCCCTTGCATTGGCCTCTCTTGCTCTGGCAGTGGAAGCTGGATGATTGGCTGGTGCTTCAGGGAACCTAGTAGAGCTGCTCAGGCACCACTCTTCCCGCCATCTTCTCACAGGCACACCGCCTCAGCTCTTTGCAGTCCTTTGAGTAAGCCTTCCCATTGAAGATGGTCATACAGTCCCTGTTTCTTACATTGGTGGGATCTATTATAATCTCAAACCTTATAAAAGAAAGAAAAAGAAAGTTAATTTAATCGTTGTTTCTTTCAACAATGTCATATTAAGTATCCCTAAGAAGCATAAAAAGCCTTCCTAATGTGACAGTCACAAGCTATAGACCCAGCATGATTTTTCTGGTAAGACGGGGGTCACTGAACTCTGTTTTCAGCCCCTCAGTTTCTATCTCATTCTTAGGAGTAGCAGGTCACCTAAAACATCAAAGACTCTTTTTAATTAAAACAAAGATACGTGTCTTGATTTCATTGGTAGTTTGAAATTTTCTACCTTTTTCTAATATTCACTTTATTAAATTAAAGATACGAATGACTGGCTGGGTATGGTGACACATACTGTTAGTCTAAGCCCTTGAGAGGCAAAGGCAGGAGGATCTCTATGAGACTGAGGCCAGTCTGGTCTACACAGGACGTGCCAGACCAGCTGAAGCTACAGGAAGACCTTGTCTCAAAAAGATTTAAAAAAACATAACCAAAAAACTTGTTCACCTTACTATGTCCTGTATTTTGGAAGAGTAAATGTTTCACTCTATGTAGGGAAGAGTGGTTTCTGTTCAAATGTAGCTTTAAAAGTAACCAAATTTGGTACAGAAACTACATTTAGCTATTTTATAGACAACCATGCAAACCTCTATCTAAATGATTCCGTAGTAAATACAAGTGTTTTATCATAGTCTGTTTCTATTATGAACAAATCTATTCTCAGCAACCATGTTTACAAAGATGTGCTTCCTATTTCACTGTACAGAAAGCCAGGAAATCTGAGGTCTTATCCCGTCTCTGGTGACTGACAAGTTGCACGCTCTTAGATAACCACTATTACGTCCCAGCCTCCTAGGTTTCTGTGTATTTATTTATCCAAGAGAGATTTCCTGTACCTTTCCTTCTCTATCGCCTATTTCTTCTCCACTAAACACGACTCCTAGACACACACTGCTGAAATCTACAAGGGAGCTTCCCCCTGAAATTTTACTAACTCTCTGTATGTCTTTCTTGCCACTTTCAAGCACTGTGTTTCTAACTGGGCATCCTCCTGCAGACCCCCTATCCAGGATACAACAGGTGCTCCCATTGTTACTGTTCAACCAAACTGCTCAGCTGTCTTCATTAAATGCCTCTCACGTAAAATGTTCTGCAGGCTTACAGTTCAAAGGAGTAAGGTGTCCCATCCATCCACAGCCAGGCCTTGCCGCTGCCATTGCGTGAGAGCCCTGTCCAATAAGAGTAGAAAAACTCAGAGTAGCTTTGTGGCATGGCAAAATCCTGTGAAAGGCACACAAGAAAACCTTTAGCTTTGAGACGTTGTAACATACGCACACAAGGCTCTGTAAGATCAGGAGTGCTTCCGGTAGGACAAGACTGCACTTGCATAGGTGATCCTCACACAGATGATAACAGACTTAAAAAAGAAAGGTGCCTGCCATGAGGACCTTTAGAAATTTGTCTAGCATTCATAGCATGGCATACTTTGTCTTAATAAGAATGTAATATAGATTGATATTCTGAAAACAAGAGTCGCATTAACCAATATTTATACTTATCCATTATTTTTGTTTTATGTGTATGAGTGTATTTCCTGTATGTGTGCAAATGAATCTGTGTCATGTAATGATCTCTTTGGAGGTCAGAAAAAAGCATAGAATTCCCTGGAACTGTAGTTATGGAGAGTTGTTAGCTGCCATGTTGGGAATGGAACTCAGGTCCTCTGCAAGAGCAGTCAGTGCTCTTAACCACTGAGCTGTCTCTCCAGCCCCAAATCCATTATTTTTAAGCTAAAAATTAAATCCAAAATTGATATAAAAACAGGAAGAGGGACTGAGGATGTAGCTCAGTGAGTAGAGTGCTTGTAGCTTAGTTAGTAGAGCGCTAGCTAGCATGCATGAACTCTGTGTTCTATCCCAAGCACTACATAATCTCTGTATTCAAAAGGTGGAGGTAGGAAGATTAGAAGTTCAAGGTCAATATCAGCTGCATAGGGAGGTCAAGACTAGCCTGGACTACAGGAATCTCTGTCTCAGATTGAAAAGTAATTAATTAAATCAAAACAAATACTCAGATGGGACAAAACGAGGTGGAATTATTCTAAGAAATGGAAGAATTTGGAAGAAAAGGGACAGAAATGGAGAAGCAACATCTATAAATGTCAGGAAAAGCCACCACGAATGAAGAGACAATTATGAAGATACTTCAAAGACATAAAAGAAGGATTTGGAAGGATGATTAATGTCTCAAATTAGGAAGAAGAGGAAAAATTACGACTGTACATAAACATATATATGTACCTTATAGCCACATATTAATATGACAGTTCTTTTTCCAATATTGAAATGAAGCATTATTTAGCTATACAGAAAAATGAGGGGCTGGAAAGATGGCTGAGCCTTAAGAGCACTGGCTGCTCCTGCAGACGACCCAGGTTCGAGTCCCAGCACCCACATGGCAGCTTAACAACTATCCATCACTCCAGTTCCAGAGATCCAATGCCCTCTTCTGACCTCTGCAGGCACTGCACAACATTAGGGCACTTATAAATAGGCAGGCAACACACTCATAAACAAAAATAGACTCTTTTACAAAAGAAAGAAAAATAAAATTATGAAATTCATAGGTAAAGGAATGGAGATGGGGATATTCATTCTGAGTGAGGTAACCCAGCTCCTGAAAGATAAAGGCTCTATGATCTCTCTCATATATGGATGCTAGCTTTGAGTCTTTAGATACGTGTGTTTAAATGGCAAAATCCATACATGGAAGGAAATTAGTGAGGGACCATGGGAGTGGGCTAGGGAAGTGGGGTAGGATACAGATAGCTCGAAGGGAAACAGGGAGAATGATGGAACATGGAGGACTGAGTGGGGTGGGGCGTGGGCAGACAGGGTAGAAGCCGAGTACAGAAAAGGATAACTAACATGAAAACCCTTTGAAAATGCCCTATGGGAACCTACTACTGCACACACTTCCTAAAAATAAGACATATGCTTATAGAAAAGGTGCTCAAATGGAGCCACCCTATAATAGGTGACAATGCTTCCTCCACACATGATAGGCTAATTAAACAAAAAGCCTAGTGCCAGGTATAAGTTGTTCATCAGTGGGGTCTCATAGAAGCCCCCACCAAACATTATAGACTGCCCCCATTGTTCTTGGCTATCCTCCAGAACTTGATGGTAAGACCCTATTGCTGAAAACACCAGATACCTGAGTCATAGAACATGAAGAAATCAAGACAGGTAGCAACCTGGAAGCTTCATCCCTAGTGGTTAACTTTCATACTCCTGGTTGATTCTATGTTTCCACTAAGGGAGAAAAGTCATCAATGGTCTCACCTAGCTGTGAACTCTGCAAATTTCAATAATGCCTGGCTGGCAACATATACCCACTGGCGCAATAGTGGCACGGATGTTATGGGACTAATCAACCATTGGTTTAAAGTTTTTTGCACAAGATGACACTCATGGCTGGTACTATTAACTGAACCAACAACCTGTTGCGGAATAGGTCATGAGCCCTAAGGGGATCACCTAGTACTATTAGTTTCTGCTAAATGTGTAGAGTAAAAACTATCGCTTACATCCTTATCTTTAAACTCATAGATCAATACATCTCTCAACCCTTATCAGAGAAGTTTCTTTTTTTGCAGGAAATGGTGGTTAATATAGAGACTTACAATTGGTCATAAGAGCCTGCGGAGGAATCAACTCTAAATGGGGTATCTGTATCACACTCCTCCCCCAAAGGCCCAGGGATCATCAGAAGAGGAGGTAGAAAGACGGGTAAACGCCAGAAGGAGGAGATGTCTATATTTGATGGAAATGGCAGCGAAGTTGCACACATTATTAACTCACAGTGGCTAGGACTGCATGTACAAGACCTGGAAGACGGAGAGGAGAGGCTCCTGAAGTCCCACCCCTCTCTGAAGAGCTATTGGCAATTGACAGTAGCTGTGGAAGAAAAACTCAGTTTTCTTCAGGGATGTGGGCCCGGAGAGATGACCCAAGCTCCAGTAGATGGTCCCACACCCATGCACATACAGGAAGCTCTAAGCGAACTCAAAAGATATTTTTAAAGAGGCGGGGGGGACTGGGAGGGGAAAATGGTGGGGTATAAGGAAGGAGTGGAGGGGAATGACTGGGAAGTGGATTTGATCCAACATATAATAAGTATGTGTGAACTTTAAATACATACTTTTAAAAGAAATTCTAAAATTATTTATTTCATTCTTTTTACTCAGCACAGACTCCTAGTATTTTTAATATCAGAATTAGATGCTCTTATTTCTCTTATCCGTTTTATGTCTTGCCCTTCACCACTGCTTTGTCTTTAGCAATTGCTATCTCTTTGTCTCCTGGAATAATTAATGGCACATGTTGCTTCAATAAGCGATTGTTGGAAATGTAGGTGAGACTGTTGCAAAGCAGTAGTCAGGAGTGTAAGCCTATGGAGAGGGCTGAATTTCGAAATATCGGTCCCAATTAAACAAGTGTGGCTTCAAATTAAAAGTCCTAAAAAATAAATCATATGAAAATTATTTAAATATATACAAATGCACGAAACATATGAGAGAAGATAACTACATAGGCTTTTCACAATAAAATTTCCTACCACGACACACAATCGAATACAATAACATTTGCTCCTCGACTGTAGTTTAAAGAGCTGTTTCTCAGGTTTACATATGGTAGGGATTTATGGAGAACAAGGGCTTCTGTTCATTTCAGAGAATCATTCAAAGCGATAGGAATAAGATGGGATTTGTGGAGCACGTGGGGAAATTGGTGGGTCTCTGCTCTTGACTCCTGTTCATTCTCTTGCCCTTCTCTCTCAAGACCTCTCTTGCAGATGCTTCTAACAGAGACCTGGACTCTTACCAGCTCTTCCTGTGTGCTTATCTTCAGCATGGTGGAGTTCTCAGAGAGGCAGAAGTATTCACAGCCCTGCCAGTTTTTACTCTCTTTATAGAACTGGTAGCACTTGTCTCCATGCCATTTCCAATTCTCTGGACACGGGCTGCATCTGTGTCCTTGGGAGACGAAAACAAACAGACACATACTTTGCTTAGTTCACTTCTCCCTGTGTCCACTGTTTTCACTCATCAAACTGTAAAGTGTTTGATATATCAAGAGATAACTGGTTGCCGTTCTCTTTGAGATTTGATTGAGTAGGTCATGATAAGCACAAACCTGGACTGCACACCCACTTCATGTGAAGAATAATCTGCAGTTGGTTCTGAAAGTGAAAACAGGGCTTGCGGGGAATGGGGTCCAGCAACGAGTGATTGAAACGTCCCTGTCTATGCAGTGGACAGAATATTCATTTCATGAAGTTACTCATATGTTTATGCTATGGCTGAATAGGAAATGTCCCCACAGGCTCATGAGCTTCAGGAGCATAGTGGTAAGCTGATGAACTTAGGAAGTGATTGTATCCTAAGAACTTTGATCTAACTGCTGGATTGATTCTTTGATGGCTTCGAAAGATGTTGGCATCACTGGAGGGTGGTGAAAATAAGGGCCATGTTAGAAGCCAGTGGGGTGTGCCCTTGGGGGCTACATCTTACATGCACTCTTCCTGTGCTCCCTTTCTCTGTTTCAAGGCTCCAAGATATAAACTGCCACCATGTGCCCTTCCCTGCCTTGAGAGATGGGAACTTCTGAAACTGTAAACTAAGTCAGTCTTTCCTCCTTTTTAAGTTATGTCATCAGACATTCTTGACTCCAGGTTCCCTGTAACCTTCTGATATAACCATTTTCATAAAAGAAGATGGGCATCCAAGTCAAGCACTAAGTGCATAGGTTGTAAGTCAAAAGGGTACTGGTCACATGTATGAGCATTTTGGCCTGAGTATCATGGTTTCACCATTTGCATGGGGCCTTTAGTCTTTGAGAGTCAGGAATGTCCTGTGAGTGTATGCTAGAATGGGTCACTTGCTCATATCCACAATTTTTCGATCATTTTATTTCATTATTTTATTTTACTTTATGTTGGAGGGACTAGAGAGTTAAGCCTTGTTTATTCCAGGCTATACATGAACTATTTTTTGTTTGTTTTAATAATTACACATCTAATTTATTAATATAAAAAATATGAGTACCTACAAAACATTTACAGCATACAGACCCAGTCTTCTTTTTACTTTTTATTTTGAGACAGGGACTAAGTTGCCCAGGCTAGCCTTCAGCTCATTTTCCAGCCCTGTCTAGCTTTGACTTTGTGATTTTTCTGCCTCAGCCTCTGAAGTACCAGGGATTGCAGTGTGTGTACCACCAGACATGGCATGGTTTCCTTGTTTTAAAAACAATTTGGTAAGTTGGGTGTGGTGGTACATGTTTTTAATACCAGCACTTGGGAGGCAGAGGCAGGCAGATTTCTGTGAGATCAAGGCCAGCCTGGTCTGCATATCAAGTTCCAGGCCAGCTGGGGCTACAGGAGACCCTGTCTAAACAAAACAAAACAAAATAAAAAGTTAAAATCTCAGTGTCAAAGGGAACAGAGAAGAGAAATTACCAATTAATCCTCATGAGTGCAACTGAGATTTTACAAAGGCACAAAGAACACACCTTAGTGAAGGAGTAGCCTCTTTTCATGTGGTATGGAGAACTGGCCACCCAAATGCAGAGGATTGGAACTAGACCTATATGTCTAACTATAAAAGAAAGTCAGTTCAAATAGACCAAAGACTTAAGGCCAGAAACAGAAAGTCTGAAACTAGGAGAAAATGCTTCAAGACACTGGTGTAGATGAAGAGGTTTTTTGGACCCAAAGTTTAAACAACCAAAACAGAAACCGACAACTTAGTTTCTATCAGACTAAGATGTTTCTACACAGCAAAGAAAACAATGAGCAGAGTGAAGAGATCACTTACAGCATGAAAGAAAATGAGTGTGAGAGTCACATGACAAGAAATGAATATCCAAAGTATTTAAGGACTTAAACAATCAGCAACAAAACCTAAATAATCCAGTTGAAAGGCTTGAAAGACGGGTAATGATATATTAGACATTCCCCAAAGAAGAATTAGTTACTATTTGTAACAAGCCTTTGAAAATAAGTCCATCAAGAAAATGCAAATCAAAACCACAGTGATATATTACTCAATCCTAGTTAAAATAGCATCAATTAACGAGCAACAACAAATACTGGGCAAGGACGCATAGAAAGGAGAACCCTTACACATTATCAATGAAAATGAAAATCAGTGAAGCCACTATGGAAAATAGTATAGGGATTTGTTGCATAGGACTGTCCCTAGTACCTGCTTACCTAGGATCATCACAGGTAAGCTTGTTGACTCTCACACCGGGCAAGAAAGGAGGGGCAGGGAGAATCATGGGACCCTCCCAATCAAATAGGTGGCCCTAGTTACATGAATGGGAGTTGGGAGGGCTAAGGCTAACGTGAGGAAACTTAGAAGAAGCTCTCTTACCATTTTGTGTGACAGTGGGGAAGATAGCATTCATGCTTGGATGAAGACTTTTCAGTGCAACCTTCTGAGTGGATGTTTCCCATAATGGACTTAGGCAAAATCATACCTCAGTTTGCCATAGGGACCAAGGGAGGAGGGAGCTGATGTTGTTTACGCCCCCTCAGAAGAAGTTTTAGATATAAGCCTCCTCAAAAAAAAAAAAAATCTAAAAAGAGACTAACATATAACCTGGTAATCACACTTCTATGCATAAATCTAATGAAATGAAACCGTGATATCAGAGATCCCTGCACTCTCATGGTTATTACAGCCAAATAGTCCACAATGTTTGAAAATGGAGTCAACCAAGTTATTCAGGGATAGGAGACTGGATAAAGAAAATGTTGTACATACATACAATAGATGTGTTCAGTGGTTAAAGTATGATGAAATCCTGTTATTTGCCTCAAAACATCTAAGTAGAAAACATGGTTTTATGTGCAATGAGTCATCTGCAGAAAGACAATACTTCATTTTCACACTCATTTGCAGACGTGAAAAAGTTATCTGATCAAAGGGATAATCAGGGTGAAAGGAGAAGACTCAAGTCTGGAAGCTTTCTGTGAAATCGGCAGAAATACCACACAACTACAGAAATAGAGGAAGAGCTGTTTCACACATACCGTCCTATCTGATTTAGCGTTGACTTAATATGACTTAAGCAACTGGAAAAATAAAGTAAAAATGAGAAAAGAATCACTTCCCCTGGATACCACACATAGGTACATGCATGCATACATATATACATACGTACATACATACATATGCATATATGCAAATAGATCAGGAGAAAATGCATACTTTAGAACACACAGAGTAACGTACGTAGGGAAAATGTACTGCTTCCACATACTTTTGGCACAGAATGTGTAACCAGTGAAAGAAAGCCCTGCGAGTTTCCAAACTGAACATGTATGTTTTCTGTGAGCTCCTACATATCTCCTATTTAAGAACCTGGTTTAATGTGACAAATAGCTACAGTGGCACATGATTGATGAAGCAAGAATGTTCATGTGTCACCGAGGCCAACACTCTCAGGAAGATCATTCCTTTCTGTAATACAGGATGATACATCATCCAAAAGTCTCTCCTCATCTTTTTCTAATAGGCCTTTCTGTTTCTTTAACCTCACTGGATTTGGGGCATGTAGAATATATGTCTGTGCATGTAACTGATACGTTCTTTCTCATATGCTGAACCCCTCATACAATATTCATTCCTAATTCCTTTTATCTGCCAACCTTATATTTAAACTAAATACTGTTTATTTGCCTTGACTGTTTTTCATTTGCTTTCAGGCAACCAGATGAAAATTCCAGGGAGCATTGGCTTCAGAGAAACCTGGATTATCTTTTTGAAGATATGGCATGCCACAAAGAAGAGAACGTCCACAGGGCTATTAGAAAAAAACAAAAAAAAGTTAAATATGGCTAATGAGGTCACTGGTTATGTGGGAAAGAACCACTTAGAAAAGTGGAAGTGTGCCTTGTGACATTATTTACTGGGAAAAATCACTCACTCGACTGTCTGCTTACAGTGGGAAGTGGTGGTGGGGAATGGAGAGATTTTATACTACTTTAGTGTTTCTAAAAGACAACACATGAGACTTCAAAATGTAAATTATTCATATGTGTGCATGAGAGAGAAGCAGGAGAGAGGACTGTCTTGAATAAAGTACACTACTGTGAAATTTACAAGGAACAGGAAAATAGTAACAGAGAGAGAGAGAGGCGAGAGAGAGAGAGAGAGAGAGAGAGAGAGAGAGAGAGAGAGAGAGAACAATTAAGGTGATATGTCTAGTCTTCACCAGTGGTGATTTTATTTGCCCATATTTGGCATTGTTATTATCCATGGTATTTTGTAAGAATCATATTTTTGATTGATACCCAAGTCATACTGAATTCAAACAGTTGTGAGTGATTTCAAGTTATCTGAATTTTTTCACTGATCCCTTCATGAGTTTTCAAATTTGATATTGTACTGGTAAGTTTATTAACTTTTAAAAATGTTTATTGATACTATGTGTATAGTTGTGTGTCTGTGTGTGGGTCTGTGCACGTGGGTGCAGGGCTCACAGAGGCCAGAAGAGGGTGTCAGATCCCTTGGAGCTGGAGTTACAGGAAGCTGTGAGCTGTCTCACAAGGATGTTAGGAACTGAATTTGAGTCCTCTGCAACAGTAGTATGTGCTCTTAACCACTGAGTCATCTTTGCAGCTCCAACTTTTATGAAATGTTTAATGGGGCCGGCTAGTAAGCATGCATGCCAACAGAAATTGAGGCATAACCCTGTATTTTATTTACTCATGGTGGGACTTATTTTCATTACTCTTAAATGGATTACTTTTATTGCATTAAATGCATACATGTGAAGAATTCCTTCCTATATTGTAATGGAGACACATTTATGAGTAAAATGAACAATGATTGTCATAATTTTGCTCATGAGTGAGACGATAAGAAAACTAATTTTTTAAAAAATGTATGGTGCCATTTACAGGGATGGGACATTCAGATTCAGACTGAAAGACAGCCGGCAAGCTCAGCGATGGGGACAGGCTCACCTCCACTTTTGTTGTACATCTCCCGACATAGTCTCACAGCCACACGCTGCAGAGTTTCTGCGATCTTCCTGTTCTGGGTCTGGAGCAACTGCAGCTGCCTGGAGAAGTTCCCCAGCTTCTCATCCTTTTCCGAGATGCTGTCTTGCTGAGTATTGGAGAGCTGGTAGAACTGAAAAACTAAGCCATGTGACTAAGTCAGATGGGACCGTTTATTGACTTCTATTTCTATTCTCCACATAGGGGGAACACACAAGAGAACCTTGTTCCTGAGCCCAGCTCGGAGGTCACACATCGTCATATTCAAGTTCAGACTCTCATACGTACATGATAGAGTGCATCACCAATTTATCTAAATCTGTCTGAAAATGTGGAGGCATAATAGTGGTTCTTAACTTCAGAAGTAAATTCCCAGACTATTTTACTGCTCAACCAATACTTTTAGGCACACCGAAACCTAAAATCAACTTAAAACTATAAATGTACTTGTCTATTGATTATGACCTTGAATCACTGAAATATGACATACATCATTCACTCATTTATTGAAATAGCTTTCATCTCCACATTTTTATATATTTTTCCATTAGGATTCATGAGGACAACTAATGGAAGGAAGTCATGTTTTCTTCTTAATTTTTAATTTTAAGGTCATAAATTTAATGTTTACCACAACAAAATCAATTTTTGACTCTCCGATCTGCTTTGCTATCTATGTACTCTATCGCCGAGAATCGCCTTTAGCAGTACAGGACATGTCGATGGCTGTAAGTTCTTACACTCAAGAAGCAAATTTAACCGCTTCCTCCTTTGAGGAACTTAACCATACCATTCTGAAGTTTAAAGGCTTTTACATATGTACTCTCGGTTTGGTTTTCACACATTTTTGGAAAAATGAAGTTATCATTTCCTGGCTTGTTTGAAAAATGGAATGATTTGAGCACCTTTTCTAATCTCCTTGTGTTTTTGTGTGTGGATATGCACACACTCTCCCTTGCTCTGGGCTCGATGCCATGCACACTAACAGCAGACGCCAGTGCCACACCACTGTTGTAGAAAGGGATGAAATCATATATATATATTTTTTAAATGGGGGTTTTAACTACTGACATGTAAACAGATACACTCCTTCCTACCTCAAACAGACTGTTATGTCTAATTGGCAAAAGCTTGCGGTATTTTAATATATCAATTCCGAGCCATTTGAAAATCTGCCTTTAGACAAAGAAGTAGGTTCTAGAATTAAGGTTTAAAGAACTCACTCCCTAAGGAGAGTTTCTCCTCCTGGAGAAAAGAGAACCAGGAACCTCCCCCAGGACAAAGCACAGACTTACATACAAGACCCAGGGCGGCCAGGCCAACGAGCAGGACCAAGCACAAGGTCAGTAGGGTCAAGGCCACCGGGCGCCAAACTGAAGATGGTGTCCCTGTCTCTGGAGGGAACAAAGAGAAAGCAAAGGTTATTTTGTCCTTTTCTTGTTGCTAATTGAGCCACCATCAAGCAAGGAGGGCAAGAGGACTTTCTGGACAGGACACGATGCAGAACAAAGGCATTCAGAATAGAGCACCCTGCTTCTGTTTTCAGAAACATGACCACGAGGCGCAACTGAGCTTCACAGGCCTCACTATTTTCTGTCCTGTCTGAGTTCTACAATGCCATTACCATGACATTTAAATGGTTGGGGGTTTTTCTTTTTTTTTTTTTTTTTTTTTTAAAGAACCTTCTGCTGGTCAAAATTCTGACTATGAAAGACAAATTCCTGACATGGGGTACTGGCCCGTAATACCAGCACTGGAGGTAGACACAGGAGAATTGGGGGTTCACGATTATCTTCAGATGCAGAGGCAGTGTGAATAGAAAGAAAAAAAGAACCTGACACAGAGCTTGAGACTCCCAAACCTTACCAAGGAGCAATTTTCCCCATCATCAGGGAAAGCATGAGATGAATGGTTCACCCCCAGGTTCCACCTATGTGTCTTTAAGAAAGCAAATTACATATCCATCGTCAGCAATTGCTGTTTTACTGTTTCTCTTTGGGATTCTTTGGTGAAAGTCATTCTTTTGCAAGAATGTTGTTTACTCATTTACTTGGGCTTTTATATCTTCCCCAAATTCGATTATAAAGAAACATGATCATCAGTTACTCAAGGGTGGATCAGAGTGTCTCAAGTTTTGTACTAGCTAAATAATGAGAAGAAAAGAAAGGATAGGCCAGCATCTTTCCCTTGATTGTGATCCCAAGGTTTTGACCTGTCACTGCACAGCAGTTACCATGTCACAGAGAGACCCATCACCTGGTAAGTCATCTATTTGGGTCATGATCACAGATATCTGACAGGGATGGACTCTTCTCCGGGGTAGATAAGCATCTAGCCTTGTGAATAAAATAAAACAAAGGAGGTGTGGAACTCCCAAACTCTCATCTCTCTGTGACCAGAGTACCATTTATTGAGGTTCTTAAGAGAAACACAAATTCATTTCCTTCTAGAGAGGTCCTCTGCATAGTACATTCCAGACACAGAAGTGTGCTAGTCGTTACTGCCAAGTGAGGTGGTGAAAACCTGAGTGTGGAGATGGAGATGTGACCTCTCTCCTCCTGAACTTACAGTCCAGTGAGGAAAATAAGTTAAAATTCACAGAACAGACTCCACAGAATATTGTTAAATGTGAATCTTGTTCTTTCTTAATAATCATTCCCTTAATAAATAACTCACATTCCATTTAGAAAAAAAATTCAATGCACTTTTTGGAGACTGGTTTTTCTGTTTTGTTGTGTTTTGTTATTTTTGAGACAGGATCTCCCTGTAGCCCCAGCTGGTCTGGAACCTGCTATTTAGACCAGGCTGACCTTGATTTCACAGAGAGCCACCTGCCTTTGCAGCCAGAGTGCTGGGATTAAAGATGTGCACTACTATGCTATTCTTTTTTCAATGGCAAAGTTATTATGATACCACTTGACTTATTGCCTTTCAATAGCTTTATTGTACTTGGGGATTTTCACCCAGACCCTACTGAGCGCTTTCATTCTGTTCTCAAGTATTCCTCCTTAGCTCTAGTGCTCTATTCACAAAACATTCCATTTTGTCCCTGATATGTGAAGCTTACTGACACCTTCCAAGTTCCCTGGGCTCTCCCCGCCTTTGCTTCAGTTTTAATCTTTAAGGCAGGACAGGCAGCCATTTCCTGGTCCTCTGCTTTCAGTTTAAATGCCACATCCTTGGATGAGGCTTCTGAGCTTATCCCCAGCATTTCACGCATTCTGTAGTACATGCATGTAAAGAAGTCATTAGCAAGCTAGGAGTGGTGGTGTGTGCCTCTAAACCAGCACTCAGGAGGCAGACACAGGCAGATCTCTGTGAGATCAAAGCCAACCTGGTCTACATAGTTAATTCCAGATCAGCTGAGGCTAGAGGAGACCCTATATCATATATATATAAAGAAAGAAGGAATTTTCTAGCATTTTCATGACTTAGCTTGGGGCTTCGAGAGTTCTTCAGGCTTGCCATATTTCCAATTCCTCTCTGCTTCCTATGTCTGCTTGAAGATGTCATTGTCTGGCGTTTCACTCCAACCAACTCCTCCACTATGCCTTCCCTGCCATTGTGACCCTTACCCCCAGAACCACACGCTCCAATGAACTCTTCCTTCCATAAGTTGCCTTAGTCACGGGGTCTTACCTCAGCAACAGAAAAGTAACGAACACAGGGGAAATGTGTGGAGAAGGTTGTTCACATCACAACAGATCAGGAAGCAGAGCAAGAGAGGCTACCCTGCTAGTTTTCAAAGGTCTGCCCCTACTAATCTGCTTCTGGTCGCTAGTACCACCGCCTAAAGGTTCCGCGGTCTTCCAAAACAGTGCCACAGCTGGAGAACAGGTGCTTAAAACATGCGTTTGCCAAGATTATTTCAACTTTCTTTCTTTCTTTTTTATGTGCATGCATATTTTGCATATATGAATGTAAGTGCACCCCCATTGTGCAAGGCCTGAGGAGGCCAGAAGAGGATTTTGGATTTCCTGAAATTGGAATTATAGATGATTGTTAGCCACCATGTGGGTGCTGGGAACCGAACCCCAGGTCCTCTGCAAGAGCAGCCAGTGCTCTTAACCACTGAGCCACCTGTCTTTCCTACTTCCTTCCCTTTTTATGATTGATACTTCTCTGGTGAAAATTAGAAATGAGAAAGGTAAATGAGGACAAATGCAAGCCACCAGCAGGCTTGTCCCTTGATCACCTGCTTTCCTTTGCGCATAATACTGGGGACAAAGAGAATACTGGTTTTTCTGCTCAAAGGAGGAAACTGTGTGGGCAGGAAGTGAGAACATGGACTTTAAATTACATCCATAAGGAGACCAAATACACCATCCTTTCTTAAATTGTCGCTACGACAGAAAAAGAAAGAACTAGTCTTCTGCTGAGAAGCAGAGCTTTAAAAATTTCTGTTTCCCGATCCAATTTCTCTCCCTTTCAAAATTCACAGTTCTTCTGATTTATTTAAAGATCCACAGAAACTCTACCCTAGAAAAAAAACTGACTCTCTATTTAGTCCCTGGGCTCCTTTTGCACCCCTGTGGCCATGTGCCTGACCGATCAAGTTCATTACCTTGAAAGCAGAGTTTTCAAGGTGGAATGACAGTGAACTTGACTGTTTCATGTTTTTCTTTGTTACTGTTTTCCCCTCTAGGTATTTTTCTTCTAGCTGTAAGTCTAAGTTCCTCATTTTTACCCCAAATGTTCCCAGAGACACTGAATCATCTCTGGGGACCACTTCCATCTTAAAAGAGATTTTTCAAAAAAATAAGCTCCCTTAGAGGTGCTTGATTTTGGCTTGGCTTTCTTGTGGTTTTATTTTTGGAAGAGAATCCCTCTGCTGGTCTCCTGAGGCATGTTTAGAAAGAGGTGTGGACAGGCCAAGGAATGATATAAACATCCCTAGGAATAATAAGATATATATAGACAAAAACAACCTCTTCCTGTATCTCCTTAAGACTGTCAAGCTATAAGAGGCTGAAATGCCAGGCTCAAGTTTTGAACTCAAAACCTTTTATAGTTATAGGAAACTTTTCTGATAAAGAGTGTTGTTGGGGCTGGAAAGATGGCTCAGTTGTTAAGGGCACTGGGTGTTCTTGTAGAAGACCCAGGTTTGATTCTCAGCATCCACACAGTGGCTAATGACCATTCATAACTTTAGTTCCAGAGGAATCTCATGCCCTCTTCTGACCTCCTCAGGCATTTCACTAGAAGGAATGCATTTACATACATGGGTGCATTTACATACATGCAGTCAGTAAACTCATATACAAAATTAAAAATAATAAATAAAATATTTTTTAAAACTTTAAAAAGTTTTGTCATGCTTCATCAGTTACTCAGGCATCAAAGGAAATTTTACAGTCCTCCTCAAATCAAGAATGAAATTAATACACATTGCTAAATAGTAGCTATAATTATACTTCTGAAATGTGAAGGATCCTAGAAGCTGTAAAAGAAGTGGAGAATTTTTTAAATATTTATTATTTTTATTGTATGTATATGTATCTATTGCCTGCATGTATGTAAATGCACCCATGTCAAGTAATACCTGCAGAGGTCAGAAGAGGGCATTGGATCTCCTGAAACTTGAGTTACAGTCAGTAGTTGGTTGCCACGTAGGTGCCAGGAACTTGGAAGAGCAGCCAGTGTTCTTAACCTCGGAGCCATCTCTCCAGCCCAAGAAATAGAGAATTAAACATTTTTTACAAAGTCACATTGGAAATTTGTGCTAGAGCTGGGATGAGTCATCATTTTTAATTAACCCTGAACTTTGTACACTCACTATGAAACAGGAATCCACAGAAATGTGTTAAAATTGTTGGTAATGTGCGTATTTCAAACCAGCTTCTATGAGTCTTTTGCATCAGCACACTCTTAACAATTACCAGTAATCGACCATTGCTAGACCATATCTGACTTTTGAAATTGTTTTTAAATGTAATTTTTTCCTACAACTTCTTTCTGTTTTCTTAGTTTCTCTATGCAGCAACTTCTTTGTAGAAATTTGTGGAGTTGAACTTTTTTCTACAGTTATAAAAATGTGAAGTAACAGCAGAAATGCAAGAACTAGCCTTTAAAATTCTATTTCAAGTATCTCCCACTTTCATTTTCTCCATGTGTAAATGGGCACCATCTTTCCTGTTTTTGTGTAAGAATTTTAATCTAAGAATATACAAGCCGTTTCAGAACACCAATGAATTTCTAATTGATAGTAAAATGTTCTTACATTTTTCAATATTAAATAGACTATTGGTGAGTTCTATTGGTTTAGTTACTGAAATATAATATAAATATAAAATTTCCAAGCCAGGCATAGTGGAACACGCTTATAATCCCAGCACTTCAGAGTTTAAGGCAGAAGGATTTCTATGAGTTCAAGACCAGCCTGAACACAGCAAAAGCCTGTCTCGAATAAATAATAAAGCATTAGTGATGATTTCTTGGTAATTCTTAATGAATTGCTTCATTTATTCTCAAAATCACCTTTTAGGGTAGAGATTATGCAGGTGGGAACATAGGCCTTGGCTGGGGTGTGTTAGCTACCTTACCAAGGAGCACGCACACATTCTTAATAATGGTTAGTGAGCTGTGTTGTGTATATGGTTGTATTTCATTGGGAGCATCCCCAAGTTACTCAAAAGCACAATTGCACAATATATCTCTATTAAGAGAAGAAAATGGATTTCTCTAGGAGCCTCTTCCTTCGTAGGTGATAATAAACATTGGATCCTGAAGTGCCAGCCAGGCACATGAATTCCAGAGCTGGACATTTCCATCGTTTCATCCACATCCAACCCTTCATGGCAGTCCCATGTGGAAGTATAGAATGACTCCAATGCTTCAGTGTTTGGAGCTTTCCATTTCTATCTTATGAAAAATCTATTATGATCATCACAAAGCATAATTCTCCACTCTTGATAATAAACTTTCTGAAACCCAAACAAAACTGTAGCCTGTTCTTCTTTATGGGCAAAAAAGTTTAGCCCAAACTATTTTTTTTAAGTATAATTTCTTCACAAGCCATGTCACGTCACTGGTCTTATTTTTTTCAATTTCTGCTCTACCTATGTCCTCCACATCTATTTCCTCCTTTGAGGAGTTCCCTTCCTCAACTGCATAGTCCTTCCTGGACTATATTAAGTTCTCTTGATTCCCCAAAGCATTTTACCCTGATCCAGATCCTAATCCAAAATTAGCACATCTTTTCCCTACAGATTCTTGTCTGTCTCAGCTTATTTCCCAACATATGCACCGGGCTAGTTCTGGTCCTTTCTGGCTATTATTGCAGCACATGATCAACATCAGGAAAGTCACCCCAGGCTCCATCTTGCTCTTCTGGGAAACCTGCATTGAGCTTTGTAGTCCTGGAGCACTAGGTACTTTCTCTTGGGATGCATAAAACAAAAATAGTCAACAACTCAATCTAATCCTGTGTGTATTCTCCAAAATGTATTCAATATCATTAAATCACATTTTCTTATAACTTGATTCTGATTATTTCAGTTTTAAATGCCTCAGAAACAGGGGCTCCCCAGTGCCTACCAGAAGGTTTAGTATTTAGAGACTGTGCTGTAAAGATTTATGGGATCAAGGAGACATGACTTGTGCCATCTCTGTGATGTGACCCTTGTGCTGAGCTTGAGGAAATAAAACTAAAAAAAAACTGTAAAAATACAATAATATTGTAATAATATCAATAAGGAGAAGCAGAACATGGATTGATTACTAATTTAAAAATATTATTGTTAACTGAAGTGTTTGTTTCTATTCTTTCAATAGGATAACATTTCATCCTTGGCAGGAATCTCGGCCCATCAGTTACTTCCTCCTCCTTGACCTTGGTGCCGTTCATGCGCACTTGCCTTCCTGGCCTTCTTTACAATCTACAACTGAGTCAAGATCTCATACCTTAAACATTAAATTTAAAAAGTCCTCACTCAAACTTCTGACGTGTCAGCAATAACACTGTACGTCTTCTACAAAGGGATAGAAAAATAAAAAAATAGGAGAAAATCATAAATAGTTTCACTTCTTCATCAACAGTTCTTTTTCAATGCACTGCTATAAAAATAACCAATAATATACTCATATATATACATATATATATATATATATATATACACATATATATGCAAAATATGGCCTCTAGAGTCTAAATTGTATCCCCAAATGTCCTCCAACATGGGTCTGTTCACTGGGCCCACCAAGAGTCCCATCCCTGGAAGACATTGACTTTCTCCCTCCCATCTGCCATTAATTGCCAAAAGTTCCTCAGGTTGGTTGGGTTACATTCTATTGGATGGGGAGGGGAGGGGAGGGGGACAAGAGGCTAGGGGAGGGAGGGAAGGTGAGGGGAGTGTGGTTAGGGGAGGGAATCTAAATACCATCAAACTATATTGTATGAAAAAAAATCACAAAAATTCAATTAAAAAAATATCAAAAACCCAGCACAGGCTGTTCCTGCAGAAGAGCCAAGTTCAAATCCCAGCATCCACATGGCAGCTAACAACTGTCCATGACTCCAGATCCAGGGAATCTGACACCCTCTTCTGGCCTCATCATGGCTGCACTTGCATTCTTGCAGGCAATCCACTCATACACGTAAAATTAAAATTAAACTAAAAATTTTAAAACCCCAATTATCTAGCCAGGGGCATGGTTCACTCCTGTAATTCTGGCTCCTGGGAGGTTGCAGTAAGGGGAGATTTGAACTGAGGACCAGCCTCAGCTATGTAGTAAATCTCAGCCTTAGAAAAAGAAAATAAAAAGCCAAAAGAAAAACAAACAATATTCTATTTTCTTCTTTATTGCTAAAATAATAAACTGTGTTTAGTCTCCTCTTAAGCATTCCGTAGCACTCGTTGTTAACATTCCTCTTCTCCACTGGCATCTCAAGGCGTGGAATTCGCTGTCTCTTGATAACCAGATTCCTCTTCCCCCAGAGCTCTCCTTCTCTCCCATCTGCCACTCATGCTTCCGGGTTTCTCTTGCTCTTCCTGCCCCTCAGCTTCGGAGAGTTCTCTCCTTGCCAGTCTATTCTGTCCTCTCGATTTCTTGTTTCACATTCCCTCCTTTGGAGATCTCGGCCGTTCCTATAGTTTTAATTACTATTTATATTACTTCATTACCTCAGTTCTTATTTATTTACTTATCATTCCACTGAGCACCACATGTAGCCCACATTACCCTGAAGCCACATCCTTCATATTTGAGCATCTTTAGATGACTCTAGACACATCTCTCCTCCCAACTCCTCTTGGGCTCAGGCTGAATTCATCACCTCTCTGGTTCTTCCTGTAGTTTGATCACAGGTCCTTAGAGCACCATGGACATTAATCTGACAGAATTTAGTCAGCTTTTAAGGGAGATCCCTCTCCTGTCTCTTCACAAGTTGCCAAAAGCAATTTTTGAAGCTTTTTTTTTCTTCAACTTTTCTCCTGTCTGATTCCTCCTCCTTTTTACTTTCCTAGTTCGAGGTTCTCACTGGGCATTAGCTCATCACAGCTTTTCCTGAGTAGCTTTCCCTTCAGTCCATCCTCAAGAGAACTTAGTCTTCTAAGAACACATAAATTGTTTCTCTATGGATTTCATTTAAACTATGGGATAGAGCTAAATCACTTCATAGGGCTTGAAAGACCCTCTTTAGCTCACCTAACCTTTTCCTCACTGAGCCTTGCTTCCAGCTCTGCGCCTCAGCCATACTTACTGCGTACAGTTCTTTGAAAGCTTAAAAGTTATTTAAAAGTTCCCTGGCTTTCCTCTCTTGTGTTTCTTTGTATAGTGCCCCCAATTCTGAATACCCTCATTCCCAAGGTCATGTCACATGGAAAATTCTAAAATCAACTCAATGCAATGATCTCTCTCTCTCTCCCTTCTCCTCCTACCCCGATGATCTTTCTGGGTCTTGTGAAGACCCCTGAATACAAATGGCCAAGTTTTCATTTGTCCAATGGCCAAGCATCCATGTACACACTTCATGATAGCATGCTCTCATACTTAAAGCTAAGCTGAGTGGGCTTCGACTAACATCCCTCATACACTGAGCTCATGTTGTATTTGATACATATGATATGTATATACATACATACATATGATATGCTTCCCATACCTAAGCTGAAGTTTTGGGAAATACGTGTGTGACTGTTTCTTCCATTTTTGACTTTCTATCTTCTTCACTGATACTTTTAACACAAGCATGATTGTTATAGGAATAAAATAAAAATCTGGAAAATATATATAGTTTTTATTAGTTCTAAAGAAAGGATAAAGAAAATTGACTCTTTTTTAAATTTTACTACAGCATGGTGTTCAAGCTGAAACCAAAACTTCCCAGAGTGCCTTCTGCTGTTATTTCTAACAACAAAACTATATCAGATATGTTTTCTTAAGACAGAGTCTTTTTTAAGTGACATTTCTCTAAATATTTGCATTATTGCAAGATAATACTCATGTAGGCTAAGGGAACTATTTCCAGATGTTTGCCTGGAATCACTTCCTTGTAACCTGGTTCCAATGTCCATGTCCTACAGAGGCTGCCAGATGTTGCTGGAGTGTTTTATCTTGCCCCACCTCCAACTCCACCCTCCATGCTCAGTAGAACTTATTTGTACACTGTGTTCCCAAGTATCCAGATCACTAGCCCTCCTACAGACAAAGGTGGAAAATGAAGTCGCACACTATCGACTCAGAACCACAGCCCTGGGAACTGATTGATTCTTCCTGTCTTTGCTGGAGGAAAGCATCTCAAACACTATGACCCACATCCTGTGGCTACAGAATCTGTTATCCCTCCTGTGACCACTTAACTTCAGGTTGAGGAAACTGGAAATCCCCCAATGTCCCTTAAACAGCTCTCTGGGTCGTTTATTTGGAAAACAAGAAGCCGTATCAGTGGACCTCAGGTGGACAATTGTTCATAAATAGAAAGTGAATGCAATGGCTTTACTGGAGGAAAATGGGAAAAACAAAGCCCTAAAAGTTATTCGAGAAAGGAAAACAAGAACAGTGAAAAAGCATGTCCTGATTTACGGAGACTCAGAAAACCCCTGTCAGAAGGGAAAGGATGTGATAAGATGCAGGGCGAGTGAGTAACCCTGACAGAGAGGGACAGGAAAATGTTAAACAGACACGCTGGGAATTCACAAAGGATGGGATGCTGACAGGAAACTCACATTTTTGGAGCATCTGTGATATACCAAGTGCTCTACAGTATCAGTCTTAATTTTTCTTAGCTGCCTAGTCAAGAGAACTTCTGTTTAATGTTAGCTTAAGTTAATATGAATGGATGTGCATAAGATAATTCAAGCAATGCCAGACACTAATACCTGCCTCTCTGTCATTAATGGTTTAGAAACAAATAATCCAAAGTCACAGAATGCTTAAGGAACTTGGCTAAGATCACACAGTTGGTAAGTGGCCCACTTGCTATTAGAGCCTGAACTACTCCTATCTGTACAATGGAGTGAGGTCTTTGCTCTACAACTAAGTCACATGTCTGCTGTGACTCGGATCAGAGAAGTAAGGCCCTACATACGAAAATGAATGGAACTTGAAAAATATTACTGTATCATAGAGTGGTTGATGGTAAAGAACTAGGAAGACAGAAACTAAAGATGCAATCAAATAAAATATCTTCTTAGCATAGCTCAATCATTTCAACACTAGTCTAAGAGATCACGGGAACAAAGGGAGGTGGATGGCAGATACGGTCTGAGATAGACTTAGACTGAGATAGGAAAATTGCAAGTTTGAGGCCAGCCTGGGCAATTTAGCAAGATACTGCCTCAAAATAAGTTAGAAAGAAGGCTAGGGGGTTTGTTTGCCCAGCATCAAGGAGGAGCTGTGTTCAACCTCAGCACCAAAAATATGGTGGGGGAGATAAGAAATCAGATGTCATTGAATGTGAGCTCATTGTGTAGTATTTTATTTATCTATTTGTTTATTGGTCTTTTTGAGACAGAGTCTCCCTATAATCCCAATTGGCCGGGAACTCACTATATAGACCAGACTGACCTCTAACTCATAGAGATCTGCCTGCCTCTGCGTCCTGAGTGCCTGGGATTAAAGGCGTGAGTCACCATGCCTGGCACAGAATTTTATTTATTATTATTTAGTTATTTGTTTATTTTGGTCTTTTTGAAACAAGATCTCCCTGCAGCCCTAGAATGCCTGCATACTCCCTATGTAGACCAGGCTGCCCCCATTTTACAGTGATCTCCCTGCCTCTGCCTCTTGAGGGCCAGGATTAAAGGTAAACAACACCGTCAGCCAGCTTAAATCACAGTATTTTAGAGCTAAAGGGACATATTAAGAATTATTTGCTTCAACTATCCTTCATTTCACAGAAGCTAAAACCCAATATCCCATGTTAGCAGGACTTGCCCAAGGTCTTATAGCTTAAAGATAGAGAATATGTCCTAGTTTATTTATTTACTTGGAAATCTCTCTCTTAAAGTCAGGAGTTCAAAACTAGAAAAAAAAAAAAGGTCATTTTCATTGACCTAAATGTCCAAGTCACATCACAGATGACCACAGCAAGCCTCCCTGATGTGATCTTCATGAGTACCAGACAAGGAAAGAAACCATGGCTACTTTAATGTACATACAATTTCAACTTTCCATGCAAAACCTCCCAGAAAACCCACATACCCTCCCTGCACAGAGCTATGCTAAACACAGAATCTCAGAGAAACAGACCTCTGCGTCTGTATTACGTTTCAATTTTCACATGTTGGCCTGTGTGTGGGTAAGTTGTTGAAAGGGCAGAGGGCAGGTAGGCATCAGTGTAATCCACAAGAGACCCCCTCGCCCCCGCCCCCGGCTTGCATATGCCTAGGAGAGACGCCTGCTCTCGCTAGTTTACTTGGCTAGAAGACAGGAGTGACTGAGTACCTGAGTGTCTGGGCTCTGCCTGCCGGGTGGTACTGGAGGCTCGAGAATGCAGGCTTATGGTGGTGTCATCGTCATCCAACATGTCCCTTGTGCTGTTGTATTTGGCTAGCATCCCGATTCCTGCAGGGCTGTGGGTGAGATGTGGTCAAATTGCTCCAGGCCGCCTGTCTACCGTCAGATAGCTCAGGAAACGAGCCACAGAAAGGCATTCCCAATGTTCTCTCGCTGCAGGCAGCAGAAGCCTCTGCCTGGAGAGGCCGGCCCCTCCCCTGTAAGCCTGTACTCTGAATGCCAAATTGGTCTGGCTGAGGGGAAATGGCTTGTATTTTCTGGTTGGGCGGTCCCTGAACAGTTATTAAAACGACTGTCCTTTCCAGACCTCTTGTGTATCTGTTTACACTTCCTTTAAAACTGCAAGGTGCCACCGATGAGCCCTCACAGTAGCGCTGTGGGTCCTTGGACCCTAAAGAACAGTTAGACCAGGACACTGTTTCTTACCCAGCATGCAGCACATGTTGACAGCTCACCTGCACCTTTGTGGAAGGAGAGGAGACCCTTCCTAGCCTCTTCCCTTTCCCTCAAGCAAACCTCTTCCTTCTCCAAGAGCCGAATTCATCATACCTGGGGCTCAGCACGGTAGAGTCCTTCTGAGAGCGTCTAATCGATTCTATTTTTTCATTTTACACAGAAGAAAATTGATGCCTCTCTAGACGGAGCTATTTGTTCAAAGTCACAGAGCTGGCTGGGGACAGAGTTAACTACCAAATTTCTCACCTGTGCCAACTCCATGCCCTTTCTTTTTTTGGTTTCCTGGACTTGCTTTAACATTTTGTCACACACCTGATATATTGTGATTATGAAGAATTAGGTGTTCTTTAAGGAGTCTGGACTCAGCACTATTCCTAACCACTGCGCGACCTTGAGAAGCTCATTAGCAATTTGTGCCTAAATACTTTTTTTTGAGACAGGGTATCCCTGTAGCCCCAGCTAGCCTGGAACTCACTATGTAGACCAGGCTGACCTCCATCTCACAGAGATCTGCCTGCCTTAGCCTCCCAAGTGCTGGCACTAAGGGCCCGGCACCACTGAGCCCAATTTGTGCCTAAATTCTTAAGCTGAGAAAAGAAATGAGAAAATAGCCTCAGACCATGTCTGAAAATTCTTCCTGAATCGGTACTGTATAATTTTATTATTTGTCAAGTGTTTGGGTTGCAACAACAGAATACTTGAGAAAGATAATTTATAAAACCTAAAACATTTATTTATTATAGCTCTAGTCAGGGGAATGCAAGACCAAGGTGCTGACCAGTTCAGTGGGGTATGAGGGATGCATTTGCTGAGGGGAGGAATATGGGATCATCACATGTGGGAAGGTAGACAGTCACTCCAACTAAACTTATCTACAATAGGTCCATAGCATCACACACATGAATTATTACACTATATCAATCTGAGGCTTTTCTATAAGGTAGGTAATGGCTGGACTGAATCACGCATGCTAAGTATAAACTAGTGTAGAGACTGAGGGCAGCCTTACTGTAAGAGACCCCCGGAAATAACAGCTTGTAAATTCATATGTATTTCCCGCTGTATGCTCTTCACCTGATAATTATAACGTTAAAAAGAATAAAAGGATTTCTTTCTTTCTCTTTTGGTTTTTTGTTTGTTTTGTTTGCTGTTTGTTGAGATGGGGTTTCCCTATAGCCCCAGTTGGCCTGGAACTCGCCATGTAGAGCAGGCTGTCCTGATCTCACAGAGATCCATCCCTCTACCCACACGGGGCAGAACTTTAAAATGATAATGTTGCTCATTTGCATTGGATTGAATATTACCCTGTAGTGCAGGAACGACAGCAGAAAGTTGCAGGGCAAGGTAAGAGAACTACATAGGAGAATAAAATATTAGGAAATAGAATATTAACCATTGTAAGGCAGGAATGGTGATGATGCACACCTGTAATCCCAAAACTCAGGAGGCTGAACAGGAGAATCACCAGCTCAAAATCAGCTGTCCTGTGGAGGACAGAAGAGAGCCATCAGATACCTTGGGTTTGGTTAGCCAATCGCCCTATGGGGTGGTTCCCAGCTGTGGCCAATAGTAACCTGTCCCTGAGTAGGTTCCCCAGGTTCTGTCCCAAGTTCTCTCTGGCCCACGGGGCAGAACACCACGTCCTCAGAAGCCATTTCCTTATTCCTCATGGCAGGCAGCCTGGCTAAGGTGCATCCTGCATTACACCATACAAACGACCATGAAAATATAGGTTAGCATCCAATACAAGTACAAAAGCCCTTGGAAACAAAAGCTCTTGGTTCTTTTAAAGCCTGTGTCCTATGGAGAAAAATGGTTGACCATAAATTTTAAGGCAAATGTATAATGAACCAAAGAGGATAGCAGGCTCTACATCCATCTCAGTAAGGGAAGGTGAATCAGAGAGCTCTTCAGGTAGAAGCATGTCCCTGAGAAGCTACAGAGAAGCCAGGATCCTGAGTGAAAAATAAAGAATAGAGAGGTCAGTGCTAACTCAAAGGATTGGAGGATTCTAGAGTACACGAGGTCTTAAAGGCAACTAGAAAGGGTTTTTTTGTTCTATTGTGTTTTCATTCTGAAACATATTGAGAAGTTGACAAGAACTTTTAGCTGAGGATTGACATGATGGTATTTGATTTTAACACACTTATTCAGCTATGCTTGAAATAGATTATAGAGAGACGTTAAAAATTAGAGACTATTTCCAAAATTACCACAGTGAACAAGTTGAGTGACTACAGAGGTAGGTGCTTCAGTAGGTGCTTCCTCAAATTTTGCCAATCTTGAATTTATCCCTTAGACTTGAATTCAGCTAACAGTGGTTGTTCCTTTTTTGCCACTTGGACAAGTATGCACGATTCCTGTTCAGACACACATTTCCATGCAAGCTGTGATATAAACCTTGTGTCTGCAAGTCAGGAATAGTATACTGTGGACCACCTCGAGGAGCCTTCCTTCACACCCTTGCCCTGGTCATACTTGATCATTTACATCTATCTACACACTGAGAAATTTCCCAGCTGTTTGCTCTCGGTGAGCAAATCTTGATTTTCAGCATCCAGAAATATTTCCCTTGATTAGAATGATTTCTTGAATTCATTTATGCCATCTTGGGAACCAGGAAGAACCAATCAAACTCAAACCAAAATTAAAACATCCACATCTTAGACTGGGGCTAGTTCAATGAATAAAGTGTTTGCTGTGTAAGCATGAGGACCACGTAAAAACCAAGCACACAAATATCTATTTTTATCTCTTAGAGACTTTAAAAATTTTTAAAAAGCCTAAATGTATGCTTCCATATAAACTACGACATATAAGGTCTAGTATCAAATTCATCATTCTTTGGGGAGATGGCAACTTGTATTAGTGGTTGTTACACACAGACACATTATGGAGAGATCAAAGATTCTTTAATAGGCAGTGTTTTATTGAGGTGAAAGTGTCGTAACATAAAATTAATTATATTCATGTACAATTCAATGGACACAAAATTAGCACAATTATGCTCACATATTAATCAGTGTGAGAAAACTTCAGTGAATCTCCAGTAATTTAAAAAATACCCACTGGAAATGTGAGGGGAATTACTAGGAAAGTTTAAATCAGTATGTGAGGAAATCTAGTCACAGCCCAATTGTACCTTCTTGCAGTAATAACTAAAGAATTGGTGGTAACTACAAAATAGTCTACCCTAAAAATAACAACACATGTTCTGTGCTCCAAAATGCTATTCGTAAGTGGTTGCTTTTTTATATTCAATTTTAAATCTGATTTAAGTTTTAAAATACTATATTTATTTTTATTTTTTATTGAATTATTGTGTATTTCATACAGAACTTCTCAATTAATCTTAATCATCTTTATATTCTGTATATGAGTGTATTGCCTGCATGTATGTAAGTGCACCCATGTCATGTAATGCCCAGGGAAGTCAGAAGAGTGTACTGAATCCCCTGGAACTGGAGTTACAGAAGGTTGTTAACCACCATGTGGGTGCTGGGAACTGAACCCAGGTCCTCTGCAAGAACATGTCAGTACTCTTTACTGCTGAGCCATCTCTCCAGCCCCCTGATTTACTTTTTGAACTATAATATTTTTAAAGGACAATGCTTTTATATAAGAGCAAATCCCAATGTAATTTCAGAATATAAAGGATTCTGCTAATCAGATATGGTGGACATACTCTCTGGTTGTGGACAAATTTGGGGTCACTGCTTTAAGGTGGTGATAATGATAATCTTAATCATGATCATGTGGATGAAAACAACAGCTCTGTTTATAGTGAAGATTTTCTTCCTTCGCTTCTTCATCAAATTAGAAGCACATTTTTGCCTTCTATTCACAGCTGATGTGCAGCCATCGTTGAGGGGTAAATCACATATAGTGTACATATAGTCCAGCAGTACATTTTGAGGACCAAAAAGAACTCTGGTGTAACAAGATATTAAGCTTGTGGTCTACCTTGAATAAATACTGAGATAACGATAGAATAAAAATCATTCTTATCTATCCTCAGTCTATGTCTAATGCTTTCTTAACTGGAAGATGACATTGGTTTGTTTTAGGAAGCTGACAAATGCACAAATCTCATGTTCTTTATCCACATTCTCACTTAAGATTAAAGTTGATCGTGATCTCAGCATTTTCAGTGTTGTGGGTTTTTTGTTTGTTTGTGTTTATTTCTTTGTCTGTCTTTGAGACAGGGCCTCCATGTGATCACAGCTGGCTTGGAACTCACTATGTAGACAAAACTGGCCTCCATCTCGCAGTGATCCACCTGCCTCTGCCTCCCGTGTGCTGAGGTGAAAGGCCTGCACTACCACACTGGGCTCTCCTGTTGTGTTTTGTTATTGCTGTTGTTTTGTTGTATGGTGTGTGTTCATGTATGTATTTTTGTGCACACTCTCCTTACTCGTGTCTTTCCCTTCATTCCCATCTGTGCATTTACAGCTGCTTCTCGCAGATGCTGAATGAAGAACCACTACACATCTGATTATAGACCTCTGACCCGTGTATCCACACACAGCTGTGAACTGAGTATTCTTGGGTAGCTGTGTTTCTGATCTGAAACCTGTTAAAATGAAATACAATGAGGCAATTAACACAATCATAAGGAACAACATCTAATATAGCTAAAAAAATAAATAAGTAAATAAGGATACAGACAAAATAGTTCTCGACTGTCTAAATTGCTGGAAAAGGCATCTTTAGATTGTATTGAGTCTTCAGTGGTAGCAAAAGTGTCACCATAATTAAGGTAGGAAAATGACTGTTTTTCAAGAAATACTAATATTAATAGATGAATAAAATAAGGAGTCATGTCAGTTAGTCAAGCTCAAAGAATGATGTTTCCAGTGGAAAAGCCAGGACCCGGTGCCCTTTACCTTGGTTACCCTTCATCTTGGCTATCTGCCTCTTCTTTACCCTATGACTTGATTGAGAAACTCTGCTCTAGAAATGACTAAATGTTGAGATCAACTTTTGATCCAGGTCTCACCGAGAATTTTGACCAGTATTTACTGAAAAATCTCCCTGTCCTTCAAGTGGTTTGGGGGTACATGATATAAGCAGATGAAGCTCTTGCCACCCTGGGAACCCACAAGTAGCAACATATCGAAATGTGAATTTAAGCCCATCTTATGAGTTTACTGAGAATCCTCTAATAGCATGTTTAAAACTGTAAAACAAATAAGTGCTTCAGAAGGAGCGGTGATATATTCTATGGATTTTAAATAAATTCACTGTGCTTGGATTAGTCAAAGTGATGCTGAGTAAGCATGTGACTGAACTCGGGGTTTGTGCTCTTCACTCTCAATGGTGCCTTCCAAAAGCAAAGGACAAGCAACTCTGAGAACTTCAGATTAATATGAGAAACATTTCAAGACCTGGTGTTAAACACACGAAGTCTTCAGGTAGGTAAGAATGCAAGTCTATGCATGAATGAATGAATGAAGAATGAATGAATGAAGCACAGGAGAGAACTAAAATACACAGAATTTATAAATACAACTGTTAAAATAACTGTGAAGAATGGGTTCTAGGAGTTAAAAGGCAATCTCAAAAAAGTGAAAGCAACATAGGAATTACAGACGGGTGACAGGGTATATTTGAAAAAGAACCAAGCTAAAATTATAGACAACAAATTAAAAACTTAATGGAGAAATAAGTACAAAAGTCAAAACAATAGAAAGAGGAAAAAAAGGTAACATTAAATGAGAAAACATAACAGTTCTAAATCTATTATGTGTTTAATAACATGGCTTCAAAATAACGAATAAAATGCTCACAGAAGTATAGGAGAACTCATTTTGGATGCTTTTAGTACAAACTTTTCTGCACAGGAGGAAGAAGCACATAGAAATGAGGAAATTTCTGTCACATGAAGTAGATTCTCTGATCACTAAGTCTGAAATCTAAAACAGACAACTAGAAACCTTAGGAAAGCAAGTACGTACATAGATTCATTTTTTTTCTAAATAACTCTTAGATAAAAGAACAATTCAAAATGGAAATAAAAAAGCATTTTTTAACTGAATGACTACAACAAAAAAGAAAGGCTGACGTTCATGGTTCATGGGTTAAGCATTAAAGATAAGAGGCAGAGAAGGAATTCAAGACAAAGAAATAAGGCAGAAGGAAGTAATAAAGATAAAAATCAAAATTAACCTAAGAAGTGATAAGATGACAAAGGACCATCAATAAAATCAAAAGCATTTTTAAAATTAATTAAATTGAATTGTATGCTTCTGAGATTAACAGGAAAAAAAGAAATTCATGACATGCACATGCATACATATACACCAATCATGGGAACTTGAAAGGGAGATGTAATTTCCTATTACACAAGTACCAACAAACAAATTAACAGCGTCTACAGTGAGAAAGATTTCAATACACAATGGGGAAGGATTTGGCATCACAGAAATGTGAAATGTTTGCAATGGCTTTGTATGTTTAAAGAACATTGGTTCTTTGCAAAACACAGTGCTAATGGATTTACTTTTAATTAGAGAACCACAGTGATTTATCCAATGGTACATGCACGGTGAGTAGACCAGCCATTACCTCAAGCTGAGCTCTGACCTTGAAGCCCAGGTTCTTAGTCACAGTGCTCCACCCAGTAGCAGCATCTGCTCCTCCTAGGGACCAGATGCCAAGGGAGCTTCTGAGTCATTAACCCTAGACGACTGTTCTCCTGCCTCTGCAGCTCTCCAACACCCTTTCCTAGGTTGCTTTTTCTCTTTCCCACTATCATGATTCTTCCTCTGTTTCTCATATGTGGCAAGGAACCAGATTAACTGATGGTTTTCATATTTCTAAAACAGAGGCTTAAGCATTGTTTCTTTAAGTACTTACAAGTTGGAAGAGAATGTTGATCCATCTTCCCAGACCCATGGTCCTTCCTTTCGATTTCGAGAAAGTCCTATCCAAAATGAATTAGCATGGTAAGAGGATACTTGGCTTTTGATAAACTCCTGTAGTGGAACAGAACATATGTGCACATCAGAGAGTGTGAGAGGGTGCTACAGACATTGATTACAAGATTAATGAAAGAATCTCATTAGAGAAGGAAGTCCACATAAACAAGTGTCAATCTTTGGTTATCAAGAATGTTTAAAAAGCTATATTTAATTTTTTTAGAGTCACTGTCAACTTTCCAATAAAGAATAAGTTTGTAATGTCAGTAAAGAATAGGTTACACGGCATTACAGACCAATAGAAACAGATTAGGGAAAGCAACATAGAAGACACCAATGAGAATTACAACATGGGATGCTTTCTGTTTCTCCCTTCCCTTGGCTCATCAGACTCCCACCTTCCATCATCATAGACTATAATTTCTTTGTCTATAAAATTTCTTATATTCAGAGCCATATGTCTAAACCTGTATGTATTTATTGTTAATATCTGATATTTAATTTTTAGCAACTGTTGTTTTGAAGTAAATAATGTTACTTTTATAAAAAATATTTTATTTATAATTTTTATGATATGTGTATGAATGTATTGCCTGCATGAATGTAAGTGCACCCATGTCCTATGGTGCCTGCAGAGGTTAGAAGAGAGCCCCTGGAACTGGAGTTACAGATGTTACCCACCATGTGGGTGCTGGGAACTGAACCTGGGTCCTCTGCAAGGGGGCCAGTTCTCTTAACTGCTGAGCCCTCAAGATGGCCAATTTTTAACCCACTTTGCCACTTACGAGGCTGAGGCAAGAGATTTGTCACAAATTTGAGGCCAACCTTGGCTACATAGTGAGTCCCAGACCTGACTGAGCTAATGGGGAAACCATACCTCAAAAAGAAAAAGAAAACAAAAGCCATCCAAGCAAAACACCTCCTTACCTATCCCTGCATCTTGCAAATAATTCATAAATTATATTATCATTGCTAATATTTTTCTTAATAAGAACTGGGAACTTAATTGACAAGTAGGAAATTTTTCTATTGTGATTCACCAAACTTAGAAATTAAAACACAAACCCACAAAAACTGAGAGACCTCACTACTGTATCCAAATAGCAATGAACTATGTTTGAAATGATTTAATATTTTTACATTTATTTCTTTCTTCTGTGCATGTGTATGTGTGGTGTATACATGTATGTGCCACAATGTGCCTCTGGAGCTCAGAGGACAACTTGTGGGAGTTGGTTCCTCTTTCCACTATATCAGTCCTGGGGCTCAAACTCTGGTTTTCAGTCTTGGCAGTAAGTGCCATTACTCACTGCACCATCTTGACTGTCCCGAAATGATTTATTTTAAAGTAATATGCAAGTTTTAAAATTTATTAATTAAAAATGAAAAAAGGAATGTTAAGAGTACTTGTTGTTCAGTTCCCAAAACCCACATGGTGGTGACCAATAGTCTGTACCCCTAGTTCCAGGGTATTTGATGCCCTTTTCTGGCCTCTGCAGGCATTGCACACATGTGATGCGCACTGACATAGATGCAGACAAAATACTCATATATAAAATACAATAGATTAAAGCTATAAAAATCATTTAAAAATGAAAGGTGTGATGCAATTTGCACAACTATTGCATAATTTTGCAGTTATAGAAAACCTTGAAAAAAAATTGTTGCTACCAGGAACTCTCAGTTTTTCTCCAGAGTATAGACTGCAAGTAATTATGACTGAGGTCTGCACTTACAAGTTCATTTGTGTTGTCTATCTTCAGGAGATTAGAGCCCAGCTGGTTACAGTGTTTCTTACTTAAGTACCAGGAATTCAGTGACATGCTCAATAAATAACAGCTCTTCTTGTGTATGATCCAGTTGGGGGGACAAGGGCCAGAAAAGTATCCTGAGAACCAAAGATAATACCATGAAATTCAGTATATGAATTCATCCTTCTAGTACATTTTATGAGTATATAATAAAATAACAATTTTCCATTGACATATATTTAATTTTCAATTCCAATTATATTGATATTTTTCAGAATATATTTATTTATATTTCATTCCTTTAAGAAGTTAAAAGTAGTTGAGTAATTGCAAGCAGTGTTTTAAACAGACTAGTCTTGAGTTCCATCACTTCAAATTCAGTCCAGAACACCCTTTTTTACTTCAGCTCTCTAAAATAAACAGAGTCAGAATCAAGCACTGGAATGCACAGAAATTTGATGCTACTTAATGCACTTTATGGAGAGACATGAATGTAGTTATTCTTATCTCAAAGAATCTTTTTATTTATTTTTAGCTAAAATGATGATGAGGAGTGATTCCAGAGATGGGAAATTAAAGGGAAAATATTCAGTCAATTATGATGCCAAGTGTAGAAAAATATGAAATTATATGATTAGATACATTTAACCAGAGTTTTCAGCAACATGTGTATGAAGTCTGTGTCTTATGTGTGACTGTGTGTATCTGTTGTTTTTTTTTGTTTTATTTTTGATACAGGGTCTGGCTATGAAGGCATGGAACTCACTGTGTAGACCAGGCTAGCTTCCATCTAACAGAGGTCTGCCTGCCTCTGCCTCTGAGGTGCTGGGATTAGAGACATGCACTATCACAACAGACTTTTCTTTGTATATATATATTTTTTCTTTGAATGAGTATTATGCCTTCATGTCTATAAATGCAACTGTGCTGTGCAATGCCTCCGGAGACAGAAGAGGGAGTCAGATCCCTTGGAACTGGAGTTATGGGTACTTGTTAGCTGCCATGTGAGTGCTGGGATTCAAACTCAGGTCTTCTGCAATAGCCAGCCCTCCTAACCACTCTAGTCCTTTCGTACATTCTTAATTGTTTCAGTTCTTGTGGACAGTTTCCCTTTCTTGCCTTTTCTCTGAAATTCTTCTTCCCCCATGTACCTCATTCTGATGATGTCAGTTAAAAAGTCTCAGGTCCCAAGGGCACAGAGCACTGCCTTTCCTTCACACCAAATTATATAATATCCTGTAGATCTAGGCACACAGCCAAAGATAAAGTAGTCATTGACTCTTTCAAAATACAACTTGTAAGTATTCAGCCATGGATGTTTATGAAACCACTTTATCATGTATCTGACAGGACATATGAACCTAGGAAAACACATGCTTGCCTTGAATGTGCCGTTATTGGATCTAAATATATTCCCTTCTTTTCTTAGAAACGCTGTGCCTCAGCCCTAAGAAATTAACACTCTTGAATCAGGGATTCTCCTCAACAGTTAGTTCTGTCCTTGCCTGTGATTTGCGGAGCCTTGGAAGGAGCCACCTTCTCATCTAAAGATGATTTTGTGGGTTTGTGGTTCTCCTTATTTCTTGATAGGCAGTTGTCTTTCTCCTCTGGGTTTCTCCCTGAATTGGATCTCCAAAATGCTTCATATATAATGAAGTAATAGTGACAAAAAAAAACCAAAGTCATTTCTGCTGTTTGAAAATTTAAAAGCTCCAATTCATATTTTATTAGAACACATAAGTGTGTAAGTCTAGAATCGATGATAAATAGATGATATGTGGTTGATGGAAAGATAAAGTGCCAGATGGATGATAGATGACAGACAGATAGATGATAGATGACAGATAGATAGATGATAGATGATAGATAAATAGATGATAGGTGATAGATAAATAAATGATAGATTGATAGATGATAGATGATAATGATGGATGATAGATAGATAGATAGATAGATAGATAGATAGATAGATGATAGGTAGATAGATAGATAGATAGATAAGTAGATAAATAGATAGGTGGGTAGATAGATAAGTGATAGATGATAGATGACAGATAGATGATAGATAGGAAGATAGATCAAATAAATAGGAAGGAATGAGTAGCTTCGACGGAGGAGGTAGTAAGAAGTAAATGAAAATAACAGGGTTGTAGAGATGGCTCAGTGTTTAAGATCATGTACTCCTCCTAGAGGATGAGAGTTGGAAACCCAGTGTTCACATGGACAGTTCACAACTGTCTGTGGCTCCAGCTCCAGGGGATCTGGCCTCTGTGAGCATCTTCTTATGGCCTCCATCCCCACACGTACACATAATTAAAAATAAAAATTAATTTTCTAAAAGAAGCAGATGACATAAGCAACTGTAACTGTAAAATATTTGAAAGAGTAATATTTCTTTTGATTTTTCTCTCTCATATTAAAATGACAGCTCCTTGAGAGCTCAACACCCAGCACTGAATACATTTATACTCAATATGCATTGACTACTTATGACTGATGAAGACTCTCTGAAGGCAGAACAAAACTTTATTGATACTTGATGATGCATGAAACATAAAAATCTAAAGAAATTTACTCATCCATCACAAAATGTCTGCTCGGCACATGTTAAGTGTCGTAGGTAAATCTTGGTATATATAAGAAGTTTTGTATTAATGATTGCATGTAAACTAATTGCAATATATCAAAAGGCTCAGAAAAATAACATACAGTCATTTCCTTAGGAGGATATTGTGAATTGTGTTTTCTGTGTCCAGGAGCAAAGCATGTACTATGTTTCCTGCATCAGGAGCATAGCATGTAGTGTGTTTCCTGTATCAGGAGCATTGCATATGCTATGCTTCCTGTTGCTATTTGCAGATTTCCTTCTATCAACTGATCATTTAAATTCCATTTTTTAATTCAGCCATTCATGAGAATGGCAGAGCATTATAGCTGATATTATCTGCTTCTTTTGTTTGTTTTTAGTTTTATTTTATGTGAGTGAGGGTATTGCCTGCATGTATGTAAGTGCACCCATGTCGTGCAATGCCCCTGGATTCAGAAGGGGTTGGATTCTCCTGGAACCGGAGTTACGGGCAGTTGTTAGCCACTATGTGGGTGCTGGAAATCAAACCCAGGTCCTCCACAAGAGGTAGCCAGTGCTCTTAACCTCTGAGTTCTCCAGCCCTGAAAATGTCTGCTTTTTAATCAGATTGTCTTCACTTCTAATCATGACCCCACCACTAACTGCTTGTGACTATGGACCTCCCCATCACTCCATCCTTTTATAAGCGACATGAACATTAAACACATGAACTAAATGGGCTTAGTGTACAAATTAAATGTAACAATGCTTGTCGAGTCCTTAAAAGGGTGTCAGGCTATGTTAATTGATTCATCGGTGTCAGTGACTGGGATTGATCTCCCCCACCTGTACTCACCTAGGGCACCCAGCACTGTGGCAGTCACCAGTGTGACCAAGCACAGGATTCCCAAAGCCACAGCTATGAGACGCCAAGTTGGAGATGGAGTTCGTGTTCCTGAGGAGCAAGGGGGAGCAGAAAGAGAATGGAGGAAGATTTTTACTCCACAGCTTTACTTCCACAGCTAACTGAAATGAGGCCAGTACTAAAAGGATCATTAGTCACTGCTCCTTGATATCCTAGTCTTGTGAATTAGTCCATCCCCACCCCCACCCAGGTATAGGATGCTTCTTCTGTTGCTTAAACTGTGACGTCATTGTCTTGATATCTGCACACTCCTGATGTCTGCCCATATGTGATGTCTATAGGTCTTGACACTATTCAGGTCCCTGAAATCCCACTTCACATAGTGGAAATGGCACTAACTAACAAGGAGACCCTTCCCTTCCCAGTCATTTTAATGCACAATTTGGATAAATTATTTCCTTTCTCCTCCTCTTCTTTCTTTTTTTCTTTCTTTTCTATTTCTCTTTGTAAAGTTGGAGTAACTATCTTAACGGATTGCTGTTGGGAAGTAGATGGGCTCACACACCTAGAAACACGTTTTCAGAGAGTACTAGCACATTATTGACCAGCACCGTGTCTGTGCCTACACACGCTCCTGGATTCCTCCCTCACTCCGTTTTTTTCTAAAAAAAAAAAAAAAGAAAATTCTAAACAAGTTGCCCAAGAAAAGAATTGCCTAAGTGGTTAAAAGAGGAAAATAATTGCATAACATGAGTACCAAAAAGCAGAAGAAAGCAAATCCTCATGTCCAAAACTGTGAATCATCACTTTCATGATGATAACAGAGACTCTGTATCAAGCTGCAGCAGCCCTTGGGGAGGGGGCTGTCAGATAGGAGACTCACAGAGGAGACCAGCTCTCCCTCTGTGAAGAGAGCTTTTTCATGTCCTCTGTCTCTCATTCTGTTCCCACGCTGAGATCTGCCTCCTGCTAATGGGACACTTTGATGGAGCTTGTGATTCCTACCACTGCTTTACCAAGGTCTCAGTCAAGAAATTCAAATCCTCTCATCACAAAAGCATATGAGATCTGGGATTTTAACTTCTGTGACTCTCTTTGGTTTTAACTGAAAATGGTAGATTTTTTAGAATTTTTGGACCTGTCTTCTATTTTTTCATTCTCTTTTATAGCATGATGGCTGTATGGCTGTATGTGTATGCACCCCTTTGAGTTTCCTGACACCTCTACAACTGATGATCAAGTAAACAACAAATCACTCTATTGAAATTCTGCATCTTTGTTTATCATCACACAAATTACCAGCTCCACCTCCCACTGCTTCTATCGCCTTAAAACAGAACAATCATATTTCCTACCACAAATCATGAGCAATTTCTGTAACAGTCTATAAATGGTTTCCGGGAAGAAGCTCACTATATAGTCAAATGGTACACAATGACATCTAACAACTCATAAAACTATGTGTCAAAGAGAGTTTTACAAATCGTGAGTCTCTCAAAGTGTCTAATTTTAATATCTTAGTTGATAAGAATGGAGGTGTTATAGGCAGAAAGAATAAGTCTACCTTTCGTTGAGTCAACAGGTCTCCTGAAGTTGCCTCGAGAGCTGAAGTCTAATTGAGTATATCCGTCTTCATCCAAATTTTCTAAATGAGAATGATATTCCATGGCTTGATAGGGTCCTAAGTAGACAAAGGACTTGAGGGCTCTTTCCTTTATCCAGCTAACAGAGCTGGCTGGACCAAAGAGGATCTCTAAATCAAATCATGTGAATGAGGCATTCTTGGAGGTTTAATAAGTTGAGCTTAAGTAGTCCAACCAGTCTCCAAAGTAGGAAATGAAAAACTATGTTGTTGTAATTTCCCATTTCTACCTCCACATCCTGTTTCTGAGACTATAGATTCTTAAGAAAACTGAACTTTGATATAGTAAATAGTCATTTTTTTTGATCAGCTCTGAGACAGATGCATAGATGTGTTTCTTAAGACACCTTTGCTACCCTCCCAAATGGATTTAAAATGATAACTGACTTAGTCTGTGTAAGCTATGAAGCAGTTTTGGTGCCTTGAGTTCACCGTCAATTTGTGGTAATCCTGTTCATATGGAAGTAGTGTGTATGTGTTCATTCAGTAATTCTGTATTGAGTACTTTCCAATCACCAGGAGCTGGAGATACTTGTAAAAATGATATCCATGAAAAAAATGCATTGTGTAATGGAGGAACCCACAGGTAAGCGTACAAAAGTACAGCATAAGAAGACTCGTTATTGTAGCAACAGAAAGGAAATGATTCTCTTCAGGATTGTGACAAACTGAAAATAGGAAGGAATGAATCTTTATTGATAATTACTCTGAGAACCGTGTACATCATGCACATTTTCTCATCCACTCTCAGCCCTTCAAGAATTCTATGTACTAGATATTACTGTTCCTGTTTTCAAATGAGGAGAAAGAGATACAGATGCATAGAAGAAGCTAATGAAAACTACAGAATAATGAATGGAACAAAAATATCTTCTAAGACGTGATTTATTTTTCCTGCTACGATTCCTTCATTATTCTGTACACATACATTACAAGCAATAATTTAGGGACGTTCTAGGACTCAAATATTATGCTAAATATCCGATTGCTGTCCTCTCTTCCAGTTTCTATTGTAATGTGTAAGTGATTGAATCAATGCAATTTGAAAAACGCTTGCCATTGCCTTCCAGAATCTGAACTGAGGAGAATATAGAAAACATTCGATTAATGTTGCAGCCCAACAAGGCAGACATCACAATAACGAGGACAGATTTCACTTGGAATTCTATCGCCATAAGGAGGAAGTCCCAACATGAACTGAAGTCTGCTTCCCCAAAATAAAATCTGAAGACTTTTTAAAGGATGGATTATGCTGGTGAGCAGAAATGGCAGTACTGACGGGAGCAGTCAGTGTGATTAAGTCTCCTGGATCTGCTAATCCACAAGTATGAAACTATGAGATAAGCTACTCATCTTTAAGACAGTAGGTCATAGTGCATCCTGAAGCAACAGACCCATCTTAAACTCCCAGAGACAGAGGGAGAAGGGACAAGAATTATCTCCTTAAATATTTGTACTTGAAAGAAATGAGTCTTGAGGAAACTCTTCAGGTAGAAGATTTACATCAGGAAGGGCAGAGAAGAGAATGAATGTGGTAAGTGTCTAAAATAACTGCTGCAGGAGTGGAGTCAAGGGTCTGTCACAAAGTTTTGGCTGGAATAAAGTATCCTGCTGATTGGAGCCAGATATGAGGTGGTCCCATCACACAGGCAGCAGTCAGGGTGACAGACCCAAAAGAACCAAAGAATCCCCGTGCCCTGAAGAAACTGGGAGTCAACTGGGAGAACACGGGGTTTGTAGGGTGTTCCTTTTTTTTCTTAAACATTTATTTATTTGTTTGTTTCTTTATTGTGTGTTTACGGACATGTGCTTTCTGTGTCTTGCCTGTGGAGGTCAGAGAACAAATTGTGGCAGTCAGTTCTCTCCTGAGATCTAAATTATCAGGTTTTGGTGGCAAGTGTCTTTATGTACTGAGCCATCTTGCTGACCCAGAAGTTTTATGATAAACTCTACACACTCTATGATAAGCCCAAGGAACAAAAAAGTCTGGGAGCTGAAATTCAAACGGCTCTGGTTGATCAAAACGTGACCACACTAAAAGAATTTGTTCTTTGTACTTCTTAGTTCTTCCTCCTTCAGGAGTTGGAGGGTCGTCTGTGTGTGTGTGTCTGTGTGACTGTGTGTGTGCCTGTGTTATGTATTTTTTTCTTGGGTGGGCTTTTTCTGAGTCAGCAGGCTTCCACTCCATCTATTGACCAATCAGAATCCCCCATATACATTCAAATTAGTCAACCAGATTCATCCCAAGTCCATGCTTAATTTACATATCAGCAGGACCAATGCGGCCCATTCCTAAAATATAAAAGAATCCACTGATCGAGAGTACTGCTTGGCAGCCCGTTTGGGAGAACCTGTCCTAGTGGCAGGGAGCAAAGATGACTCTATTACTAGTCCTTGGGTCAGGGAGCATTGCAGAAGAGGGGCGCTTAAAGATTGTAAGAGATATGGTTGGTGCATGAACGTCCACAAGGAAACAAAAGCTTTGAGGCCAATATAAATTTACTCCTATGAACTTACAGCAATGCTGACAGCATGCACAAGACCCATGCCGACTTAGACAAAACCCAGCATAGAAGAGGCAGCAGGTCCCAACTGTTGCCTAGTGAAAATTGGCAACTGATAACTGCCGGGTGAGGGAGATTAGATCCTCTTAAGATGTGTAGGTAAGTTGACAAGACTCCAGTGGATGAATTTGCACCAAAAGACATCTGGGTACAAATGCTTGACCAAATGGGACTTAACATACATGACGGAATGGGTAAAATCCAGTGAGGGGGCTGTGGAGAACACGCATGGGGGAGGGAGCGGTCTAAATTTGATTGACAATAAAAATATATTAAAAAAAAAAAACTTGCTTGCTTGTCCTGCTGGTTTCACTGGCCATGAGACAATAAACTTGGCTGTGATTCAGGAAGCTGGTAACCCAGGCAAGCCTTCTTAGGCAGGTACCTGGTCACTGGTCTTATGCTATGAAAAAAGCCTTCAGTTAGAGGAAGTCATGATGGGTCTGGCCAGTGTGTTAGTGATGTACGTAGGAGGTCATTATAAGCAGAGAACTATGCACTTCTCATTGTCTAACAGGGCTCAAGATGGTAGAGCACTCTAAGGAGAGCGACTTACAGAGACTCTGTCCGAAGGCTTACTGACTTTTCACAGACAACTTGTGATGTGGTCTCATCTGTCTCTTTCTCAATATCCGTCAGTCATTCAGTTCAATAATAATAATAGAGTCTTTACAAAACAGGGTGATGAGATTTAGGGACATTCCATCCCTGAATCCAGTGTGCTGGCCTTTGAGGGCACAGCAGAAACAGGAAAAAGATCATTCTTTTTTTTTCTTTTGCCTTTGACCCAACCCGAGTCAGAAGATCTTCATGTGAGAGAGAGGCTGTCTTTCAATATTGGGAGGAAAGGAACATCCTTATTTTACGTGAAAACACAGAGACCAAGAGAGTGTAAGCAAGTTTCCCTCCAGGTTCTCAGCACTGGAAGATGACCTCATTGTCCAATATTTGTTTTCGTGACAAATAACAGCTCAATGAGAGAAAAGGCATGTGAGTTTAAATGGCACAGGAGCCTTCAAAGTGGAGATTAAAACGCCAGAGAAAACTGTACTGCAGGACATCGGGGAGGGGTGATGAAGGGCCTGGGAACCTAGAGGAGTTCTCCAGCTCCGTTTCTTTTCTGTGTCTCTTTGACATTCCTTCCCTCTGGGTATTTGGTAGAACAATCTTATCTATGAGTCTTCATGGCAGAAGGCATGAAAAAGTCATACAATGACTGTCTGAGTTTCATGGGCATGAAATGGAGATTTCTATGACCCCATCCAGGAGAGAGCTGTCTGCTTCTGTAGTTTCTCAATTTCTCTTTATTTTCAATGTTTTTGTTTTTGTTTTCGAGGCAGGGTTTCATATCATCTAAGCTGCCCTTGAACTCACTATACAGCTAAGGATAGCCTCAAACCCCCATCCTCCCATCTCTACCTCTCAAATGCTGGGATTGCAGGCATGTGTGTTAGTATGTCCTCAGCTCCCTCTCGTTTAAAATACTGAATTTGCTAAGTTGTTTCATGTGTGAAATGACACCCGTTGCATTCCCTACCTTTTACCAGAACTAAAGCGCATACAAAGAGGCCCTTGCTGTGTGACACATAAAGTAAATTAAATACATTTGTACCCTTTTCTTCTAGTAATCAGACTTCTGTTTTATCTGCCTCAGCCATAAATTTAACAATGGGTCAAAGGAAAGAATTTTTTCCTTCTCCACAAAAGGAAACCATGAATAAAAGAGTTAAATCACTTGGCTCAGTGAAGAAAGTCAGCCTCCTAAACAGAATGAAAGACAAAGGAAGCACCTTATGAGTAGAAATAAGAAGCTGTTGTTTTATGAACAATTCAAACTCCTGGTAGGAAAGCCTTCCGCTATGTAATGACATTTACATCTAATGACTGTTTTTCCACATTTAATTACGTCCTTCAAAAACAATGCACAAACTAGTGAAAGAAAAATGTTAATAAATACATTTTAGTTTTCTCATCTTTTTTTTTTTATCTTTTTCTTGATTAAAAAACCAAACAGAGGTTTCACAAATCATTTGCCAACTAGAAAAATAAAGTCCTTAGCAATTCAGGATAGTAGGTGGAAAAGTTCGTGGATTTAGGAAACATTGTTTCGTGGATTTTAGGAAAATTAGTTAAACATTGATACAAGAAACAAATGAAAAAAAAAAACAATTGAATCAACACGTAAGTATGTATACAGCTCGAATAGTTAGCTAATTCATATTCTCAGTGAAATTCGATGTAAAATTGCTTCACGGGACAACTATATCATTCCTCCCAAGGTTCCGGGAGCATCTTGGAAGAAAGGGCCATAAAACGGGGAGATGTGTAGCACAAAGGTGTCTTCTGGATATGACATAGTCATTGCTCTTGTGAACTCAGTGCAGCTGTGGTTTAGAAACCAACCATTAATCTGGACATCATGTCACATGCTTGTAACCACAGGACTTGAGAGGCTGAAGGAAGAGGATTGCGACTTCTTGAAGCCAGCCTGGGCTACATAAGAAGACATTGTCTCAAAATATTTGATATAAAAGAAAAAATATTTCAAAAGTAATAACATATATCTTCATATAGTATTGCCTAAAATTCATTGTCAGTTATGTTCAAATACATTGTCTGATTGAGTTATAAACCTCAAGAAGAAGAACATTCTATCTTTACAGATAAAGAGTTCAATGGCTAACATAGTGACTTGGTAGTCTCCTGTCTAGCAGAGGAAGTAGAAAAGGAAAGAAGGAACTATACTTATGAAAAATCATCCTAGTACTCTGTTGACAGTTCTGGTTTCTAGTCCTATATTACAACTGAGTTGTCTCTAAATTAGGTCTTGGGGGTGGTTAGAAACAAAGATGGTGAATGTTATTTTCAAATTTAAAGATTCTATTTTGATTTTTATTTTTAGTGGTGAGATGCAATTCCTGTATTTTAAAATCTCATGGTACATTTAATTGAAAGCCACAGCTGCTTTCCATTTATTGAGTACAATGTGATAGATATTCTGGTATATGCATATATGGAGAGTAAGCTCTTGTATATTAATTTGTTTGCTTCGATGACCTGTGCCTTGTCCCTCATTTTCTATCCACTGTGGCTCTTTTTCCCTTGTTTCTGTTACTTTATTAGCCATCCATGTACCACCAGACATATTATTTCCTTTCCTCTTAAAATCATATGTAATAGAAAAAAAGAAGAACAGAATGTGATGCCAAGTATCTGTAGGAAAGTGTCTGACCAGCTTTGCCTCTGATGTTGTTTGTTCTGTATGTGGGGCTTTTATATACTGCTTTACTTAGAATAGATCAACTGAGCTAAAAAATATTAGAAGCAATTTACCTGATGTCTTTAAAAGAGAGGAAACAGTACATCAAATCACAGTAAAGCTCATCAGTCCAGCTTCTGAACTCAGAGTCCAGAGATGCAGCAGGCTGTGTTGCCATTTCTCCCAACCTTGCCACTGAGAGAGTGCCTTTAGAGGTCAGAGGTGTTTAGTTTCTGTGCTTGCTTCCTCCCCAGTAGGATGATGATGGGTCCTAAACATGGGTCAAGCTTCTTGTACTGTGAAAAGAGAGAGGTGCAGGAGAATTGGTCAGTGAGAATCAATTTCCTATGGTGTGTAACTTAAGCGCGGTTGGTACAAATTAACCAAAATGGTGTAGCAAAGTCATTTGAGAATGGTCAAGCTACTGGTGCCATCTACAGCTTGGTTTTAGGAATTTCAAGGCAAATTAAAGAATTTTACCTTGGTTGTAAATTGAAGAATTTAATCAGGCAGGACCTGAATTATCATAGAAGCACTGTGAAAGGCTTCTTCTTCTTCTTCCAAAATGAATGATGATTGTTAGAAGTTGGATTTTGTGTATTTCTTCAGTCTTGGCCATGTTGACATATTTTACTTCTAATATTTAATGCGTGTTCCCAAATTATAAGTTCCCAGAGGAGGAGAAACTTGTCCATATTTGTCTTATTTAATATTGATTCCAAGTAGTTAAAGTAACTCCTTCTCTGTATTAAATGTACACAACTATGTATAAATAGTTATTTTTAATTAAAGTCTTTCTTTCCCACTTTCTGTGTAGACTGTAAGCATCCTGAGAATAGTCTCTACTTTCTCCATTATTAGACTTAAAGATTCTCTTTACAATTAATCCCCACTAAACAATACTTGAATGAATAAATAAGTAAATGAAAAAAGTGAAAAAATACAATATATTACCCTTTGTCAGGGCTAATTAGAAAAATGGAAACTCAAAATATCTGATACTGTTACTTTGGTAACTAAGTTACTAAAGTTTACAGTCAGAATTTGGAGGGCTTTTTTTTTTGTTCTGTTTTGGGACAGGATCTTATGTAGCCTTGGCTAGTCTAGTACTCACTATGTAGACAAGGATGGCCAGGCACTCACAGAGATCTGCCTGCCTCTGCCTTCTGAGTGCTATTTTGGGTTTTTTGAGACAGTCTTACACTGTGGCCCAATGCTCTGCTTTCACTTCTGTTGTTGTGATAAACTACCCTAATCAAAAGGAACAGGGAGGAAGGATTTATTTGGCTTACAAAGCCAGGTACTTCTGGTACCAATTTCTGTTCTACATTCATTTCTGTTTCTGTGATAAAATAACCTCACCAAAAACAATTTGGAGGAGGAAAGGGCTTATTTGGCTTATAGAGTAGAGTCCATCACGGAGGGGAAGCCAAGGCAGGAATGTATGCTGTTAGCTACATCACATCACCTCTGTAGTCAAGGGTGGAGAAAATGAACGCATCTTGCTGCCTGCTTCATGCAGGCTTTCTTACACAGTTTAGGATCCTCTGCTAGTCACGGTACTGCCCAGCTTCAGCTGGGCCCTTCTACATCAATGAACAATCAAGACAACAATTCCCCATCCCAGACATGTCTATAGGCCAGGCCATTGATCCTGGCCATTCCTCAGTTGAGAGTCTCTTCCCAGATAATTCCAGGTTCTGTCAAGTTGGCAGTTAAATATAATGAGGACATTCAGAACTCATGACGTAGCACAGGTTGGTGGTGAGCTGACAGCAATCCCCCTGCTTCAGCTTCCTGGGTGCAGAGATTGTAGGTATGTGCCACCATGCCCAACTCTGGAGAGATTTTTTTTTTAAAAAAAAAACACATATTAAGTATTCTATGTCATTTCTGAAACATTATTTACACGTGTGCTAAGGTGAACATACTTAGGAAAACTGCTTATCTTTGTTTTATTCAGCTTGGGAGTTGAAAGTAAGTACTAGCTAAGCAATCCTAACTCGCAGCTTAGAAAAAAAAAACAGATGATTTGACATTTATGACTGTACTGAGCTAGATTCCTGTTGCCAGAATTATGGGATGCTGGGCTGGATTTCCGTTATTTACACTGCTATTGATTTGCTTTCTCTCTAAGACTTGAATTATAAATGAGCTGTCAGGTATGCTCCTAGCGAAGTCAAGCAAACAAGGAGGAGCTGAGTCTGCATCTCCTGGCTACACTGTAACATGGGCCATTAAGTTTAAGGACATTGTAACTGAAGCCAACTTAATAATTGTCAAAAGCCAACATGGCCTTCAAGTCTACATACAATCTGATGGGAAACGCAACTCCATCCTTTGTACAACTCCTTACTCCTCTCCTTTCTTGAGATTTACTCTTGGGAAACTGATGCTCTATCAGTTTTCTGGTTCAGTTGTGTTATTTGCCAGGTAATGCTTTGCCCAACACAGGATGAGGCCAATATGACAGGGTGATGTTTGTAAAGATTAACAAAGTAGGTCTATGTGCCAACAAAGCACCATAAAGGGCTGACAAGATGGTTTAGCTGCCATACCTGGTAACCTGGGTTTGATCTCTGGACCCACACAGTGGAAGGAGAGAATGAATTCCTACAAGTTGTCCTTGGACCTCCACATTTGTGCCGTGGATTATGTGTCCACACACATATAAATACCCTCCCCTCTCCACAAAATAAATAAACATAATTTTTAATGTAAAAAGAAAGTACGTTTGCTCTTAAGATATAAATACCAGGTGCTTTATTTTTTATTTATTATGGTTTCTTGAGACAGGGTCTGAAATGACAGCTCAGGCTGGCCTGAAACTCCATCAGGCTTCCTGCCCCAGTCTCCCAAGCTTAGCTTAAAGATCAAATATTTTAAGTTTACTCATTTTGCTTCATAGATTATATGAACAAAATTTAGCAATAGATTCAGGAAAGTCTTCTCTGTTCATGCTGCCAGTTCACAGTGGCAAAGGTTTAGTGGATGTAATATTGTAGGTGACCCAGTCTTTGAAACTGTGTGCACTGACACCATTTATTTCTGTGCAGAACCCAATAACCTGAAGAACCCCAATACATGTAAGAATAAATATCTACAATGGAAAATGAAAGACATGCTGGAGACTCCTTTTCATGTACAAGACAGAGTCATTCCTGAAGACACTGCTTCAAGACTCCTAACAATATTTACAAACACAACTAAGCTTAAATTAATATATTTAGTATGTGTTCAATACGCATAAGAATTTTAGAATCTACCAGAAGGCAAGAACTTTTTTAAAAGATATTTAAAAAAAATGGTGTAGAAACGTAAGATTTCTTGAACTCATCAAATTCTAGGCACCGTGTAAAGCATTACACAAACATTATCCCCTTCAAATAGCTATGAGACCGCTAGTAGTGTTGTTACTGTTTTTCTTTGAAGAATTCAATACACTAAGGATAGTAATTTGCCTTTGATAACGGAGAAAGTCAATAGCTGACTGAAATTTGCAAGCACTTCAGAGCCCTTCTGTTAAACCAGCATGCTCATTTCTCATTACAAAACACGTGCGTAAATAAAAACATACCTACGTCAGCAATCAGTCAGCTTTCTCTGAGAAAACTAAGAGGATAATTTAAAATTTTACAAGCCACTTATAGTCCATAATATATATTCTATATGATATATAATAACGCTTTAAAGTGCAAAAAGCAGTCTCAGCCCACAGTGTATGCATAAACAAGCCACAGAAGGCTGATGAAGATGCTGAGAAACTCCTTCAGTTGAGGAAACGGTTGAGAGCTGGGGAAGACAAAGACAGTGACAGGTCACAGGAGAATATACTGGAAAGAACAGCTACACAGAGAAAGACTGCCAGAGAGCTTTAGGAGCCTCCATGAATAAGCAACGGAGTCCAGAACAAAGAAAAGAGGAAAGGAAGGGGAAGGATGGGAAGGATGGGATACCAGCTCAAGCACTCAGCATCAGCTAAGTGCTAACAAAGGGGCCAAAGCAACTCACCCATAGAGGACCAGTCCCCCAACAAATGTTGCTGAGACCTTTGGATGTCCATATTCAAAAAGAATCTGAAACAAACTTTAATGCACAGCCCTCCAAAAATCCAGACTAAGTCATAGACCTAAATGTAAATCTTGAAACTACAAACTTTCTGGAAAAAAAGGACATAAAAGTTTGTGATGTTGAATTGGGCAACGAGTTCTTAGAAAAAGCAGTGGAAATATGAACTAGACTTCACCAAAATTAAAAACTTCTGCTTTTGTGAAGACACTGAAGATAAAAAAGACAAGTTGTACACTGAAAAAAGTCCTGTAACACATCGGGTAGTTTTTAATCTCAGATATATTGAGTTCTCAAACTTAGAAATTAAGAAAACAACTGTTCAAAAACATTTAATTAAACATTTTACCCAGTTTCTTCCTTATAGAAAATATACAGGTAGTTAATAAGAACATGAAAGCATATTTAAGGTCAGTTGCCATTTAGGATGCTACACATCTATAATCGTGGCTAAGTTACATACAATTACACATCTATAACAGTGGCTAAAACAACAAGATCAGCCATATGGATTTCTGGCACAGATGAGGAGAAACTTGTCACTTGTACATGGCTAGTGGAAATACAAAGTTGGTAGAACTTTGTGAAAAAGGTCTTCAATTTCTTAAATAGCTAAATATTCATATTCTCTGGTCCAGACATCACACTGTATGTATTTACCTGACAAAGCAGATCCTATGTCTATACAAAGATGTTTATATGACCATTGGTAGCAGCTTTGTTTGTAATTAACCACAAACTGAAACAATCCAAATGACACCACAGGTAAACATATAACAAGCAATCTGCAGGATATCCATACAAGGGCGTGGTCAGCATTTTTCGTCTTGCATGTTTCTAAATTATAGCACAGTATGACAGAATCAAGGAGAGGTTGTGTACAAACGGGTGTGCACTTGTTTGGCCTTTGCACTACCCATCCTATGACTGACAAATACTATTTCGAAGGGTTAAAGTTATTACATTGTTCTTTGGTAGAGACAAGATGAAGAAATAACTGATTCAGGAAGCGATAATGGGTTGTAGATTTGTACACAGAAAAAAACTACAATATGCAATTATTCATTATTTTCTGAATGTACCACAGCTGCTCCAAAATCTTTGTGTGCATATGTATGTATGTATGTATGTATGTATATGCATGTATGCATATGTGTGTAATTTCAAAATCTGGTGATGGGCCACAATCATAAAGACCAACGAGCAGTGGCTTTTGGAGGACATGAGTTCTTGCTTGAAGTGTGGCCTTTTCTCTGTTCCGTTTCTTCATATGCACTGTTTCCTGGGCATACTTCCTCTTTGTGACCTCTGCCTGAACTTGAGCAAGATCTCTACATTCTGTCTTCCTTGCATCTTTAGAAATCAGCACTGAGGTAGAGGAGAGTGGACCCCCAAGGTCAGGCAGGAATCACAGTTGAAAGAAAAAAGAGGGATTGCAAGTCGTTCAGGAGGCTTGGCATGGAGAGATAGCTAAAAACACACCTTTTGATACAGAAGTATCAGACATCTGAATCTCCCATCTCTGACCCTGCCTCTGATCAACTGGTTCTGGTCTCTGTCGAGATAGTCAACAGCCAGCTGGGAACTGGCAAGCCTCAGAGCTGTCAAGTACTTTGTACTCAAGTAAGGAAGAATAGCTTAAAATTCAGAATAAAAGTCAAAGGCCTTCTGTTCTTCCAGATCCTTCAAATTTACTGTGTTCTCAACAGATCTGCCTTCTTCTGGCATATGCTGAATGCAGCTAAAATGCAGTTTTCAGCAAAGACAGTGCCCTTTTGGATGTACGCACAGGTGTCTGCAGGGTACGTTTGAGACGTAGCACCCTGGAGCCTAAATCTGCAGGTGGAGAGAAAAGGAAAAAGAGATATATCACATCCTTGCATTGGGGAACTTAGCCTTTCTCAAAACTTGAACCCAGTAGTGATGTGAAAGGAAACTCAAGAGAGGGTCTAACAGGTTAAATGGGCGAATCTTTCTGTGAGAGAAAGAAGGAATGGAACTTGTACAAATTCTCCACGCTCATTCTGACAAGAAGAGGTCGAAGGTCTAATGTGGTGGTGACTTCAATGTGGGTTCAACTAGAAACAGACATTTACAGTGGGTACCAAAAACAGTAGCAGACTTACAGGCGGGGCTTCAGGTGAGAACCGTCTTCCCAGAGCCACTGGCGGCTGGGTACCTTCCGAATCAATCCCATCCAGAACGGATAGCTAGAATGGGAGATTGCTCGCTGGATGAAGTCCTGTGGACAGTCAGAAATCTGTGTTAGAGTCTGAGGGTCAGGCAGCATTCAGTTCATCATACTGAAATCTCAAAAAGGATTTTTGGTCTCCCTTGATGGTTTAATGGAAATGTTCACAGAAACTTACAGATAGGACAAAACTTGTCAACCCAAGGTCAAGTACATAATCAATAGCTGGGCCAGGTTGAAAAACAGCTACTTTTGCTCTCAAACAACTGTTTCTCTCTCAAACTCCTACGCCCAATTTATTTGCTTGTCAACCAATACTCCATCCCCGCAATCCAGAATGACTCACCAGATCGTCTGTGTTGTTTATTCTCAGTAACTGAGCATCCAAAGACAAACAGTTCTCTTGGCTCTTTTTCCAATTAAACTGTCCAGAGGGAAACAGGTAACAGTTTTCTCCATGCCAGATCCAGTCTTGGGGACAGGGGCCTAGGAAGTGTTATATATCTAAGGAGCGAGTTCTGAGTAAAAGTATCTAATCAATTCTTTGTTAGAATTATATACAGATTCTACATACACCTGAATATCCCCCAGAGTCATTATTTCCTATTTTTTTTAATTTAAAGTAAAAGAAATAAGGCATTGTCATTTTAATAAACAGAGTTGACTTATCATTAAGTTCTGATACACATTCAGAATTTGATATCATCTTTAAAGTTATGCTTAGAAAAATGAAGATGAGAGTGGAAGAAATAGATATTTATTAGCTAGTCTGTTCTTACAAAGTTAGACATACATTTTAAGACTTCATGTCTTTGAATAATGGCATTAGACCTGACTGTTTCATCCTCTGCTTTGTGCATATGCTGACCTATACGGTCACTATATGTGATACTGAAATGAGGCAAGTTTGCAGTCAGTTGTGCTGTGAGTAACTAGTTGGATCAATGCAAACAGCCCATTGATATCTTTATACTGGTTCATGTTAAGTGACTATGTCAAGTATTTGTATTTGGGTTAACTAAAATATGTCAATAAAATTAATTCCATCTGTTTCTTTTTCTTTCTTTAAAAATGTGATTACTGGGGCTGAAGAGATGGCTCTGCAGTTAAGAGAACTGACTGCTCTTGCAGAAGACCCAGGTTTGATTCCCAGCACCTTCAAGGCAGCTAACTACTGTCTGTAACTCCAGTTCCAGGAGCCACCACACTCTTCTGACCTCCATGGATATTTCACGACATGGGTGCACTTACATACATGCAGGCCATACAGTCATACACATAAAATAAAAAATAATAAATAAAATATTTAAAAAATGTGATTCCTAGAAAAATTTAATGTGTGCGGTGGTTCATGTTGTATTTCTTTTGGACAACTTGTTCTAGGGAGAATATTATATTGATGTGAAACAAGAGTTCCAAATTTCCTTTTTAAGATTTCAGAAAATAAGGAAGTTCTTAGCAGTAAGTCTGCCAGGGAGTTGAACAAACAGAACGCTGGGAGTAGCAACGGGATAAGGCGCCAACACCTCTGTGTTCAGTAACTCCACATCACCATCATATTTGCTGTTAGTTTTATCCAAGGAACTGCCCTTCGCTCTAGACACTGTGGCCATTCTGGCCAAAACCGGAAAAAAAGGAATCCTCAGGAAGAGTTACATTTTAAAATTTTCACTGTGGTGCAAAGTCATCTGATAATTTTATATGAGTAGATTGTACCAGAAAGGAAAAGGTATACCAGGTGTTATGGTTCATACCTATAATCCCAGCACTCAGGAGGCTAAGACAGGAGAATTTCCATGAGTTCAAAGCCAGCCTGGTCTACATAGTGAGTCTCGCTCTATCTAAAATAAAGTTATAAAACACAAAAATGAAAATATGAAAATAAAGGAGAAAGTAAGAAGATTCTACACAAGGAAAAAAGACAGTGAAGTCGAAAGAGCATGTGATCTCCTAGTAAGACAAATAAAACTTGCCTCAAATTTAAGAGAACTAGCATGTTTTTCCACATGAAATTTCAGTATTACGATCTATGTGAGAGTCTCCTTGAAGCTATGTGAGAAAGGCAAAAATTCAGTTGATGTCTTTACTAATCGGCAGTTATCAGACACTGACTAAGAATGGGCCACATTATCTACTATATCTGTAAGCCAGGGACATATCACTTCTGTGTCTGAGTCATTGTCTATGCCCGACATCTCTGGAAGAGGCTTCTGCATGGTCCTGACATATGTTTAATCACACACAATATACAGTTGATAAACACAAAACTGTTTTACAGCCACATCGGTGAATTAAACCATTGAACAAGGTGGTATGTCGACATGTGTAAACACTTTTATCCTTGATATATAAGCCTCCTTCCCTTAAGCTTTGATCAAATTGTTCTAATTTATTTATTACTTTGAATACTTCCTCCCTAAAAAGATTAAATATATGTTCAACAATAGTCAAAGGTCAGTTTGTCTAAAAATTTCTACTTATTTTACCAAGTCAAATTAGACATAGTAAAAAGATGTATAGACTTTATAACTTTACATCAAACTCCTGAACATTATTATTGTTAAACCTGATCTCAATATTTTTTCTATAAAATAAAAGGGTGGTTATTATATCTTTGTTATATAATCTTTATTCAAAGAAATTGCATTTTAGAAATTGTTAGTTGCTCAAGCAAGAAGTTGGAGAAAATGAATCTTTTAGTGGCACTTAGTTGCTAATCTTGAGAATAAAACCCTCATTCATGCATATCCTAGGAAAGGATATATCACTGAAAGGGATTCTATGTCATATCTAGCTCTGTGGCCAGAAGGCTAGGCCTGACTTGATTTACACAGAATATGAGACTTAATAATGCAGATAGTTTCTGTAGTGTTGCCAGAGTTCTCAGCCTCATCTTACTGGCTACTTCCTGGACTCTGAATCCCTTTAAGATATCTAAGGTTATTTCAATTCCTATAAAACTCACTTTCCTTGTTTTGCTCAACCTGAAGTATCTTCCTAACGTTTCCAAGCCAACTTACTTCCATTGATTCTACTTCGGTAAATGCTGTGACTCTTTAAGAAATGGTGTCACAGAGTGAAGTCAGCACAGAAGCTGGGACAAAAGAAGACCCCATAGGAAAGGAAAGTCAGTGATTAAGATGCGTTGAAACAGAAACAAAAAAGTATGGCAAGATCTGAGAGCGGGGTGATTCTTCCACATAAATCTCAAAGCTAGAATTTTAAAAGAAAAAAGAGGTTTTTGTTTCAAGGAACAAAACTTAAGTTCAAGAGCCTTCAAGGCTTGACATAAGATGGAGTGGAAATGACATTAGCAGAGGACTTCCTGTGCAGAACCTCATGAAAGAATGGCATATCTGTCAGTATGTTGATTTTGTGTCTACAGATGTTTGTAAAACATAATTGAAATTGAGCAGAAGGCCACCTCTCTGCATTGCCCCTGCCCTGTACCTGAAGAGTTGGCTGCTCTCTGCAGGGCTTCTTGGAGGTCCAGCTTCTGCTGATGAAGCTCCTCTTCCCTTTTGGATTTCTCCTCCAGCTTCCAGGTGAGGGTTTCTACCATCTCTTTCAGTTCCTGCTGTGACTTCTGAGAAGCATTCTTTGCCAGCCTTTGGGCTAAGAGCTCTCCCTCCAGGGTGTGTTTCTGGTGAGTAAGATTTGCTTGACATTGCCTTAGGAGGTCAGATACCTGAAATACTAAGTCATCAATGAATTAAGACTCCATCTCACATGACCAGTATAAATTCTTCCTCTGGATGTTGAAGAAATGAAAACAGAGACTCAAATAATCTATTTTGACAACAGATAAAGTGTTTACAAAAATATGAACTTGAACTACAATTGAGAAATAAACACCCTTCAAAGGTGTTGGGAAATGATACAAATTTACTAGAAATTATGGGCTTGAAAGTTATTTAGTGGTCTGATATTAATTTTTGCCAGTGATCATGCAAATATTTATGAATAAAAAATTACCACAGATTTGTTTTATGTTCAGATTTATATACAAATTAAAAGTAATGACTAGGAATTGGGGAATCAAACTCAGAAGCAGAGGACTTACTTAACATGCATAAGGCCCTAGGTTCTATGTCCAGCATGACAGGAAAATAAATACAAATATAGTAATGACAGTGGATGGGTAGGGACTCATAGCAATTGATGACGGCTGTGGGAGGGATAGTCAGCTTTCTTTAGGGATGTGGTCCCTTAGAAGCTACCCACACCACAGCAGATGACCCAACACCTATGTATATATAGGCAATACCAGTGGACTCAGTTGGTTTAGAAAAACAAACAAAAATTTGGAAGCGAAAAACAACGGTGAGGGGGCATCGAAGAGGAACTGGAGAGCCAAGAAAGGGAGGTTGGAATGATCAACATGTGTTATACGAATGCATGAAATTCTCAAACAATAAAAATAAAATTCATAAAAGTAACAAGATAAGCATTCACATGAAGGAATAAACAGAACACAGACAGTTGATCGCCGTCACCTCTCCCTTAGACTCTGACTCAGAGGAGGAACTGTGGATTTATTCTGTGTTTATTTCCTCTGTGGCTCCTCCCACTTTGTCTACCCTGCCAGGCTTCCTCATTTTATTTAGGAACTGTAATATTTGTCCTGTGCTTTGAGACGGTCATCCACAGAGTATTTGTGAGTTTCTGAATCACAGTATTGAGAGTCGTTTTTTAGCCACAGCATATTTTAGGAAGGGTGGAGACAGGGTGAATGCTGTGAAATCAGGCAGCAATGGCTTTTCATGGCTGAAGAGCTTTGTTCTACAGCGAGGTACACAGTCAACCCTGGCTTCAAGGCCAAATTTAAGCCTACTGTAAAGTACTTGGCACCTTAAAGGAAGGCTCTCCCAATTGCTGCCACTCACTGGGATACTTCCCCACCACTAGGCAAGGTCCTAAGTGTCCACAAATTAAAAATTATATATATAGTTAGTTAGTTAGTTAGTTAGTTAGTTAAGTTTTATTATATTTTAAAATTTTGTGGTGGTGATGGTGGCATGCCATAGCCCTCATGTGGAGGCCAAAGGACAATTTGCAGGAATCAATTCTCTCCTTCAACTGTCTGGGGCCCTGGGATCAAATCAGGGCCTCAGACCTGATAGCAATTGCCATGATCTGATGAGTCATCTCCTAGGCGCTAATAAAAACATTTTATGGGAACTAGAGAGATGGCTGGGTGGTTAAGAGCACTAGCTTCTCTTGTAGAGAACTTGGGTTTACTTCCCAGCTAATGGGTCCATAACTCCACTTCCAGGGGATCCAGTGCCTTCTTCTGACCGCTAAGGGCATTATACACACTTGATGCACTTGCATACTTGCAGGCAAAGCACTCATACGCATCAAAAAAAAATAAATAAATAAGTAACTAAATGTTTTATGAACTTGGAGATGTGGCAAGCAAATTGTACTTCTACGGCCTAATAACATGGATTCTGCCCAAAATAATTTTGGCTGGAATAACTCAGACTCGCCACCTTAATCACGCAGGCAGACGGGGTGGACACTGTTTTCTTTCCTTTTCAGCCTCCTTTTTCCTTATTTTACCTCTTTTTCCTTTCAGTGCCTTCTTTTTCCTACAGGGTAGAAATTCAAGCTGTATGCAGTTGCTGATCTTTTATGCATTTTAAAGTGGCAACGCTGGCTGCTAATCTTAAAATAATATTTAATCACCTCCATTAAAACAAAACTAAATGAAATGTCTTTTCCTTTGGGGTTGCTCAGATGACCTTGTGGATTAAAAGCCTCAAGCTATTTTTATTACAGAATTGTTATAGGAACTAAATAGGCTCCTCCATGAATTTTGACAACAAAACAGAAAATCTTGCTATAAATAATCTTCATTCGGTGCCTTTTTCTTTTGAAGGGATGAACAAAATATGCCCGTTGAATGTCTAACTCATTCTCAAAGCATTTTGCCTAAAATAAATCTAAATCAAGACTGAGTTGTAGTTATGAAACAAAGTTTTACGATGCATTCATAAACCTTCACTCTCCATCTGCATTTCCCAATTTCAACACTTGCCTTGCATCCACAGAAAGATAAGGATCGTTGACAAGCCCAGGCAAAGGATCCCCAGAGTAACCGCAGCAGGACACCACCAAATGAAAGACAGGAAGTGCAGACCTGCCAGGCGGGAGGAGAGACTCAGAAAGGCATTGGATCCTGCCTGTACTTGATCTTTGTCCCTTACCTCCCCTCCACTGGCTCTGCACACCTACAGATAGAGCACAAGATGATTCTCAAACTGAAGTAAATTACTCATGGTCCACACTGTCAAATTTAGAGCTCACATCCAATACCAGATATCAGGCTTGAAATATCCGATTCTGATATTCATGCTTTATTTTTGGTGCAATGACTCTTTAAGGAACTCTCAAAAAAAAAAAAAAAAAAGAAAGAAAAGGGACAGGAGAGATAGTTCAGAGGTTAGGAGCCCTGACTGTTCTTGCAGAGGATCCAGGTTTGATGTTTATCACCTACATGGTGGCTAACAACTATCCTTAATTCCAGTTCCAGGAGACATGACACACTCTTCTGGTCTCTGAAGGCACTGCAGAACAAGGGTGCACTTACATACATGCAGGCAAAACTCTCATATATGTAAAATAAAAGTCAAGAAAGAAAGAAAGACCTCTCAATGAAGCTTAATAAGATCAACTTTATCTACTGTGCAGAAAGTCTAATGTTTATACTGACTTTGTACATACACATATGAGTCTGTAAGGGGCAAATGTCAGATATCAAGCAAATAAACTTTAGTCAACAACCAGCTGAGATTTACTCAAGAAATTCTATGTCAAATTATATACCATTTCATTTTTATTCTACTAATATTATGTCTTGGAACTGGAGTTATTGACCAAAGCCAAAAGGAATGAAATCTTGATATGCAGTTGGCTTATATTAATAGCCCACCTTACACCAACTCTAAATATGGCATGTAACCCCAAGGGAAAAAAAATGCTGTATTTATGAAAGTAAGTCATGTAAGTCCCAGAGAGATGAATGCCCAATTATGTGTTCCAACACTACATAATCACAGATATTACAGGTCAAACAGGAAAACCTCACATACATTGTATCTGGTTTCCTTACTTTGTGAGATAAACAAAGCATTCATATTATTTTTCTCCACATGTAAAGAAGAAACTGAAAGCTTCAGTCACTAGCTTAAATACCATGTTCTGAACCCTAAACATAGATGTTTGGATTTTCCATTTTGTTTAAGACAGTGTTCACTCTGTAGCCCAAGCTGTCCATTATATAGCCTAAGCTGGTCTGGAACATGTATTTCTTCTCTTGCTCCAACCTTTCTAGTGCTGGGATAGCAAATATGCACTACCATACCTGCCCCAAACATAGATTTAATCCGATACTCAGTAGCCACATTGCTTGAAATGTTAGATCACAAAATTTTCAGTGTGAATGTGTGATGATCCAAGTCTATATTTACAGAACTCTCATGTGCTAACAATCCTTATTAGATTCCACAGATGATTAAAAAGAAATCTTGACGTGGAGAAATACAGCCCATTCTTCAGTACATTCACATTTCTGAGCTAACCCTGGGAGTCTCTGTCTCTCCACATCCACCCACCCCTGGTACCTTTAGCCTTCTTGGAGCTTGACTTCTGGTCAGGATGGTCCTTCACAGGCTTCATCTTAAGCTTGTCTGAAGTCATTTCTAAATTCATGTGAAGAATGAGAAAGTGAAGCAATCAAGACCTCAACCAACTGCCAATCTGTGAGCTCCTAGTGAAACTCTTAAATAGCTGTTCTTATCTCACAGAAGAATGACTCAGTCCTTGTAGGAGGAAGGGGAGACTTTGCTTCATATTGGGAAGTTGGCTAACGTAAATTCTTAGGTTATGTCTATTGAGGGTGGGGAAAATAGTAATTCCAATAGGGTTTTGTGAGATTTCACTAAGCAGCTGATGAAAGGGAAAAGTGTACTCTCTGAGATAATTACAGGAAACACACTCTAGACACTTGCCAAGTAAGGACCTGAAACTCAAAAACAGTATGTACATTCAACTAAGCATTCGATGTGTGTTTAGATCAGATGAAGGGATTCCCTTATAGACATGTACATTTATTTGTTTGCTGATTTCACTGTGGCAGAAGATCTCTATATGGGATCTTTTATAAGGAGCGCATTTCCCTTCTAATTTTCACTGTTTTAATTGGCAATTAGAAATTTGAGATGAATCACATAAAATTCCCATTTCCTGTAGTGGTACCCTGTGTCATTTTCTTTTTTATATCGTTAAAAAAGATTTTATTCGCTATTTTTATTTTTATGTGTATGAATGCATGTATGTGAGTGCATCTGTGTCATGGAATGGCCCACGGAGATCAGAGGAGAGTGTCAGATTCCCCTTGAACTGGAGTTACAGATGATTGTCAGCTGCCATGTAGGTGCTAGGAACCAAATCCTGGTCCTCTGCAAGAGCAGTCAGTGCTCTTAACCACGGAGCCACCTCTCCATCCCTGTTCCGGATAATTTTCAAACTCAGAAGAGATATTTTTTGTATAATGACAATTACAGCAGCAGAGAGCTCCTTGGAACTAGATGGAGCCAAATCAAGTTTTTATTTTGGTCTTGAGGAAATACACGGCGTCTACTCTAAGTTTTTGTCTGTAAATTTAAGGATAATGTGTGCTTGATGCTTCTGGAATGGGAACTCAAAGGAGATATTGTGAAGAGATGACAAGGTTTGTGTTGAAGCAAAATGACTCTGAAATAGCAGTTAAACTACTACTAGTAGTACTATTTAGGGCAGTTTTCTTGCCCAGCAAAGAATATACTTTGATCTAACCCATGACTGATTTGAGTAACAAAACCTCTTCCATGGTTTCCCATGTCTAAAAATAGACTCTTAGGGGCTGGAGAGATGACCCAATGGTTAAGAGCAGTGGCTGTTCTTACACAGGGTTAAATCCCAGCACCTACATGGCAGCTCGCAACCATCTGTAACTCCATGCCCTCTACTGATCTCTACAGGCACTGCACTTACATACATGTAGGCAATGCACTCAGACACATAACATAAAAATAATAAATAAAATATTTAATAAATAATCTTCACCTATTTTCCCCTCACAAAGGATGCATCTCTTTTAAATTATATGTGCCTTTTTATCTCTCTCTGTGTGTGTACGCATGTGTATGTGTGTGGCGTGTATGCAGATGTGTGTGTATTTGTGTATATGAGTGCATTGTACGTGTGTATGTGGAGGTCAGAGAACAACTTCAGATGTTAAATGGTCCTTGTCTCTCACCTTTTCTTTTTGCTTGCTAGCTTGCATGCAAGTTTCTAGAATTCTCTCCTGTCTCTGCCTCCTGTCTCACGGTGGGAGATTTAAGATTACAGACAAGCATGCTACCAAATGCGTTTTACATAGGTTCTGGGAGCCCTAACTCGAGTCCTCACTAAGCTAGCTCTGAAGTCCCTAGATGTGCTTTTATATATAAAAAATCCTTATCTGCTAATGATAATTCTTGAGGTAAGTATGTACAAAGCTCTATGATCTATGACATTTGCTTTAAATCGCTGTGGGGGTGGGGTAAAAAGAAATAGATTGAAAAAAAGAGTGAATAAAGCATCTAGCAAGTTAAATAGTGAAAGTTACCAATGTTGGTAGTGTGTTTTGAGTTTCACTTCTCTCCTCTCTGCTAACCCTTGAGTTCTCCCTCTTCCTGAGCGAGGCATCCAGTACAAGTTCAGAACAGCTGATCTGTCATTTAAAATTCTATTCTATCATACAGTTCACAAAAACAACCGCACTATGTAGCCACCCCAACCTTACCAAATCAGTGTACTAACAATCCACTGTTCCCTGCGTCACCCACGTCCTATGCCAGTTTCCCGTACTGGAAGGGTTGGGAAGTAGGCCCTGACTGGATAAACTTCTCAGGAAATTTCTTATAATAACAAATTAATAAACTGAAATGACATCACACTGGAAAGAATACTGTGTTTTTTCCCATAGTGACTCAGTTATCTCAGACACTGTTAGCATCGCAAAACATAGAATACACAATGGTTGCTATTTTAATTCCTTTAGATGTACTGCTCAGTGTGGCGTTAAGTACATTAGATTGTTGCGCAGGCGTTGCCACAATCCACCTCCTCATGTTTCCATCTTTATTCTCTCTAATAACTTTATTCTCTCTAATAACTCCTGTGATGGTTCATGTTATTTGTGGCCCTGGATTATTTGGTACCTAGATAGAAGGTTTTGGGGGTGGAGATTTTGCTATGTAGCGATTTTCTCTAAATTGAAACTTTCCTTCCTGGATGAAAGGGCTTCTAAGACATAGCTAATGAAATTTACAGGCTCAGGAAGATCAAGAAATATTTAAGAGTCTTAAGACTCTTTCCCCCTTGTTATAAAAGCAGTAAACAGCTGCTTCTTAGAGACTTCAGTTGAGGCTACCTGCAAATTTCATATTGAAGGATATAGTTTTCATGAATCTTCATGCACGCTGTGGTGAATTTTGGGTGATGTAACTACCTTAAAGTCATTTATGCCTCTGTAAGTAACCTCTCAGCCGTGTTCTGCTGTAAGGATCTCCACTGAACATTGGTTCATCAAGCTCTACAACTGGGTAGAATCAGATCTTTGGTCTGTCCTTAGTGCCTTACCTGGGGTGAACAGACATTTGTTTCTGTCTTGCCAGGAAGAAGTCAGAAAACATATTAACATATCAATCAGTTTAGATGTCGGTGTACACCATGAGTGAGCCTTATTCAAAAGCCGAAGGCCAAAAGAACAGAGCAGAAGAGACTACTTTCATCCACACAACAAAGTAATCTTTAGCAGGTGGGCTTTGGGCTGAAACTTCATCACCAGTCTTCACACTGTCCTCTGGACTGGAATTGGACCCTTCGTTTTCCAGAATCCTCACTCTGCTGGCCGGCACAGCAGATTTGGACTTGGAAACCTCTGCAATCACATGAGCCAATTCTTTCTAAGAAATGTTTGTTGATACAAAAGAATAACTCTCACCGCAAAGAGGCTAAGAGATGGTTTATCCTGGAGTCAAAAAGGAGTGATCAAGTTCAGTCCAAGATGCAGGATTTTTCTGGAACTTTCCTTCACTCTTCCTTCTTTATCTGTACACATCCCATTGATTTTGCTTCTCTAGAGAACACTGCTACTAGAACTCGCCACCCCTTCCTCTCCTGGAAGTCACTACCATATTTTCTGTCTCTAGCCCTTCAACACATGAGCCTTTGGGGGAGATTCAAGATCTACACCACTATCTCGTATCTCGTAGAAGAGGAAGCATGTATCCTTTCCTTTCATGTTTGCTGAGCATAATGCCTTCAAGTTTCATCCAGACTACAGCACATTTCAGAATTTTCCTTTCTTAATACCGGCTTACCTTTGCATCTGCTGATGGATGTATGAGTTTCTTTTGTTAGACAGCCACAGAGATAAGTTTCCACAATCCATGTGGGACAGGTAAAGACCTGAACAAATTCAAGACACATAATCATCCTGACTTTCTGGTGCCATGCTTAAGTGGAATCTCTTCTCGGTAAACACAGGTGGGATCTAGATTTAGGACATAGCAAATGTTACAGAATGTGTGTGATCAAACATATTTAGTCACAGAAGACCCAATGACTAGTGTGTTGAAGCCTCTGTTGAGGCCTAGGTTCATCTGTCTCTATGTTTACATCTAAATTTTAACAAGCATGACTGTAATTCTGCACCATTAGGGAATACATTCAACCTGAGAGAGCTCACAAGCGATTCCTCTCCTTTTAGAACCTTCCAGTGAGCATGCAATGGATCAGACACTTTGATCTCAGCCTTGTAAGCCCTCAAACGATGAACCCACCAAAGCTTTGTCCATACTTCTGACTGTAATGTGTGTGCCTGATCGCACATTATGTCTTATGTTGTTACTCACACAATTTATGAGAATAAGCTACACACCGTGTAAAGCATCCATTCTTTGATAAAGTGAATAGTTTTGTATTGTTTAACTTCCTTAATTTTGGCACAAAGCCCTGGATTCGACCCTCAGCACTACGTAGAGGAGAGGTAGTACACACGTGTAGCACTCGGGAGACGGAGGCAAGGAAATAAGAAGTCAAGGTCATTCCCAGTCTGGGTAACATGGGAACCTGTCTCTAGGGGGAAACTTCATTAAAGTCAATCCTGTTAGTAATGTTCAGTGGCTCTGAGGTGGGGACTCAGTATCTCTACTGTGATCTCAGCTCTTAAAGCAGAAACATGTTCTAATGAAACACCCAGTCATTTTAGAACGGAATTAACATCTGCCACCTTGTCTATTCTCGAAGCCATGACTATGACCCAACCCATTGCTTAGCCCTGTAAGGCTTGATGTGGCGGCTGTCTCATAGTAACAATAGTCCTGCTTTCTATCTCACTGAGGCATAGAAAAAAAGGGAGTGCTTGGCAGGTACCTGACAGTCAAGGTCAAAAGGAGAATGAGTCATCAAAGGAGCCATAAGTTAGAAGTTCTTTGGCGACACTTGTTACAGTGGTTGTATAACAATTCCCTGGAGCACAGGTGAATAGGTCTGTGTATGTGCACCCTCCACTGGCCCCGGTCCAGCAACATGAGTACAAGCTAATAATTCACAAGCTTAATGGAATGCAATGAGGTTGTGTAAGTAATGAGTTCATTCCCATCTTCCCTGGCTCTTTGCCCTCCTGCCCTTATGTCACGCAGACCTTCGCTTTTCTCCCCACGACGTTCCTTCCTTTTTCATCATTCAATGCACGAGGCTACGATGGGAACCACCACACTGGGTTAACAAAAAGAAAAGGAAGGTTTATCTCCCCAGCTGATGCTTTGGTGAGGAAAAAAAAAAAATAGGAGCAGTAATTTTAACCAAGAAAAAGAGCAAGGCAGTCATTAACAGAAGCCTGTTTTGTTCAAGCCTGTTAAGAAGCTGCAGGGCAAGAAAGATTGCAATCACATGGTCAGAAAGTGCAGTGGGGGGAAAGCCATGGTAATTGGGATACCTGTTCATGCAGGTGAAGACTGGCATGGGTAAGAGAAGGGATGGCCAGGCTAGGCATGGGAACTATTCAAGAAACAGAATACTAGGAAAGCTAAGATATAACCTAAAGAGGTAGAAAGAAACAAGATCAGCGTAATGAGCATTAACGATCTGGCATACTGGACATAGCCACCACCTCTAAGATAGGGCTAAAATCAAAACCATCTTAATTAACACAGTGAATACTTGATATCAGGCTTGTGAGACACATTTATATCCTCTTACTTAGTCTTTATAAGTCAATAAGACAGATAATATTCCTACCAATTTTTGCTACTATTTTTATTTTTTATGCATGTAAATGCATTCCCTGCTTGTATGAAAGGGCACTCGTGTCGTGTCAAGCCTACAGTGGTCAGAAGAAAGCACTGAATCCCCTGGAACTGGAGTTACGGATGGTTTTTAGCTGCTATATAGGTGCTGGGGACGGAACCCAGGTCCTCTGCAAGAGCAGCTAGTGCTCTTAACTGCTGAGCCATCTCTCCAGGCTGCACCATTCACATTCTTAGCTGAGAGGAAGAATTTCATATTCTCCATTCTTACATCAGACTGTCAATGTGATTATGTGATGTGAGGGCCCCTGAGTAGGACGGATCCCACCAGCAGCCTTGTCTCAGGAAGATTAGAGATTGAAATGTGGTTTTATTCAAGTCTCATGAAATGTATGGGTCATTGTAAACTAACATTAAATGTTCTTAGCAAATACTCTGTATTAAGTAAAATATTCCTGCTTAAGTATAAACCATTTGTATGCTATTTACTTGTTCCAATAGTTACTTCATTCTTCATCACAAGCATTTTATATCCTTTCCATGTGGTGTGTTTATTTTTAAATCTGGCTATAGGTTTTATTTAATGGAGTGCCAAGATTATTTTTTTAGATGAAGATCTTGCTGTTGCCTGGGCTATTCCCAAATTCCTAGAATGGCCTCAAGTGATCCACCTGCCTCAGGCTCCTGAGCATCTGGAGCTATGTTGGGATGCACGATACCTGGTTCTTAAGTGGCAAGATCACAACAGTATTTAACCCAGAGAAAAGGGGGGGGGGAAGGGAGATGGAGGGGAGATAAGAGATAGGTCTGGGAACCCAGGTTAAGGTTTTTGAAAATGCCTGTGCGTCTAGCTGGTTGCAGTGGGAACTGGTGTAAGAGAGGAGGAGAGGCTATTAACATCACCTAGAAGTTCTCATTTTCAAATCCCCTTCCTACTCTAAAGATGGGATGGCTTTCCAGCTCATGTGGTTGGAATAAATGACGCAGAACTAGCAGGGTTGATTATCAACACAGTGAGGGGAGGGTTTCGAGGAGCGAGAAGGGGGATGCTAGTCACATGCAGAAGGGTGGAGAGAGACTGCAGGGTGACTTTCAGCCTTCAGCGGTCATTCTGGAGCAACATGGAGAATGACCCAGAGTGGAACCAGTTAGCTGATTGAAGTGGGAACCCATCTGGTCACTCGCCATCTGCCTTTGACTTTCTTCAAACCCAAGCTTCACATTACAGTCTGGAAAAATATCTAATTCAGAGGACAAATGCGTCCTCGTTGAATGACTTTCTATTGGGAGCAGAGGGAGAAGGTTAAATACGTAGGAAGGTTTGATGGCAGAGGGAACGGAGAGCAAAAGTGGAGACTGTGCAAATGAACTAGAGAGAGAAGGGGACCAAGAGGAAAGAAAGAACCTAAACTATAAAGTCAGAGAGGGAAAGGGAGGGAGAGATGGAGAGAGAGAGAAACGGAAAGGCAGTGAGGGAGCAAAGGAGAGAGAAAGAGAGAGAGGAGAGAGAGAGAGAGAGAGAGAGAGAGAGAGAGAGAGAGAGAGAGAGAGAGAGGTTTCTTGCTAAACAAAGTTTCTCTCCTTAGGAATTCTAGACCACAAAGTCACACAGGCACAGAGCATGGAGAAGAGGAAGCAGATGCTCCCAGTGTGATCCTGCAGAAACAGATGGTCAGCCAAATGGCATCCCTGTTCCGCGTGGTGATGGCCTCTACCCTGGCTCATTTCATCCAGGTGAGTTCAGTTCTGAAAAGGCAGGAAGGGGTTTTTCTTTTGCCTGCTTCCCCAGCTAGATGACTCTCAGAAGAATCGGGGATGAGGATGGGGTAGGAGAAAGGCAGACACAGAACTCAGGCAGCAGTCGGAATAGGAGCAACAAGGCTGTCCCCTTACTTTTGTAGGATTGCAAAGATGTGTGTGTGTGTGTGTGTGTGTGTGTGTGTGTGTGCCAGTAATGCCCACGGAAAGAGGGATGGACATTAGGACAATCAGAGATGCAAGCAGGCTAGCTATCCAAATTACATACCTCAGTTCTAATACTATTCTAGAAATCTAGGTGTCTCTATTCCATAAATAAATTAAAAGATGAAGAATACTTTGTGTGTGTGCATGTGTGTGTGTGTGTGTGTGTGTGTGTGTGTGTGGTGTATGCCTGTGCTCACACACATGTGTGTGCATGCATGAACTCATCTGTGGATGTACATGGGAAGGTGTTGACTTTGAGTACTTTTATCACCCTCCATCTTATTTTTGTTGCTGTTATCGTTCATAATTTACTTTTTGTTTTGTTTTGTTTTTTGAAATAGCCTCTCTTTATGTTACTGGCTGGTCTAGAGCTCCCTGTATGAACCAGGCTAGCCTCAATCTCACAGAGATCTGCCTGCCTCTGCCAAATGGTGGCATTAAAGGCACTTCAGGCTCCACCTTACTTATTTTTAATCTTTTAAAACTAGTTTATTTTTTATTTTATTCTTTTGCCTATATGTGTGTGCCCATGTCGTGCAATGCCTGCAGAGGCCAGAAGAGGGCATCAGATCCCCTAGAACTGGAGTTATAGACAGTTGTTAGGAAGAGTAGAAAGTGCTTGACCACTGAGCCATCTCTTTAGCTCTCTCACCTTATTTTTTGAGATAGGTTCTTCCTCTGAGCCTGGGACCCACCATTTCAGCTAGGATGGCTGGTCAGCAGCCACATAGGAACTGACTATCTCCACTCACAAGGGACTAAAGGTATATGCTGCTGAGCCCCACTTTGATATAAGGGCTAGGGATCCAGAATCGGGTTCTCCTACTTACATAGCAAGTCCTTTACCCACCAAGTCATCTCCCCAGACCCTAGGAGCCTAATAATATTTAAGGTACCTTGTCACTCCTCTATGAATCAGAAGCCTGCGAGTCATGTATTAGCTGAGAAAAGAGTCACTAGATTGAGAGATCCTGGACAACTACCAAGGCCAAGCTCACAGAGGTGTGAAGTCTGGAAGGAAAGCGGACAAATGCACAAGCTGGACCATATCACAGTCCTGTAAGGGAGTAGGCTGTCTGCTTTGTGTCCTGTATGCAAGTTAACCAATATGTGAAAACACGTGTTTTCTTGTGTTTTATCGTTGCTTCCTCTTTTTCTTGTCTTCCTTTCGGTTCCTTGCTTCTCTCTCTCTCCCTATGTAGCACACATTGCCTCCTTTCCCCTTTTTCTTTTCTGTCATGAGTTATTGATATTGAGGTTGACAAAGAGCAGCCTGGGAGCATATAATTCAATTTTTGACTGGGTTGGATCAAGAAACACACTCTCAATATTCCAAGGGACAAATTAAGACATTTCTAGCATGACAAATTGATACAAAAAACTGCCAGCCATCCCCCAAGGCAGTGAAGCTCATACCCTCCAAACCACAGGTGAGACTCCGGTTCTTCTAGGAGCTTCTACATCAAGACAGGTAGTCAGCAGGAAAAGGAATGATCAGGGTCCCAGCCCAGGTATGGATGGACCCCTATCCTCAGCTGCCCCAATGGGTCTGACAGAGCTCAGCTGTGAGGGATGTTTGATAGGCTGCTGCGTACAGCAGATGTGACTGTTTCCCTGTCTGAGATTGTTTCCCTTCCTACAGCTTCCTGGGGCAAGATGTGAGAACTGTGCCAGCTCTGGACAGTGAGTATCCAGGAAGGAAGGAGAGGCAGACAAAAGTACCAACGCCCAGCCATGGCTTAAATGTCATTAGATCTACGACTTCCCTCCGCTTAAATGAACATCCACCTACTACCATAGACCTGTGTCATCCTAAGTACTCAAAATAACCCTGCTGATAGCACTATTTTTTCCCCTCAAAGCCAATCTTCCCATTAAAGGAACACAGTTTCAAAGTACTTCGTCACAAAGATGAGCAAAAGGCTGGCTTAGCCGCTCTTTCCAGTGACTCATCAGGGCAGCCTGGGCTCAGAATCCAGTCACTAAGTTGCCTGTCTGGGGGAGTCCTGAGCAACATGCCCACTCCAAATCTGAGAAACACTGTCTGTACTCAGAGTAATAATCATTGCAGACCACAATTAACTCTCACTTTGATGGAGTGATAGGTGCCATCTAAACCCATCACAATTAGATCTTGTGAGACTCAGAGAACATAAGGTAAAAAGGCACGAGGTTCACAGTACCTGGAGAAGATCAAGCAAAGACAGTGAGTTATCAATTTTGTTCAGACTGCAGAAGAACACTTCTTCCGCATGGCCTGGTTCCTAGAGCCAACTCTGTTAGATGGGAAGGAGAGGCACTGGCCTTGCTCACTTGACCTGTGTGTAGCTTAGACACCGGCTGGGTGGCACTGGGGATTTAGACATGCCTCCACACATAAGAATCTACTGTTGAGGTGGAAGGACCTTGAACGGGTGAGGAATGTAGAAGCATGATAAAACACTGTTCTAAGAAAAGAGCAAACTGTGTTTTCTGCAGAATCTGGGAATGGATTTCAGTGGAAATGATTTCAATATATTTTAGTACAAAGTATTTTTAAGTGATAAAGTTGGCAAAGATTCAGAGGCACACATACTCGGCTTCTGCCCTGCCCTTCACTCATTCCCTCCCCATCCCTCCTTTCACCTCTGCAGAGAAAGTTTACCATCACCCCAGCCGGTTAGGGTTCACTACATGAAGCTGACCTCTCAGGCTTTCTCTCTCCCTATTTATCCCCAGGGGATACACCTTTCTGTTCTGACCTCTGACATGAAAATGCACGTCCCCTTTTACAGGGCGGGTGTTGCAATAGCTTGTGAATTATAAATTTCAAACGTGCTTTGAAACTGAAATCTTCCTCACATTCACTTTTTATCAACCTAGCATATACACAGACTTTAATGTTCATACCTGCTTTCCAACTCATTCCCCTTCATAAATTTGTATGCCAAATTCTTTCTTGACAGCTTTCACTGTAGCGGCTTACAATAGTCATGGAGGCATTTAATTTTTCTTTTCTTTCTTCTCAGCATACAAACACTTTGGTTTCATCATGGCATTTTTTAAACAGAATTCACTGTAGTTCTTTCTCTCCCCCTCCTCTTCTCCCTAACCCCTTCCTCTCTTAATATTTTTCATGGTTGCTACTGTGATGTGTTTTATAGTAACTAACAAGAAGTTTTCATAATGCCACCTCTAACGTAAAATTCAATGTAAAGCATACTATTCACAATAGACTCAGTTAATTATGTTGGACTTTAGATACAATAAGCCTTGGTGTTTTATTATAGCATACATCATATATAACAATATAATTATTGTAACTCACATTCTGAATCTTTAATATAATAAGCTTTACTCTTTCTCTATAGTTGCCCGACCACAGACTGGGTTCATCTCTGGTATATATGGTAAGTTGCAGGTATAGAACACACTCAAAGATCTTTCACTTTAAGGGCCATTAGTTTTTTAAGCTTTTTATCTGCTGTGATCAGGAATAAAAGTATAAGAAAGTGTGTATCTCACAGCGTAAAATTTCTCTGCCTACTTAGTGACCTGTGTGATGATGTGCCAGGATTTCCTATTTCAATAGGAAGTCTTCAGGCCTCCAAAAAGCCATCACGCCCTTCCCTCAGGGGACGTACTTGAGAAATACCTCCACACAGGGGTTTTAACTTCAGTGAAGTCAAAAACAGTTCCTTCCAACTATCTTAAATGCCAGTTGCTCTAATGACTGACATAGTCGCTGAAGAAGCAAGGAGGGGAAATATGTAAACTGAAATCCTGGGAATTAGAGCTTTCTTACTGCTCTATAAATTATCAATAAGAATCGAGCTCAGACGTTAAGAGCTACTTGCGCCTGAGCGGGGGAAACCGGGTTGAACTTGGCTCTCCGGCTCTTACAGGCTGCTGGTGGTGATCGGTGCCCTGCTCCTCCTGTGGGGCCTGACTTCAGTGTGCTTCCGGTGTTGTCTGAGCCGTCCAGAAAATGGGGAAGATGGGGGCCCCCCACCCTACGAAGTGACAGTCATTGCTTTTGATCATGACAGCACCCTCCAGAGCACCATCACATGTGAGTGCCATCAACTTAGAGCGCCGCGGTGGAGGGCCCGGCTTGAAAGAACCATAAGGGGCTATGGAGATATAGGATGACTGGTCAACTAATACTAAATGTTTGGGAACGACCGGGGCAGTTTCAATTTCCAGAAGCCTGTTGTGTGGCACTCTGGGCTCTCACGGGTGCAGAATTCCCAAACTGTTTGATGATACATTGAAAAACAAAGTAAAAATTGGAGCCCAAATTCCCATGATTTCTATTTTGCCTCCCTCCTTCCCTCCTTTATCCCTTCTCTCCCTTTCTTTCTTCCTTCAGCCTTCTTTCCCTCCATTCCTCCTCCTCTTCTCCTTTCTTCTTTCCTTCCCTCCTTCCTTTCTCTTTCTTGTTTCTGCTTTTGCTTCTTTGCTTTCAAAGCAGGGTTTCATATAGCCCAAGTTAGAGATGCTCAGGTTAGAGGTGTATAGTACCAAACCCACCGACATTTTCTTTTGCTTACATTCTTTGTGGTGCTGAGGATGGAAACCAGGATCACAAATGTGTAAGCAAGTCTATTACTGCTTAGCTACTGTCCCAGACTTTTAAATTTTCTATTTTGAGACATGATCTCATTAAGCTGACAGGCTACCCTTGAGTTCAGTCTGTAGCTCAGGTAAACCTTGAACAGGATCCCTCTACCCCAGCCTCTCAGATACCTGGAATGATAGTCTTGCAACACCAGGCCTGCCTGCCTCACATTATATTATTTTGTATCTTTAAAGAAACTCGTGGTTTATACTTTCAGTTCCATGTTCAAGTCTTGGTATACTAAATTTTATCCCCAACATATCTGTGATGATTTTTATAAGACCTCTTCCTTTGCCTCCTTCTGTTCTGTATGAAATATTCTTCCCTAAAGTGGAGGAGCAAAGACTAGCGCTAGAACAGCAGATGGAAACGCACCAGACACTTCTTTTAAAACAAGACGATATGGGGCTGGAGAGATGGCTCAGTGGTTAAGAGCACTGATTGCTCTTGCAGAGGACCTGGGTTCAGTTCCCAGGACCCACATGGTGGCTAACATACCATCTACAACTCCAGTTCCAGGGGATCTGGCACCCTCTTCTGACCCCCACAGGCATTGTACATCATGGATGCACTTATATACATGCAGACAAAAGACTCATACACATAAAATAAAAATAATAAATAAAATATTAAAAAATAAAATGAGAACAGTATGGCCTGTTACTGATAAATAAGGCATAAAAAAAATATCCCCAAGGGGTTTATAACATTGACAGGCTAATATAAAAGGAAATAAGCCCGAAAGGTGGAAATGGGGACACAGCTCAGCAGGATAGTGTGAATTGTCTAGCCTGTGTGAGGCTCTAGGTTTGATTCCTAATACAGCAAAGGGAGAGAAAAAAGAATAACTAGAAAGGAGGAGAGGCAGTGAATTACAGAAAGACAATTCAGATTATTCAAAGACATGAGCGAACGCAGGTTCTTCTAGAACAGTATAGATTTAGTTTGAAATGAGCTTTGAAGCTCTGGGCCTGGTGGTACACATCTTTAGTCCCAGCATGTGGGAGGCAGAGGTAGGTGGATCTCTAGGAGATTGAGGCCATCCTGGTCTACAATCTAGTTGGGCACCATAGAGACCCTGTCTAGATAGATAGATAGATAAATAGATAGATAGATAGATAGATAGATAGATAGATAGATAGATAGATAAAAGCTTTGAAGGGTTTCCATGAACTTTGTTGAAGGATGTGGTGGTGACTTTGGACATTTGTTACCTGTGTTGTGAACACATCTGAAGATGTCTCCTTTGGATGTCATTATCTTTATGCTAACTCTGTCTTCTTGCCTCACAGCGCTGCAGTCTGTGTTTGGCCCTGCAGCTCGGAGAATTCTGGCAGTGGCTCATGGGCACAGCTCCCTGGGTCAGCTGCCCTCTTCCCTGGACACACTCCCAGCCTATGAGGAAGCTCTTGGGATGAGTCGCTTCACAGTGGCAAGATGTGGGCAGAAAGCACCTGACTTACCCTCAGTGCCAGAGGAAAAGCAGCTGCCTCCCACAGAAGTGGGGTCTCCTCACATAGAAGCCCCCGTCACTGAAGGGACCTTTGATCACATCCCAAAGTGAAGCACCCTCGGAATCTGGATCTTCAGATGGATGGAACATTGTCTTTTGTAACACCCAGAAGATTTCGGATGCCGTCAAACATCACCCTGTGGACAAGGGCTATGACCTAGCGGTATCCTTTTCCTCGTACAGAATGTTCTAATTGGAATTCTAATTCTTTCTCCAGTGCCCAAAACTTGCAGCTCAGCTCTAGCTATATTGATCACTACCAAAGCAGGAGAACATTAAGGTATCTTGAATTATTTCAACTTTTGCATGCATGTAAAGTTCCTTCAACCCTGTGATTCTGACAGTTGCTCTTTTCCCTGCTAGCCAGTAGCCTGTGGAGCACTCGAAGAGAACAACAGTCCAAGCACAGCCAATGAATTAATGCACTAAACACATGCATCTGTCGTCCTGGAGAAAAATCACTTTAATGCTGAATAGCATGAATCGTCTTGTACGTCATAGAATACGCACCTGAATGTGTAGAATCCAGGGCTAAGAGACTATAGAACAGTGTCTGCCAAATATCAGAATCTTCCATTTCCATCCTACCCACAAGTGTGAAAAATTGCTTAGTGTGTATAGTAATTGTCCTATTTCTCTTCAGTTTCTCCTGCCTGTACATGCACGCGCGCACACACACACACACGCATGCATGCACATACATGCACGCATCCTTTTTAAATTCTAAAAGTTAGCATTCCTTTCCTTCTTTTCTTCCTTTGCATTTCCACTTTAAGCCTTCCATCCAGATTCGGTCTAGACTGTAGTGGTGATCCTGACTGCCACCTAGTGGGACTATGACAGAAAATACCTTCTTCCGGTTGAGGCCATCTGCACTTCGCCAGTTCTTCAAGTACCCAGGGCTGATCTAATTCTGGATCCTTCTTGTGACACTATCCTGCTGAGCGGTGCTAAACCATCCTGGTGATGAGCTACCTCCCAAAGTGCTGTCATTAAAATCGGAGAAAAAAAAGACTCTATAGAGAAATCACTGAAATCCAGGAAGCATCCTTGTCTCATCTGTAAAGTAGATATTGTTATGCAGATCGAAGAAGCTAAGTATCTGTGACATGATTTGTAAAGTATTGTGTGTGTGTAATTATTATTCCACCTGTAGTCATCTGTTTTTCCCCTGCTGTGAATCCGCTGAGAATTAAGTTCGGGTTGTCGCCCCGCCTATCTGTTATATTCTTGTCAAGTCACATCTGAAATGACTTAATTTTATCAGTAAAAAAAAATGTGTTGATTAACCTAAACAGCTAATGACATAAGTGATTCTGTTCAATATCTTCTGTAGAGGGACATTTGAGTAAACTGGCTGTTTTGCAAGTGACTAGCTCTGGGTCGCTGGAGAGGTGACACAGATCCAGGGCTTGACTGATTAGTGCAGCATCTCATTAAATACATTCTTTATTCTGCCCAGAGGGAAGAGTGTTCAAAGTGAGTGCAATCTGAAGCTACCCCGAGTTTCTCCTGAATCACTGAGCAAATTGCCTCCAGAAACTGTTGAAATGCATGGGTTGTTTTAATAGCACCTAAAGCGGACTTAAAAAAAAATATTTCACTTGTCATTTTTATTATATGTATATGAGCATATTGCCTGCATGTATGTAAGTGCACCATGCAGTGCAATGCCCTTGGCAGTCAGAAGAGGGCATCAGACTCCCCGAGAACTGGAGTTGGAGGTATTAACTGTGGATGCTGGGAATAGAACCCAGGTCCTCCTCAAGTGCAGCCAGTGCACTTCACCACCAAGCCATTCCTCCAAGCCCCTAGGTGGCCTTCTTTTATCATCACTAAATAAGGTATTTTAGTTACCATGCGTTCACAAAATTTTCTTGGCTTTTTTTCTTATTTTCCCCTCTTTTTGTGTGTGTTAAATCGTCTGACATTCCTGTACCTTTTATCTCTGCCCAAATTAAGACATCTATTAATCAATCACCTTAGTCACTTTCATTATTATCCTCAAGTTCTTAATCCCTTTTAAATTGCTTCATAGTTATTTTTCTTTTTTCTTTATTGTTTTTATTTTATAGTGTTATTAAATTTTCTCTTTGGGAGAGGTAGACTAACTTAACCTGCCTCTCTACCCTGGCCTTGCAACACAAAAATCTCCCCAGGTCTTGCAACAAACACAAATTTCTCTACTCACAGTTAGGCAAATTCTAGCTAGTCTACTTGGGCTTACTAACAGAGCACATAAAGAAATGTGTGTGTTCCCTTTCCTGGTGTCAGTCTGGAAATCAATTAGGAGTCTCTAGGGGAAGAAAAACAATAGAATATATGCATATATTTAAAGGGAGATTTATGCTGGGTGTGTTGGTGCATACCTATGATCTCAGCATTTGTGGGGGCAGAGGTAAGCAGATCTCCGTGAGTTCAAGACCAGTCTGATCTACACTAGTAAGTTCCAAGCCAGCCAGGGTTACATAGTGAGACTCTGTCTCAAAAACTTGGGAGAGGTCTATTAGATTGGCTTATATTATACAGGGAGGGTAATCCAACAAGGAGCTTCTGCATATTGGAGAGATAGAGAGCCCATTTGAAGAGGTTAAAGGCCTCAGCAGTCCCAATCCAGCACTGAAGGCCTCAAGACTTGCTGGTGTTGAATCTATGTTGAAAGGCTGAAGAAGCCAGAGTCTAAAGTCAGTAAGTAATGGCAGCCACCGTAAAAGCATTCACTCAGAGAAGAAAGGCACTTGCTTGTCCACACTGCCTTGCCGGATTTGTTTCATCCAGGCCAGCAGCCCACTGGAAGATGTCACCCACATTCAAAGTGTGTCTCTCTTGTGTCCTGTGTCAGTTCACTCTGGAAGTGCCCCCACAGAACAGGGAGTACGCTTTTCCAGTCCCAGACATCTCTTAATCCAGTCAGCTTGACAACTCAGACCAACCATCATCGTCTGTTGCCAGTTTATTTTACAAACTAAAGTTACCAAGTCTTCAAAAGGAAAAGAGCATGACTAAATCTTCCATCCACGATGGTAGAGGTGGGAATGGAGACAAATGAAGGGACTCAAGTGTTACACTGGAGACAGGATGGTCATGGCATAACTGATGAACCAGAAAGGAAAATGTGATAGGAATGACTCAGAACATTTACCTGAACTGAAGTTGAAACTAAGATGTTATTAGACTACTGATGACTGGGAGAAACTGGATTTGGGTGGAAATTTAAGACAGTGTTTCCTAAAACCAGGGGGAAAGCATTGGGTGGCAAATATGTAAAAAGGCAATCTAAAACAAGGACTACTTAATTAAACAGCAAAGAAAGATGATGTGAACCAATTCAAAGAATCAGCGTTCCTTGGGAGACTGTGAGGAAAGCTTTAACTTGATGTATCTTTCTCAAATCTTGAGGTGTAAGACAAAATAAACTCTTTCTTCCCCCAAGTTGCTTTTAGTCCACAGAAATAGAAAACAAACTAAGATAATCCCACAGTACAGAAGCCAACTAGGAAAGAAACAGAAATTGGATAAAGGAAACAGAATGTTCAATGACAGAGACGAAAACAATCAACAACATAACGCAAGTGATTATAAGTATACTAATACTCATGCTGTAGTATATGTGTGGGTTCCCATAATGCTCACATGATAATTAATTCAGGTATATCATTGTATCACCATCGTAAACATTTTTATTACTTTATTTTTATGTGTGTGAATGTTTTGCCTGCGTATATGTAAGTACACCATAGCATGCAATGCCCGAAGAGGCCAGAAGAGGACAGATTCCCCTGGAACTGGAGTCAGGGATAGTCGTTAGTCACCAGGTGGGTGCTGGGGATTGAACTCAAGTCCTGTGCAAGAGCAGCTAGTGCTTTTAACCACTGAGCCATCTCCCCAGTCCCCCTGATCCTATAACTTTGTAACTGTGTGACATCTTTGGAGTGGTTTCCTGGTCTAAAAGGTCACACTTCTGTATTTCCTTTCTTGTGCTTTTATCACTAACAACACATCATATAAAATAATGTTACTGTTTTTCTTCTTCAAATACTTATAGAGGGGGCTGGAGAGATGGCACAGTGGTTAAGAGCACTGGCTGCTCTCTCAGAGGACCCAGGTTCAGTTCCCAGTACCCACATGATGGCTAACAACCATCTATAGCTATCATTCCAGGGGATCCAACACCCTCTTCTGACCTCTGTGGGTATTGAATAACATGGGTGCACTTACATTCATGCAGGCAATTCACTCATGCACATAAAAATTAAAAAAAATTTTAAAATTTAAAACACATTACTTAACAGAGGCTTTCAGCCTATGTAGGACAAAGTACACAGTGCTTAAGGTCACACTCACCACCTCCATCAAAAAGATTTCATCCTCTCTTCCCAGACTCATTCCAATTATACTGTACTCAAAATTTGTACTATTCTCTGTAATACATAGTTTCACTTAAAAAAAAAAAAGTTTTGCCTGTGGTCTGGAACTATCTTTTAATTGCTCATTTGATGTTTAAAATTTTGCCAGTCATTAGTCTGAGATTTAAACACTGTCATTTCCTAGAACCCTTTTCCAAGCTTTAAAATTGTGAGGAATTCTGGATGGAAAATGGTGTAATTCTGGATTGCCCAAGATGCAGGTGCCAGCGGAATAAAGCTGGCTAACATTACTCAGAGAGAGCAGGCCAAATATTTTCCACACTTAACACTCAATGCTTCTGGAACAATCCATAAATCAATAAAGTTGTTTTCCCCCTTTGCTTGCTCAGGGACAGATTTCCCATTCTGGCCTCTTTATTACCTGGAGCCAGTGTACTTTACCCAAGACAGAGAAAACAGAACTCCGATTTTTCAGATTCTGCTTCTTGATAACATTTCGTTGTTTGCTTTATTTCCAGTCTCTGAAACGCAACTGTTACACTAACTAGGCAGACTTGCTAACTAATAAGAATCTGGTAGCCCACTCATGTGACTAATACAGTAAGAATTTATGCTGCAGCTCCTGGCACAGACCTGGAGCTGAGGTCGGTCACTGCAAAGCACCCTTCTGTTCTGTGTGCCTCCACTCCACAGACAGCATCTCTCTTCTCTCTGACTCAGCTTCCCCCCAACAGAGCCTGGGTCACCCTTGTGCCTGTGGTTCAGGACTTCTTCACCTGTGAAAGTACCCTCCTGGCAGGAAGGAAGGTACTCTAAACACTTTGTCCCTCTTTAGGCTACCAAACTACTGAGAGAATATACACCTTAAGGAATTGGAATTCCCCCTGGAATCCCCTGCTGGGAGAAGGAAAGGCCTGAGGGTGCTTAGTGGCCATCAGAGGAGGAGCTTGACTCCAGGAAACTTGTCAGACCATCTCACAGGAAAGACTGGAGCCCAGACTGTGAAGAAGCTGGGGCCCCACCTTGACTGTGCCAGCCCAGCTCTGCATTCCTCTAGCCTTCTGTTTAAACCTAACCTCATGATAAGTCCTAGAAGAGGGACTTGAGCTGGAGAGGGAGGTCACTGGACCTCCTTGTCATTCTCCACAATGTGTCCACACGGATTAAATCTCCTTTCTCTGTTTTCCACTGTTACATGCTTGTTGAAGGACAAGTGGCAGGTCTAGGTTGTTAGGGATGCCAGGGCCCTGACTCTCACCCGAACAACATCAGTAACCTCAGGAGGCTGCCAAGGGTCCTTTGTACCTGCTGTATCAGTAGGGGCATTCCCTTAGCTACAGGCCTCACCCAAGACTCTCAGTCCTTACTGTAAGCGTTTCACTTCTGACCAATTAAAAGTAAAGAAAAATAAATGCAATGTGGTCACCCCAAGAAACCCCAGAGTAAGCTGTAGAGGCCGGAGAGTGATTTGTGATGAGTTTGTGTGGGCTGAAAAAGACAAGCTAGGGAATGAATCTCCTCTGATTCAAATTAGAGGGAAGACCTAGAGAACAATTGGACAAAATATTTCCTAAATGACTTGCTTACTTCTGATTTCATTTTGAGCACAGCTTAGAATTTTGCTGAAAAGGAGAAATAATGAGCCATCATTTTACACACCATCTTCTTTTTCACCGTCTCATCATTTTTTTCCCGAGGATATTTTGCTGCTCCACAGAACTCAAACCTGCATTCTTGTTCTTCAGCTGAGGACTCAAAACACTCATCACGATTTCTTCCTGAAACACTGGCCACATTATGAACTATCTTGCCAATAAAGCAGTGACTAGCTCCTCGTCTTCAAGTTCAGTGTCCAAATTGCTTAGCCCTAATTTATCAGTGCACCCCACCCTGTCTTCTCCAACTCCATGCTGCTCTCCCCCACTCAGCAATGAAAGCGCCTTAAACACAAGAGGCTATTGTAGTAGAAAGTTATCACCCCGAAGAATGAGCATACTTACACTAATTATCCCAGGAGTATTTGTACATTCATAGTCAGAATTACTTGTATTATCTTGTTGATTATTTTCCTCTCTCGTTTTAAATTGTTTTCTTTATCCAGTGTCTTTTCCTTTCTTAGTTGGCTTCGGTTGGTACTTTAGGGATTATCCTAGTTTGTTTTCTGTTTCTGCTGCACAACAATGACTAAAGGCAACTTGGGGAAGGAAGGGTTTATTTCATCCTACACTCCCAGGTCACAACCCGTCAGTGAGGGAAGTCAGTTCAGGAACTGAAGCAGAGACAATGGAGGAAACCATGTTTATGGGCTTGCTTCCCCAAGCTTGCTCAGCTACCTTTCTTATAGAGCCCAGGTCCGCTTGCCTAGGGATGGCACTGCCCAGAGTGGGCTAGATGCTTCTACATTAATTAGCAATCAAAAAATGTCCCACAGACATGGTTAGTCCAGTGGAGGACATTCCTCAGCTGAGGTGCTCTCTTCCTGGGTGACTCTATTTTCTGTCCAGTTAACAAAAACTAACCAGCAGATAAGTGCTTCTTGAAAAGGAGTTCATGGGTAGGTACTGTTTGGAGGGCTTCTGGACCCATCAGTGTCCTGACCTACCTTCATAGTTAATATTTCAATATGATATAAAGTTCTAGGAAGAAAATATTTCCTTTAGAATTTTAGACAGAGTTTGCTTCACAGGTCTGGTCCTGAGGCTTTTGCTATGACTGGGAATTAGCTAGGTGTGTGAAAGAAAGTCTTTCACATAGTCTGGGATCTACCAAGATGCTATCTGAAACTAGGGATGCAAATGCCAGTAGGGGTCCTCACACCATCTCTCTCTCCATCCTTGTCTGTACTTTATCTTTCAGTGTGTCAGTCTTACTTCTCTTTTCTGGTGCCTACATGAGACTAAAGCACCAGTGGCTGTTCCCCTCTGGTTTCCTGGGATGTGGTCTGAATATGTGTCCCTACAGATTCATGTTGACTCACTCATTTACCAAGAGGATGGTACTGAGAAGTGGGGCCTTTGGGAGAGGATCATGTCATGAGAGCAAAGCCCCTGTAATGGAGATAGGAGTTTTTATGAAACAGAGGGCACACAGAACCCTCTCATCTTTTCTTTAGGCCCCACCTTTAGAGTTTTAGGAGGGTCCACCACTTCCCAAGACAGCATCACCACCTGAAACTAAGTGTTCAAGTACAGGGGCCTGTGGAGGATATTTTACATCTAAACTGTGGCAGTATTCTTGGAGCACAGACTGCAAAATCAGAAACAGATCTACGGAAGGGTAGAGAAATAAACAGTAGTCACATTTTAAGTATTCTATTTCTTTTTCTAAGGAATTTGAACTTTCTTCGAAAGACTACAGGACCACTGAACAATATGAAGGGAAATGGTACACTGAAAATATGACTTTTAATACATTTATGTTGGTGTTAGTTTCTCTTTCTCTGTTCTGCCTTTTCTCCTCCCTCCCTTCCTCTTGATGAAGACAAAATTGAATTCTGTTAAGAATGGGTGTGAATAATAATGCTGACCTAGAGCAAGTCCACGGAGTCTTTGTCATTTCCCTCATACAGAGCTTAACATTTGCCCCATACAGAGGGAATGCAAAGTCCTTTAGTATCTTAGTGGAACTCTGAATATCTTGAGTAATAACAAAATACCTGAGAAAAATCAGTTTATAAGGAGAAAAGGTTTATTTTGGCTCCTAGATGTTTGGTTCATGTAGCTAATCACTTTGGGAAGAAGTGAACTGCTCAGTTCATTGTGTCTAGGAAAGGGAGATTAGGGGCAAGAAACAACCAGTCTCAGCTTGATAGTCTTTGGCACTTTGTTTTAAATAACAGCTTATTTAAAAATTCAAAAACGAAAATCTTTCTTAAAGCCCAAGCTTAGCAGTGACTTTGACAGTTGCCAGCAACTGACACCGGGTTATTAGAGCTTTCTCGATGATCAAATACTCTAAAATGTAGGTTTTATACACTAACTTATATAGGATACTCTAAAATATCCTAAATAGAATGGATCAAATTTATCAAGCAAGTCCAGATGTCCTCAGATTCAAGGGCTTGACTGGAGAAAATAATAAAAAAGCAGTTTAGAGGCAAATGAGGAAATGTACAAATGAACTTTCTGCAGTATTACCTAACTGGGGAGGTGCTGGTAATTTGTAAAATGGCACAGCAGCGTGGAGATGATGGAGGAACATGTTCACATTTACAGGAATATTTTGGAGTGAAGTATAATTTACTTTCAAATGGAATAAAAATTAAAGTTGTAGGCGTGTTGGTATTTCTCATTCTAATCTGAAATTCTTTTCATGACTGAAAATTCACTTAAAAGACTGGAAGAAGTTGCAACATTATAAAAAGTTTAAATATAAAAACTAGAAGACTATAAGAAAAATTTGAAATGGGCATCTGAGAAAATATGAGGTTTTTAATATAGTATTTTTGTCTGGTTGAAAAAGGAATTTTGAACTTTTTTATCTGATTGAATGCTAATTTATAAAAGTAACTTCTATATAATATTCTATTTATTTCATTTTTATTTTTTAAATGTGCATGAGTGTTTTCCCTATATGTATATAAGTGCCCCCTGTCTAGCACCCTGGAGTTATGGGATAGTTGTTAGTTGCCATGTGGGTTTTGGGAACTGAACCTGAGTTCTCTGAAAGAGCAGTCAGTGCTCTTAACTGCTGAGTCAGTCTTCAGATCTTGCTGAGAATAAAGATAAGTAAAATTTTGGAAATTGATACATTTTTAAATTCTAATATCAAGTATTAACAATTAGAAAATCTTCAGTAGATTAGCCAACGTTTCATGTCTAACTTATTTTCCATGTACTGTAAACACTGTCATTGAGCTTTTTGAAAAAGTGGCATTTAAACTAAAATTGTATAGCTATAAAAATCTGAGGGTTGTTCAGAAAATATTATTACCATTTGTTCCAGTTGGCTTTCACTGTCAACTCTGACATGAAATTTGCACTGAGGAATTACTTAGATCAGATCAGACTGGCCCGTTTGCATGTCTGTGGGGGTCCTGTCTTGATTATTAACTGATGCAGGACGGCCAAGCCCACTGTGGGCAGTACCATCCCTAGGCAGGTGGTCCTGGGCTCTATAGGAAAGCTAGCTAACCAGGAGACAGCTATTGAGTCAACAGGCAGAGCTCCTCATGGTTTCCACTTCAGATTCCTACCTTGAGTTCCCTCAGGATGAACTGTGACCTGGACATGTAAGATGAAATAAACGTCAAGTTGCTTTTGGTCAGTATGCTATGAGAGCAACAGAAAAGAAACTACAAGACCATTATTAAGTGGGAATTACACTCACAGTAGTTCTCCATCTCGACGGGTTATAAAGGTTTCTTTTGAAAGACACAGCTGTATTTGTACCAATGAAAATAATTAACTAGGAAGTAGACCACTTTTCAATTTGAAAATAAAGCCTGAAAATTATAAATATAAACATACATATAATGTGATACATTAACGCAAGGATTTATATATATTATATATAAGAACAATTGAATTCGAGGACAAAACAAGTGGAATTATGCATCTTCTATTTTCCTTCCTTTCTCTTCTCTCTTTTGAGACAGGGTCTCACTGCACTCCTGGTTGGAGCTTGCTTTGCACACCAGGCTGGTCTCAAACTCATAAAGATTTGCCTGCCCCTGCCTCTGGAAGCGTTGTAATTAACCTCTGCGCCTCTGAGCTTTCATTTCCTTTTCTTACTCCAACAAACCAACTTAGTTCATTTTGTGGGTTTGCTTTTCTAAGCCAAGACGCCGAGGCAGGCGACAGAGGCTGCTGCTTATCCAGTCGCTGTTCAGAAATCATCCCGTTTTGCACAGCGCAAAGCAGCCTTGTCCTTCTTTATCCTCACCACCCTTCCGCACGCCCCACCCAGACTCCCTGAATACAGGAAGGCCTCATCTGGAGTACTCATGGTGAGTCCGGTTAGACTGAGAAGCCTGGCTCTGACCCTCTGTAAGGCCTGGTGTCTTCCACCTGAGAGTACCAACCAGGGGGCTTTCTGTTCCCATGAGACCATTTCACCAGGACAACTACAAAGGCAGTTCAAACAAACGAAACAAACAAACAAACAAAAGAACTTTTTGAGAACCACAAACTTAATCATCTAAACTGCCTGCCGTTTTCAGAAGCCAGGCCCAGACTTCTGGGCAAATAGGAAGGGAAAGTGACTCGTGTTTATTTGAAGGTTCATGAAGCCCTAGGATCGGCGATGACTTCATTTCTCTGAACCTCGAAGATGACTTCATGCCCTTCAATGTACACATCGCTTCAAATCCCTGAGTCACGCTGTTTCTGTTGTCCTAAGAACCGGTTCCATCACAGATCCAAACAAAACGACGCCGGTGTAGGGGGAGGTGGCGAAGCCAGACCAGCCGCTGGTGCCAGGGAAAGGTCAAAACTGCTAGCACAGGGCATCTCAGCCTGGGCCACAGATCCCGTGACTCCAGATGGACGCTTTCCCTCCCCCAGACTCCAGCTCCCAACCAGCTGGAAAGAGCTGGATTTTCATCCAGTTTATTTGTTTTGGGCAGCGACCAAGAAACAAAATAGAGAGGGAAAAGACATTTGCCAGAACATTCTTTGGGTTTAAAGAATACACTGAATATCACAGTCACTATTAAATAATACCTAGGCCCTTTTTGTGCTTTCGATGGAACGATTTAGGAAAGGTTTTGGCGAAAAGAAGATGCGCACAGCTAAATGATGTTTTTCTGTCCTCCCCCATTCCGCGGAGATCTGCGCGCCGGGGGCGGGGCGGGGGCGGGGAGACGTGACGTCACGGCAGCACCGCGCAGCCCTGGTGTTTTTGTGTTCCCAGCTCTGGGGAAAAGCTATCCTGATTTTATTTACCTGATTGTCCCCCACCTTCGGGCCGGGAGACCTCAGGTACCCCTTGCGGACCTTTGGCTACGTAGTGCCAGGACCCGAGCGTCCGAGCTGACGCTGGTGCAGCGATTGTGATAAGGCTGACTTTGACCAGGGGTGGCCAGACTCCAGGCTCAGTCACCAGCGCGCGAGCAGGCCCCGGGCAGGGAGCTCAGAAACCCTGCGGTCCATCATGAAGTTCCAGTATAAGGAAGACCATCCTTTCGAGTACCGGAAAAAGGAAGGAGAAAAGATCAGGAAGAAATACCCCGACAGGGTGCCGGTGAGCGGGCTTGGGGACCAGGGAGGCGAGCGAGGGAGGTGGGGAGGCGGATGGTTCTGGACGCAGGAAGGTGGCCCTGAGAGTTGGGGGGAGGATGGCCCTGAGCCCTGGAAGGTGGCCCTGGAGTGTGTGTTGCGGGGGAAGGTGAGATGGCCCTGAGTTCAGGAAGGTGGCCCTGGAAGGAGGGGGTGGCCCTGGGAGTTGGGGGAAGGGTGCCCCGGGCGCAGGAAGGTGGCCTGGGAGTGGGAGGAGGATGGCCCTGGGAGGAGGAGAGTGGCCTTTGGGGAGTGGAAGGCCTGGGTGGGAGGGTGGCATTGGTGATGAGAGGGTGGCCTTGGGAGCAGGCGGATGGCCCTGGGGCGAGGATGGCTGGAAGGTCTCTGAAATCCAGTAACCCTGACTGAGTGTAACTCTGACGGTCCTTCGCGATCGCAAGCTCGCAAGCAAGTTCAGGCTGCGGGTCTTCGCAGCTCCGGATCTCCAGGGCCGGTGTCCACCTTTTGGGGCACACCCTGCGTGTGGGTGACTCAGCAGGATTCAGCACTCGTGGAGGTGGAGATGTGCGCGGAACCGGGCCAGTGGGTGCGAGGTGGACTGGATGGGGCCCCCAGACTGGATGCCTTCATTAAGAACGCAACAGACTTGTCAGCGGCTAGTGTGGGGGACTTTGGGTCCATCCATATCTGCCTTAGATCGTTCCCTATGAATCTGAGTTGTCCTCATTTCTTTGAGCGTGGGAGTAAAAGGCTCAGAAGCCAGGAGATTCTGTCTTGTGTTTTCTTAGAATTAGGAGGAGGCGGGGGAGTTCCACCAGACAGGCCCAGCAAACAAGGTCACGTTCCCCGCACCACATCCAGCTTACCTCATCATTCCTGGGGGAACGAAGGCCTTCTGTACTTTGATGGGGACCCAGAGAATCTGGAGGCTCTCTCTTAGTAGTACCCGTATTTAAGTAGTTAAAGCCTAGTGCATACAGAGCCAAGGAAAGAAGAAATAACTAAAGGAATCTTGAAGCATCCGGGTGTTTTTCCCTTAAACTCCCCCTCCCCCGCCACTTGCCTGGGTGTTGTTTTTTTTTTTTTTTTTTTTTCCCTTTTCCCTTCAGTAGGCTGCACAGCACTACAAGCAGACAGGGGACACATAGCTGTTATATTTGGTAGATAGAGGAACAGGGATTTATTCATCTTTATTCATCTTCAGACACGGACATTAAGGTTAGCATTACATGTTAACTTTAAAGGATAAAAAGTTGGAGTTACTTGGTAGGTTTTTTTTTTTTTTTTTTTTGACCCACAGGTATTTTTTGAGATTTTCCCTAATTCTTACCTAATTTATGGCTACCGGAAGAAACGTGGGCCTTAGATAAGCCCCCCTTTTCCTATAAGGAGGAAGAGACATTAGGATTGTGTAGGAATTACGTTAGGGTCTTAAGTCACATCTGAAAGGCAGGGAGCACTTGAGTCATAATCCTGACCTAGTAAGTGGTCCTTCACACATTGTTTTCTTGAGCTCTGTACCTTGTGGGATTGCTTGAAAAGTTTGCCAACCCTCTTAATAATATTTTAAAATGGCATTCCATGTAACTGGTAGTATTTTGAATGCCTGGTATATATAGTCACTGAATTCTCACACCATCAAAATCCCTCTGCTACAGATGGACTCTGTGAGGCACAGGGACATGAAATCACTTCCTGAAGGTTTGACATTTCTGGTCTGGGAAGGAGCTAGGATTCCAGCCCAGTCTCAGGTGTTATGCTTCCAGAGCCCTTGACTGAAAAAGAAAAGAAAAAAAGAAAAAAAAAAAAAAAAAAAAAACCCACAAAACACTGTCTTTTTTTTTTTTTTTTCAATTTGTAATATAATTCTACTAACTAGAATTATGTGTTGAATGTAGTATGCTTTACATTGTTGAGTGTTGCCTTGGAAGTAGATAAAAATTGCCAACATTTGGACTTCATAGGGTATTTAAGTACAAGCAAGGAAACTTAAGCCAGTGTTTCCTTGTTACTGAGAACTCTTCCAGAAGGTCTGCATACATTTGAGCTCTGACATGCATGTACCTCCTTCCAAATCTAGTAAAAATTCCCATTACTTCCTCACAATGGAAACCTTCTTTTGACCAGGATATTTCAGCTAGTCCCTGGCCTTTCCTGCTCGTGATTTGATGTGAATGTTTTACTTCAGTAATCATTTATTTATAACTCTTAAAACTTTCACTCTTGTCTTATGGTTCTTCCCGTGGCACCTCCCATCTTTGGAGAGTCTCAACCTATGGCTCTTATTCTAGTTGTAACAGAAGAGCTCCATGGCAGAGACCTTTGGGGTGGGGTGTGTGGGGATTGAGCCCTTTGCAAAGCAGGCTTTCCACCACTGGCTTATACCCTTAGCCCCAGAGATGATTTATTATTATTATTATTATTATTATTATTTATTTTATGTGTATGAGTTCGCATTGCCTGCATACAAGTAAGTGCCCGCAGAGGCAGTGTTTTAACGGGAATTTCCTGTTCCTTTAAGTGCAGTCCTTAATCTTACTATGTCATAAGGAGTTTCTAAGACCCATCTGATTTCTCACGGGGTTTGAGCCTCGTTAGTTTCATCAATAGGTGTGCCTATGTCTGGGGAGATTAGGAGATCATGGGATCTTGAAGTCATAGTACCGGAAACCTGTAACAGCAGAACTGTTGGACACATGGTGTATTTAAAAAAATCTCAAAGCAGCCCTGTGGTATGTAAGCCACCTTTCACAGATGGGGAAAACAGAGACCCAGGGGAGGACTGAGGGTTCCATTCTGCCTTCTTTCTCCGAGCTGCCATTGGTTGGCGTTTTGCACTGGGCTGTCTTCTTTCTTTGCTCAGTTTTAGCAAAACTCTTCTGTTTCAAGCCCTTTTATATATATTTTAAATGTGGGATTCATGTCTATCTACCCAAGCCTCCCCCCTCCCCCGCCCCGCGCTATATAGACCAGGCTCGCTTTGACCTCACAGATCCATGTGCTTCTGCCTCCAGAGTGAGTGTTGGGAGTAAAGGTTCAATTTGTGAGGATGCTGAGTCTCCAAATATGGTTTTGTTTGTTTGTTTGTTTTTGGTGCTAGGTATTTAACCTAGGGCCCCTTCCAAGCTAGGCAAATAATCCACTGGGCTACTCCTGTCTACTCAAGTTTTTTTTTTTTAAATGATATTAGTCATATTAAAAAATAATTTTTTACTTTTGTGTGTGTACGAGTGTTTTGCCTGCATGTATGTAAGTGTACCCATGTGTGCTGTGCCCTCAGAGCCAGAAGTTACGGACTGTTGTTAGCCACCATGGAGGAGCTGGTATCCAAATATGGGTCCTCTGTAAGAGCAGCCAGTGCTCTTAACCACTAAGCCATCTCTCCAGCCCCTCTATATATTTTTAATCTGTACTTATTTGTATGTGATTTCTGGTGTTGTGACTTGAATCCAGAGCCTTGTGCTTGCTAAGCATGTACTTGACCACTAAGGTCCATCCTTAGCTCTTCTCTGTCATTTTTAAGTTTGAAGTGTCATTCTGTCCCATGTCCCAAATGTGATTTTTCCTGGAGTTGGAGTCTCTCTCTTCCAACAACACAGAATAGAAGTTTTGAGTAGCTTTTCCTGTTCCCTTCAAAAGCATTCAGCTTCTTTCTTCCAATTAATGTTTCTTTTTACAGTGTGGTTTATGATTAACAAAATATTTTCACATAAAGTGTGTTATTTATACCCACATCAATACCATGAGTTTACATAAGATGTGTTTCAAAATGATCTTTCCTTGAATCACTGGAATGCAGACACTGAGGGAGGTGGGGAGGGTAGTGACCTGCAAGGTTCCACAGCTGCTAGGAATGCTTGTCCAGTGTCTGCTTCTGCTTTTTCACTTTTTGGTACTTGCTGTCTTATTATCTAGAATGATTTTTAGGTAATGTTAAAGTTTTCACATACAAGAGATTTTGTATTTTCTAAGTTTTATATATATAAAAATCCAAGATATTTTTATATGTCATTGTCTTTCTCTTTGTTATAGAAATACATGATCTTTATAAAACTTGAAGAACTATAGAAATATTTGAGATAGACATTGAACATCTCTTAAAATCGGGACTGGAGATGTGGCTTAACGGTTAAGAGCATTGACTGCTCTTACAGAGGACCCAAATTCAGTTCCTATCACCCGCATGGTGGCTGTCAGTAGTCTGTAATTCCAATTTCAGAGGATCTGACACCCTCTTCTGGCCTCTGGCCATTGCACACACAGGCTCAGGAGCATACTGTGAGCAAAACACTCCTGGGGTGGGGTGGTAATTAAATTTTAAAAAACCTTTAAAATCTTAAAATAGTCAATATTGTTAAGTGAGTCAGTATATTGCCATCTTAAAAGCCATAAAAAAATTTAAAAAAAACTTTTATTAATTTTCATTTAGCAGTGAATACTTTTTTGCAGTTAAAGATTAAAATTTGAAACACATTCCTCGTGTGTTAGCATTCTGTTACTTTAACAAATATTTAAGATAATCAACTTCTATAAAGTAAAAGGATTTTGTCTCATGGTTTCCGTGATTTTTGTCCTTGATCAGAAGGCCCCATTCTTTTGGGTCTGAGGTGAATATGCTGATTATAATGGGAGCTCTTGTTGGAGGAAAGCCACTCCCCTTATGAGAAAGTGAAAGAGAAAGTTCAGTCTGCTTTGAGGACACACCCTCAGTTATCTAAAATTCCCATGAGGCCCCATCTCTTGAATTATATACCACTTCTCAATAGCCCCAAGCTATGGACCATACCTTTAATACACAGGCCTTTATTAGAGATCAGTAAAAATCCAAATTGTTGCACTGTGTCAGTAATAAATGGTATTTGTTCTCCATATGTTATGTATGTGTTGTGTGTGGAGGGGGGCGCATGTGTGGAGATGTGTGTACATACTTAATGTGTGGAGGCTCAAGATTGATGTCTGGTGTCTTCTTGGTCACTCTCCACTTTTTTGCTGAGGCTGAACCCAGAGCTCACTGATTTATTTGGCTGCTCTGCCTGGCCAGTTTACTATAGAGATTCCTGTTCACCTTCCCAGTACTGGGATTACTGGTGGGCTACTAAACCCACCCAGCATTTACATGAGTTCTGGGAAGCTGAACTTAGTCCTCACACTTGCTCAGCAAGCTCTTCATCTACTGAACCATCTTTTCAGTACATAATTGGTCATTTAAAGAAAGATTAGGTCAATGGACCATCTGAAAAATCCAGAAAAATCTTGATCCTCTAATTAAATACATAAGGGTATTTAATGTTCATTGTACTTTGCAAGGAACTTGTAGTTATTTATGGTTAAGTACTGAATGGGATGGATAGGGAAAGACTGAAAAGTTACATTCATCCTAAATAATATGACTTCCAGCAGGGTAAATGTAGTGTATGGGAGGAGAAGGACTGCCGGGGTCTGCAGTTTTCACCTGCACCCTCCTGCTTCCCATCCAGGTCATCGTGGAGAAGGCTCCTAAAGCCAGGGTGCCTGATCTGGACAAGAGGAAGTACCTGGTGCCCTCTGACCTCACCGGTAATGGTCTTTACTTCTCCTAACTCTTTATTCCGCACTGAGCAACCTTGATCTTCATCTTAGACTCAAGTTGCTAAGAGAGAACAGACTCTCCAGGGAGCCAGCTAATTCTCATTTAGTTTCCACAGGTCTTACTGAGAACAGCAAGACAAAATGCCCTGAGGGTAAAGAACAGTCCTCCCTTATTTATACCACTTTACAAGTCAGCCATGTTAGCCTGCTGTCATTTGTTCCAGTGTAAGGGAGGTCACATTGTAGAGAGTCAGAGCTAAATACCTCCTCTCCTAAAGGTATGATTTGTTCTTGACATTTTAGAGATTTTGTTTTGAATTCCAAATGGATCTCCAGACTCTTCCTTGCCCCTTAATGGAATGCAAGGTGCCTTCAGGATCCATTGCCGAGATCCTTTTACATAGGTTTGCTCCAGAGTTCATTCATTTAACCATCAGCCTCCTAGAAGCTTTTCAATAGTCTCAGGAGAAAGTTAAGCATTAAATGGACTCATTGCCCCAACACTGGGTTGAGTTTCCATGCTAGGATGACTAGAGTCCAGTGGGTCTCTTTCTGTACGTGCACCTAAGTTGGGGCTGGAAAATCATGGGGGATGGGTTAGTAACTGGAATTTTGTCTTTTAGATAAACACCCTATTATCCCAGAGTAGTTCTTAGGATGAGTGAATGTGCTTATGTTAGGTCTGCAGTTAAATAAGGAGGAACAGGAACCAGCTGGTCCACTGTGGTGTGTCAGAGACTATACAGGCCTCTCAGGTTTCCTTTTGATTACTACAGGTCCTGGACAGTATTTGGCACGGCACCACTTGTCTATAAAGCTTATATGTATCCTAAAGGGCACAACTATAATAGAGGCTTTTTTTTTTTTTTCCTGAGACTTCCCCTTCCACTAATCCTTTGTTTTCCCTTCTTGCCCTCATGCAGTTGGCCAGTTCTACTTCTTAATCCGGAAGAGGGTCCACCTGAGACCTGAGGACGCTTTATTCTTCTTTGTCAACAACACTATCCCTCCCACGAGTGCTACCATGGGCCAGCTGTATGAGGTAATGGTTTTGGACACAATGCCAGTAGCCTGGCATCCCCTCGCTCCTGTTCCAGCCTTGGTTGATAACTCACCGGGGAAGTAGGGCAGAAGGTGTTATTTACAGGCATTCTCTTACACACAGCAGTGTGAAGCCCTGGGAGATTATAGATACCACTTGTCCTTTAGGGATTGCACACTACTAGATCTCATCTCTCAGTTTTGCCCAAATACAGTGTTCTATTGCTGGATTGTCTTTACTGAAGCATTAAGAATTGTCTTTTAAAATATTTATTACTATTTTTATTATATATGTGTATAAGTGTATTGCCTGCATGTATGTAAGTGCACCCATGTTGTGCAGTGCCCATGGAGGTCAAAAAGAAGGCGTTGGATCCCCTAAAACTTCAGTTATGGTTGATTGTTAGCCACCAGGTGGGTACTGGGAACTGAACCTGGGTCCTCGGCAAGAGCAGCCGGTGCTGTTAACCACTGAGCCATCTTTCCAGCTCCAGGGAATGGCAGTGTTCGCTAAGCTCACCAGGTTGTTCCAGACTCAGAGTCCTAGAGATAATAGATGTGAACGCTGTGAGAGCTGTGATCTTATCTCCTCTCCTAGGACAACCACGAGGAAGACTATTTTCTGTATGTGGCCTACAGTGACGAAAGTGTCTATGGAAAATGAGTGGCAGAAGCCCAGCAGACGGGAGCACCTGGACCTGGGGGTTGGGAAGGGGTATGAGTGGGCCTTGGGGAACCAGAGGGAGGGCTCCCAACCTCGGAGGAGATGGAAGATGAAGACAATGGAAAACATTACACCGCACACACTGTCGTCATTTTTTCACAAGTTCGATCGTTACCTTTCGCTGCTTCCTTGCTCGGCCTGGGAAGAGCGCATGACAGGACGAGCTGCTGGATGGGTTCTGATGGCGGAATGCAGATGACGTAATTCCGCAGCTTTGCTGAGAAGTTTTGTGCGACCTCATCAGAGGGTTGGGAGGTGGGCAAGTTGACCCTGGAGGTGAATGTAACTTAGCAGCAACTCCTGTCTGTCTCTTTGGGCAGAGATTTGATTTTTGACATTTGCACAAACCACAAGGGAAGGGGAAAAGAATGCTTTAGCATTTATAGTGGACCATACCTAGGGACCAAAAGACACCCACTGTTGTTGAAACATTGGAATCCATCTCTCCTGTCCCCTTTCTCCCACACAAATGTCAGAGCATCACCCCACTGGGGTCAACAGACATTCGCACAGACGTTAGATGGAGTAGGGTTGTGCTGGAAAGCGGTTATGATAACCAGTAGTTCTAGCATTAAACTGGAGTTCAGGGTTGAGCATCATCTCTGTTCCTCTTATCCCCACACATACCTTGGAATTTCCGGAGCCTCTGGCTTGTCTCTGCATGCTCCCATGGGTCCGCCAGCATTTCCTTTAGCTTTCTCAGACACAGGGACAGAGTCTCTGTGTGGAGGGGCCAGGTTTCCAGGGAAGTTAGAATACCTACAACTGCCACTCACCCTTGTCCCCTGCTGTGATCCCTTCAATCCCTTCAGTCTCACACTCTCTGGAATGCTAAGTGATAGATAGGTAGCTGTTTCCCTCCAGTGTCCATCCACTGTGTCTGCTAATCAGAAAAGATGGAGGGATAGGTCTAGCAACTCCGGAGGGTTTTACTGGTTCATTTTCACTTAGGGGTTGTGTAGGGCCGGGTGGGAGTAGGAGTTCCACTCAGACATTTCAATTCATCTCTGCTAATGAAGAGGGTCCTCCCTGTTGGGGGAACATCCTTGTTTCTGTTTTGTCAGCCAGTTCCTGTATGTTGAAGTCAATTGCTGTCAAGCCAGGAAAATAAAATAATTGCTTTAAAAATCCACCTTGAATTCAGAAGTCTGTCCTTTATTATGTATATAAGTGTTTTGCCTGTATACATGTAAGTGCACACTTGTGTAGTGCAATGCCTATGGAGACCAGAAGAGGGCATCAGATCCTCTGGAACTGGAGTTGCAGATAGTTGTTAGCTGCCATGTGGGTGCTGGGAATTAACCCCAGTTCTGCAAGAGCAGCCAGTGCTTTTAACTGCTGAGCCATCTCTCCAGCCCCTCTGGCTCATTGCCTGAACAATGATTATCTTCTACTTTTACCTTCTCAGGAGTAGGGCAAGTTCAGCCTCTTGGTTTGCAGTTAAAGAGAGGGTATGTGGACAGGACGCCTGAAACAAAGGCTTGGCAGTGGGTGCTCACTCCAAGTCAGTTGCACCTGTTCATTGAGCCCTTTAAAGAGGTCAGGAGTCCTTACCTGAGTGTGGATGCTATGACAGCAGTGTGCCTGGGGCACTGGGGTGGATGAGGTATGTTTCTGTTTCACAGGTATGTGTTGTGTCAATGCTTCATATGATTGTCACCCAGAAAGAGAGGAGGGATGGAGTTAGGGGTATGCTAATTAGGAATGCAAGTGTCTCAGCCTTGTCCCAGATTCAGCTGACTCAGAGCAGCAGTGTAGGCTGCTGAATTTTAACAAGTTCCCCAGATGATCGTGCTGCACCCTGGTCAGTTCTCCATCCAAGGCTTCACTTCAAGTCCCAAACAAGACTTACTGTCCATTAAAACCTGGTTCATAAGAAGCTGCCTTATTCCAAAGCAGTCGGTACTGAAATACGGCTCCTGAGCACAAGGACACACTCCTTGTCTCCTGGCCATTGGGGAGTTTGTGTTCAGTCAAAACCTACATGGGTGGGCCCTGGGGAGTGGAAATCAGACAATGAGTGGGAGGTGGGTGAAAGCTGCTCACAGAGAATCCCAAACCCTTCTTAAAAAATAATAGTGTTTTCATTTTATGTGTATGAGTGTATTGCCTGCGTGTATTTTAAATGCACCCCTGTTAGGAAATGCAGTACCCAAGGAGTTCCAAAGAAGGCATCGGATCCCCAGGAACTGGAGTTACAGTTGTTAGCTGCTATGTGGGTGCTGGGGATGGAACCCAGGTCCTCTGGAAGAGCAGTCAGTCCTCTTAACTGCTGAGCCATCTCTCCAGCTCTCTAAACCCCATTTCTGACCTCTGATATGGCAACTCCATACCTAGATGCTGGCTTCCTCTGTATTTTTAAAGAACATAGCTAAGTCACCAGAAAGGAATTAGGACTGTGTACTTGTCCGCCTAGTTACCATGTTTTTTTGTAACCTCTAATCATATAATACAGGCTCCTTATCCTTAAAGTCAATACAGACCTTGGACCATATGTGTGTGCATGGGTGAGTGTGGGTGTGTGTATTAGAAAAAAAATTACACTTGTGAATAGCAGACTGTATTTTATAACCCCCGCCCCCCATGCTAAACTGTTTGCTTCCTTCAAGTCATTTTGTGTCTGTTCAGAAGTGTAGACTGTATTGTGTAATCAGATTAAGATTACAAAGTAACAAAACATGTTAAGTGATGTAAATGGTAACTAAGTACACACATTCACTGCCTGGTATGATAGCAGCCATTAATGTGAACTTCTAAGGTCATGTGCAGATTCCTGGGCAGTGATCCTTTTAGTGCTGCCCTTTGAGACTGTTAAATTATAATGAGATTATAATTCTATGTTTACTAGGTATGGAATGATTTTGAAGCTGTGTGTGGAAGAGGTGTATGGACATATTTGCTCAGGGAGACAACATCAAATCTGCTATAATATTGCAAATATCCAGGGCTGGATGTGTTGGCTCACAATTTAATCCTGGCAGTCAGGAGGCAGAGGCAGGGCATTGTTGAAAGTTTGAGGCCAGCCTGGTCTCCATAGAGTTCCAGGCTAGTGAGAATTACATAGTGAGACTCTGTCTTAAAAAAAAAAAAAAAAATCCAGGGAGGCATAGTGGTGAACACCTTTAATCCAAGCACTCAGGAGGCAGAGGCAAGCGGATCTTTGTGAGTTCAAGGCCAGCCTGGTCTTCATAGCAAGTTCCAGGCCATCTGGGGCTACAGGGAGACCCTGTCTCAAAAAGACAAATTAATTAATTAAATAAAATCCAGACATTCTGGAAAATGATTGAATTAGAGTTCTTTAAAGGAATAGTGTGTGTATGTGTATATATATAGTCTCCAACTCGGGTGAGAGGGGAGACCAGACCAGCAACAAGAGGGGGATCTTCCTTCTGCAAAGCCCCTTTTTATCTGAGCTGCTACCAGAAAATGCCACCATATTTGGGGTGGGTCTTCTCTCAATTAAGATAATAAGACAATTCTTCAATGGACACTCCCTACTCAGGCGATTGTCACTTGAGACGCTGACATTAAAAACAGCCATCACAATAATCTAGTTGAGGACTCATCTAGGTTTGTCTTTATAAGTTTTTCCAGTTTTTAATTTTTTTTCCAGTTCTGGGAATGAACACAGGGCCTCACACCTGCTTGTATCTGCAGCTCTCTATATAAAACATTAATCAACTATTTCTATGTATTTACTTGACAGATTTAAACAAGCACCAGGTGTAGATTTGTGAAAACAAATATTTTCAGGAGCTGGTTTGTTTTGCCCTTAACTGTTCAGGAGCCGGGTTGTTTCCTCAGTGCAACCCCAAGTAATTATTTTCCTGTCTATTGCCTGCTGCCAAGCACTCGCCACCCCTTGTTTGCCTCAACACTATGTCAGTGCAATTTGATCAGCTCCAGCCTGTGGCTTGTTATCCTGGAAACTGCTAGAATACACAACTCGTTTTTTCAGCGATGCTAATACCAGGGTAAATTAGCTCTCGGAAAGAAGAATGGTACAAATACCATAGCCTTTGCCCCAAAGCTGAGAGAATTTATTAGTGAACTTAATGGACCTCTGATGCATTTTACCAAGTATGTATGTGGTTTTCATCAGTGACTAATGACCCTTGTGTACGTTTAGCACTGTGGAACCATCTGTTTTGACAGGTTTAGCAAAACAGGGTTTCTCTTTCAGTTTACTCAGCTCCATGGGTCAGCAAGATGCCTCAGTGGGTAAAGGCACTTGTCACCAAATTGACAATCTGAGTTCCATTTCTGGGTCCTAAATGGAAGAAGGAAAGAATTGACTTGCACAAGTCATCCTTTGAGCTCGGCACGCAGCACACACACACACACACACACGCACACACATAATAAAATAAAAATAAAGAAATAAAATTACATAGCTCCTAAATCAATTCTGAAAATTCCTTGATAGACAACTCCTAGATTAAAACACAATTTATCTTATTAGTATATATTAGTACAGAGTTTGTTGATGTTTCCATCCATCTATACAATGTACTTTGATCATATTGACTCCCTCCATTAGTCTTGTTTTGTTTTGTTTTGTTGAGTCAGGGTCTCCCAAGCTGGCCTTGAACTCACTATGCAGACCAGGCTGGCCTTGATCTCACAGAGACTGCCTGCTTCTGCCTCCTGAGTGCTGAGATTAAAGTGTGCACCCCCATGACGTGCTCCTTTTTACTCTTATCTTCCAATCCCCTCTCTTTCTGCCCCTTCCCACATCCTAGTGTTCCCATTTTACTCCCATGACCTTGCCCCCCTGTTTCCCCATCTGAAAGAACACAAGTGTCATTTACCATTGTGGAACTGGCTTATTTTTCTCAGCGTGACGATTTCCAGTTCAATCCACTTTCCCGCAGACGACATCTTTTCTTTGTGGTTGAGTGAAACTATATATGCACCACATTTTCTGTCGTCCTTTATCTACTGATGAGCAGCAACCAAGCTGGAGCTGTAATTTGGCCATTGTGAAGGTGCTGCAGAGAACATGGCTGCCACAATCTTTATCCTAGGCTGACTGGGATTGCTCTGAGCGCTATGGTTGGTTTACATGAAAACTCTATTTTTTTTTTTTTTTTTTGGGTGGTGAACCTCCATCCTGATTTCCATAATGTCTGCACTGTTTGCATCCCAACAGTAAATAACAAGTGCATCCCCCCCACCATCCTCAGCCTTCGTCCTAACAGCATGTGTCAGCGTTCTTTAAAAAAATTATTATTATTATAACATTTTTTTACTTTTATTTTATGTTGATGAGTATGTTGCAGGCATGTTTGTAAGTACATCCATGTCATGCAATGCCCATGGAGGCCCAGAGAGGGCAGTAAGTCCCCTGGAACTGTAGTTAGAGATGGTTGTTAACTGCCACGTGGGTGCTGGGAACTGAACTTGGGTCCTCTACAAGAGCAGCCAGTGCTCTAAACCATTAAGCCATCTCTCTAGTCCCATGTGTTTGCTTTCTTGATGGCGGATAGTCTTACTGGGGTGAGATGGGCTCTGGATTATGTAATTACAGCTTTATTTCTTTGGTGGCTAATGTTGACTGGTCATGGTAACTCACCATTTAAAAGCTTCTATCAGTTGATTTGTTATTGATTGGATTATATGCTCTTTTATGTTTATTTTTTGAGTTCTATATATATTTTAAATATTGATCCCCCACTGGAAGAGTATCTATGAAGACTTCTCCATTTTGTAGGCTGCCTCTTTACTCTGTTGATTGTTGAAACACATTTTCTAGTTTTACACTTCCTTTAGGTCCCTCTGAAAGAGCAGACTGTGAGCCATCCAGCCCCAGCCTGTCCTTTTCACACTGATCTTTTTCTTTCTCTTCCTCCTTCCCTCCTTCCTTCTCCTCTCTCTCTCCTTCCATCCCTCCTGTTTCTCTCTGTGTCCTTTTCTCCCTGTATCACTCCTTCCCTCCTTTCTTCTCTCCTCTCCCTTTTCTTTTATTCCTTCCTTCTCTCCCCACCCTTCCTTTCCTTCTTTTCCTTCCTGCACAGCACTCATAACTTAACATTTTCATATCTACTGCCTGTTTTCTCTTTCTCAGTGGCAAGACCCATGAGAACAGAAACTTTTTCTTCATTGACTCAACACAAATGAATCAGAACCGTGCCTGGAAAATGGTTGTTGTTGAAAGAAAGAAGAAACTGTAATAGTTCCTGATACAACCGAAGTGCTAAGTTAAACCGGCTGAGAATCAATGGAAGGAAAGACATAGGTTTGCAGGGGTCACTCTTTGGTTACTATTATGGTTATGCCTGACTTAGCATCCACTTCTAGCTGAGAACCTGTTACTTCAGAATTCTCTCAGAGCTGTGATTGAACAAGGGCTTGCTTTTTCTTTTATTCAAACATTATATCCAGCATGAAATCAGGAAGTAAAATGGTACCCTTATCTTACCAAAGAAGAAGAATTTTGTCCTTTCTGATCCTTGCTGACCTAGACCAGTATCACATGTCCTCAAACTGATGTTGTCAGTTTAATCCCATCTATTGTTTGCGACACAGCTGGGATAATCTTCCTATCTTCATTGCTTCCAAGGAATATCCCATGTAGTCTGAATATTCAAAACTTCTGCACAAACATTCATGCATTGTGTTGAGTCCATGGCAATAAAGGGTCAAGAGGATTTGAAGGTATATGTTTTAGGTTACAGGAGACAGGTAATGGGTTTGGGAAGCAACTTAGCAACCTGAGTTCCATCTCTAGCACCCACATAAAAAGGTGGGTATCAGGTGCTGGAGGGATGGCTCAGGGTTCAAAGCACTAGCTGCTCTTGTAGATTAACTGGTTTCAATTTCCAGTACCCACATGGTGGTTAACAACTGTAAGTCTAATTCCAAGAGAATCCAATGCCCTCTTCTGACTTCTGGGGGGATTTCATAACACAGGTGCACTTTTATACATGAAGGCAAATACACTCATACACATAAAAAAAGAAACAAACAAAACACCTGTGTCTGGTGTACTGTGCTTATGATCTCAGTGCTGGGGAGTTAGAAACAGGTGGATCCTCAGGGCTCGCTGCCCAGTCTGGCTAGCCTAATTGGTGAGCCTCAGGTCCTAGTGAGAGACTGTCTCAAAAACCAAGATGATCGTAGTGAAATGGCTCAGTGGATAAAGGTGTTTGCCGTCATGTCTGATGAGCTGAGTTTGATTGATGTCTGGACCCTACACATACAAGCTAGATGGAGAAAATCAACTCTTGGAAGTTGTCCTCTGACTTCCATACACATGCTGTGGCATGTGCACACTCATGCACTTGTATACGCACATGCACATATACAGACTCACACAAGAAATAAAAAAATGAATAAATACATGTGATAAAAAATAAAAGCTAGGATAGTTTCAACACCTGAACTTGACCTCTTTTCTCTGTCTCTACCCCCTCCCCCGCCGCCCCACAGATCACACTAAGAAACTTTAAAAAAAAAAAAAGAAGGTAGGAGAGGCTTGAATCCCCAACTCGCCACATCTCTAGCTCTGGAAACTGTTAACAGGTTAATAGATCACCTTGTACAGATGCGATTCTAAATATTTTTCCTATTCTCCCAGATATAATAATTACATCTCAGATGGTGGGAATAATAAGTAAATTCTTTGCAAACCATTAAATGCAATCTTACATTTTAAGTATAAACTTCATTTCTCCCAAGGCTCTCTCCCCGACACCTGTGTATTTGTATCTGTTTATTGAAGCAAGAACTCACTATGTAACCCTAGCTGGACTGGAACTCAGAAGGATCCTCCTGCCTCTGCCTCCCAAGTGCTCAGATTAAAGGCTTGTACCACCATGCCATGTCCAGCTTGTTTTGATTCTTTTATTCATTGCTAATAGCAAATGTAGAATGTGGTCTGGCCAAGGATATTACCGCAGAGTGTGTTGAAGTAGGCACCTCGGACGACCTGACATGAAGGCCAGCATTGAGTGCTCTGTTATGTAGACTCCCATTTATAACTGATTTTCTACATTAGAAGCACCCATTGACTCTCAAAGATAGCACTGTGACTCACTTTCCCACAGCAGGAGATGAAATCTAGATGTGAGACACACCAAACTCATCAAGTTTCACACTTACTAAGATAGAATCGATAGCAATTGTTTAGACTTATTTTGATGTTCTCATAATATTTAGATAATATAAAATGCCCAGAGAAATGTACTGTGTGCCCATGAACAAATAAAACCAGCTTCCATTACTCAGAGAGGGATGGCCAGTAAAGCTCTCCCTTCCCCTGAGGATGCAACTCAGCTCAGCATCCTCACAACCAGAGCTGCTTGCTTGGAAGACGTACTTCCTCCCATCTGTGTTCAGTTTAGTTCCTGAAGAGCCCAGTGACATGTGTTTCTTTGGCTTCTTGAAGTCAACTTTAAAATCCTTAGCTAGCAAATCCTTCTGGTACCCAGACCTCTTCATTACGAGTGACAAAGAAGACAGATTTAGGGGGAAGAAAAGGGAGAAAAGAATAAACTCTTAGTGGCACATTTGATTTGCTAACTCCTCTGGTCACAGACAAGCAGACAGGCAGACACACAAGCAGAGGCTCCACTTTGTGTGAAGACTGTGTGTAGGTACCATTGTGCTAGCTAACACACTAAAGTCTTCGATGATAAACTCTCAGGTGAATGCAGTAACTGCAATGGGAAGGGAATCGCCAAGGTTTTCAAGACTAACTAGATTGGTACCTGTGTTGAATACACAGAGCTGGGTTTAAACCCAGATTCTCCCTGCACAGTGCATGACGGGGTCCTTACCATGGTCAGAGCCAGTTAGGGTGCTTGAGTCAGTCCATGTGAGTTCTAAATATTTTATTTATTATTTTTGTTTAACGTGTATGAGTATATTGGCTGCGAATATCTAAGTGCACCCATGCCGTGTAATGCCTGAGAAGGACGGAAGAGGGAAGCAGAGCCCCTGGAACTGGAGTCATGGACTGTTGTTAGCCACTATGTGTGTCTTGGGAACCAAACCCAGGTCCCCTAACAGAGCAACCAGTACTCTTTACCGCTGAGCCACTCCACCATGTGAGTTTTAAAAAGAGAAATGACTGACATAGTAAAGTGTTTCCATTTCCTTTTGTGAGAGTTCATTTCTCCCCAGGATGCTTCTGCTTGCTTTTAGAGACAGCCTTTTCCTTGCATTGCTCCCCATCTGGATGAACTTTCTTTGTCCCACGTGCCTAATGAGCTCTCCAGTAGCACCTCCTATATGAGGATTTGGGACCACCGCAAGTGGCACAGTAGTTGCAACAGAACTTTATTCAAGCCTAATGTAGAAGCCCAGGTTTGGAATAAGGACTGTCTCCTCAGACCCTGGCTGCTCCCGCCTCTGCTCCCCATCAGTTAGGTGTGGTCCTCTATCAGAACGTCAAAGACAACATCTCAGCTTGCTATAAATACAGAGGAAGAAATCACAGAAGAGGGCAGACCAGTTGTCTCTTAAGGAAGGTTCTCTGAGGCCACTAAAGAGGGTTCAGTTTATGTCTACTGACTGGAGCTTAGTAACAGGGCCACATGTAGCTGCAAATACTTGGTAACATAGTCCTTACTCTGAGCCGCCATCTGTGTGACAGAATTTTATTACCATGGAAAAAGAGATTAATGAATATGTTTTAAAAATGAACCAGTTTCCAGTATCTCCTCTAACATTCACTTTGAAAATCTTTAACTTAGGTCAGCCACTGTGTCCTGTGTCACCAGACTTCTAAAGCATCCAGTATTTACTTTAGTTACTTCTTTTGCATTTTTCATTTTGTTTCTAGCATACATTGCTTTCCAAATGATATTTTTAGGTCTTTCAAGAGTTGGGACCATATGTCATTTGTTCCTGTGTTAGGGAGCCAGCAAATGCCTAGCTGCCAATGACTGGAGGAGGAATGAGGAGTAATCATATGAATGCACACGCCTAGAGAGGAGATGCACTTACTTTCAGAACACGTCCTTCTTAATTCTTCAAGTTAACCTAGATTTCACTCCTTTAAATATTGAGGACTAATTGTCCAACCAAGCAAATAGGAATCCTTTATCAGTGAAATGATTTTCAGTGAAATGATATGCATTACTGTAACAAAATAAAGAGGAGATGCTGGTCTGGTCTCATGATTTTGGGAGTTTCAGTTCATTCATGGTTGCTCAGACATATTGCTTTGAGCCCATGGCAGGGCAGAACATCATGGCAGGAGAGCTGATAGAGAACACATGCTTATTTCATGGCAGCCAGGGAGGTGAGAGAAGAGGAAGGGGCCAGCGTCCCAACAACCCTTTCAAGAGTGTGTCATCAATGATCTAGCCCGAAGCCTACATTCTGCCTCCTAACCCTTGCCTTGTCTCCTAATACTGCCATAGACTGGGACCAAGTCTTTTGTGTATGATCTCTGGGGGACATTTAAAATCCAAACCGTGACATTTTGCTCCTGCCCCATAAAGGCTCACGTCTATTTTATAATGCACATAGCATTTGAGTCCATCTCTTGAGTCCTCAAATTCTTAATAATTCCAGCATTGCTCAAAAACCCATGTCCTACTCCTTTAAGATTCAAGACAAACTCATCTGTGATTCCTTGTTAAAAAAATAACAAAAGAAATCTATGTATTTCTAAGATCCAATGGCAATTGGATTCCATTTTCAAAGGAAAATAATGAGCTGAACCGAAGCAAGACTGAAGTCTAGCAGGACAAAGGTTAAATCTTACAGCTCCATGCCCCCTGGGGCACATGGTGAGGCTATGCAGGCTCCAAAGGACATTGGCACCCCCCCCTCCCCCCTGCTGGCTGTAGCACACTGACTTCTCCTGAATTGGCTTTCACTATCGATGGCTTCCCTGGAAGGCGTTTCATGTTCTTGGCATCTCTCACTTCTTCTCTGAGGTCTCAATTGTCGATTCAGCCTCATCCTCCTAGCTTCTTTTTGAGGACATTAATCCTTTTCTTGGTATTAACCTACTTGGCCATAACTTTAAATGGTTTCCTTTTCTGCTGAAACTGAAAACTTTTCAAATATTTGTACTCTTTCCAGATTCTCACAGTAAGTCTGGCTAAAAACAGCCAGGAATGCCCATGCCTGAATGTTGCACTGTCTTGAAATTTCCTCTGCCAGATTAGTCTTTACCTTTAAACTTAGCTCCACACAAAGTTTCTGGGTGTGGACAAAATGCAGATACAGATTTTACCAGAATTCAACCTGAGTCTAATTTTTAAAGAGAGTCCTCATTCCCCACCTAAAATGTCACTAGCACAGCTTTTATTTTCCGTCTTTATGACAGCGTTCCAAGCCCTCACCAGAATCACACATTAAGGACCCACTGTAGCATTTAGGCCTGATTCTCAAAACTTTTCAAAAATTCCCTTTACAATCCAATTCCCAAACCTTCTGAACCACACCATGAGGCATAGTCTCAGCAATGACTCCACTGCTCAGTATCAGTGTTAGTTGCGTTCCACTGCTGGGACACATGACAACATGAAAGTTTATCTCACAGTTTCAGGAATGTCATCTTGGAACACTTGGCCATATTGCTTCTCACAGCAGACCATGGTGGAAGTACAAGTTAGAGAAGAATGGCCACCTCAAGATGGACAAGAATGAAAGGGAGAAGGGAGGGAAGGAGAGAGAGAGAGAGAGAGAGAGAGAGAGAGAGAGAGAGAGAGAGATGAGCTCTGATGTAGGGATGATGAGGCATCCCTAACTTCCAACAGGCCTTACCACTCAGAGATTCCACCACCTCTTAACAGAGCCACTGACTGTGAACTAAGCCTTTTGTATGTGATCCTTTGGGAAACATTTAATATCCAAAATTATAACAAAAGCTATATGGAGCACATGCTATAAAAAAGAGTTTAAAATTTTTTTGTCATTGTGATGTAGCTATAAACAAATGAATAAATAAATTTATTCAGCTTAATACTACCTAGCAATAAATTGATGCCTTTAAATTCAAATGGTTAGCAAGGCTAGTAAGAGACTGAGTTATCTTTATGAATTACAATACTAATTATCTCAAGTCATAATGTAGCTACATTGTGGGGTAAAAATCAAATAAAACCAGGGCTGGGATTTTCTATCTGGAGTCTTTCTGTTTTTAAGGAATTTGACACACAGAGTTTATACAATTTGCATAAAACACTTGATGTTAACATCAGCTCATATTTCGAGAAGTTAGTTATTGGCATGATTTTTATTTTGTGAGTGTATTTGCATACTTTTTCTTTTCTACAAACCCGTTATAAGGACCTGTACAAGAAACTAAATGTGAAGGTGACATAAGGAATCATTAGATTTAGAAGAATTGAAAATGGCCTTCTGTTCCTGTAGTGTACTCAATGCATTTTCTCCTCCTATGAAAAAAGACTTTGGAAGAATATAGAGCATGTAATCTTGAGTTGGGACACGTGTCAGGTGCTCCTTGGTCTTCTGTCTTCTTCCTCTCTTCCTATAATCACTGATTTCTTAGTCCAAGTGTGCAGCCATTAAAATATATTGGACTTTCTTCCTCTATTTGAGCTCTGGATAAATAGGCCGGGTAGTTAACCCTATAAATTCCAGTTTTGTCATTCATTAATTGGAAAGAATCCCCATTTCATAAAATTATTTCATTTTTTGAAATGAAAAAAGGTTTTATTTTATGTGTGTGAGTATGTAAGTGCACCATGTGCATCCAGTGCCAGCAGAGACCAGAAGAGGGCGTTGGATTCCCTGAAACTGGAGTTAAGGGCGACTATTAGCTGCCATGTGCATTCTGAGAATTGAACCAGGGTCCTCTGCAGGAGCAGCCAGTGCTCCTAACTGCTGAGCCATCTCTCCAGTCCCAAATTACATCATTTTAAACGTCGCCTCAGTGTTCTTAAGTACTCCATCTTCTCTTTTAGACATGTTTCTTCCAGTTTCTGAAGTTCCTGGTTGCCTAGATTATGGTGATTCATTTCTGGGTCCTGGTGCTAACTCTTACTACATTTTTGATGACTCTCAGACAATTCTGCAGTAATTAAGCGGAAATATTGGGCATTTTATCATATCCCGTGCATCAAATGCAAATCGCAAAACTCAGCATCCGGCAGACAGGTCAGACATCTCTGGGAACAGTAAAGTCTTTGATGTCCAGAAAGCCTGCATTCTTGTTTCCTGCTCACTTGTCCATGCAGACAGCCTGGTGCCACTCCACTTTTGCTTTTGACACTCTGTCTTTGGGACATCCCTTAGTTCTTCAGACTCACCAAGTGTCTGCAAGACCTACGCTCCCCGCCTCCTGGCCCCCCAGCATCCAGCTTCTTTAGTTCTTCTAATCCTTAAATTGGATAATATTGGCTTATTTCTAATCTAGATTGTTTTAATCACAATAATTACTGTGATGACCCCAGAGGTTTTATTTATTCTTAAACAAAATAACAGGTATTTGTGAGCACATTAAATGAAAATCATCACTCATCCGACTCAACAAAGTTAAGCAATGTGGTGGTTTCCACTCCTGGCTGTACACTGCCACACTGATGCCAAGGCCCCACCTTCACGCCACACCTGGGGAAGACACTGAGGAGGCTCTGTTCACCTTTCCCATTTCCAAGATCCTGAGTGGTCTATGTAGTCAGGGTGGTGAACATCTCAAATGGACACACTTTGTTTAATACTACATGGCCATCCCTTTTGGAAATAGGAGGTTGGGATGCTTAGTTTGTTGCTTAAACTTGAGTAGACTTAGGGAATACTCAGAGTGCAGATAAAATATTTTTTAATGTGTTCATAATTATGCTTGTGGGAAAAGTCACCATTTGAGTCCGTAGAGCATATACAGGCGTGCCTGAAAGGAATAAGACTATTCTAAAGAGACTGTGCCCTTCTCTTTTGGCCATCAGACAGTGAAACTAGGCACCTTAGGGAACTGGAATTTCCCCACAGGAATCTCATGCTGGGAGAAAGAAAAGCCTGAAGCCTGATGCCCTCCAGATTGGAGAACTTGTCTCTAGGAAATGGATCTTACAGTACTAGGGGTCAGACTGCCTTGCAGGATGAGACTGAAGCCCATACAGTGACGGGTAAGTGATGACAGGACCACAGCTTAACCTAAACTGCTTAGGTACGTATAACCCTGGTGCTCCCCTTAAACCTTAATCTCAGGTCAGGACTGGGAAGGTACACTGGCAGGGGGTGGGATGGGGTGAATCTCTTCCTATGCATTCACTGGATACATATCCCCTTTCTGATTTTCAGTATAAATTGGTTCTTTTATTTGGTTTAAGGATAGCTGGCCCAGCCTTGATTACTGGGGCAGCCAGAGTTTGATAAAATTAATGTACAAGAACATCATCCTGTCCATGGAGGCACTAAAGGAAACAAGGCAGAAGAAGGGAAAATTGCCGTTCTCCATTCTTGATCTGAATATCATCATCTCTGCCTCCCAGACGCTAGACACTGAGGCTCGTGGAATCTTTGGATTCCAAGATTTGCACTGCCAGATCTTTTGGTTCTCAGATCTTTGGATCTGGACTAAATTACATCACCTGCTTTCCATATGCTTCTGTATGTAGACGGCAGATGGTGAGATTTCACAACCTCTTTAACTGCATGAGCCAATCTAATAATCTCTCTCTCTCTTTCTCTCCCTCTCATTCTGCTTTTCCAGAAATAACTCATTGGATAAGAGCTCACCTCTCTTATTTTCCTTCTAAGTAATAGATAACGAATTATTCTAACTCTGGCCAGATCCATGTCATCTCTTCCTATTAGTCCTTGTAGTCTTGTACTCTAAAATAACTTTAGTTAATTATTTAGGAGCGAATGCCATAGCACTGGGCTTCCTTATTCATCTGTAAGAAAAGAAGCCACCTGTCAGCTATCATCTATTTTTATCAGTCCGAATGCCTTTTACACAATTATGTATTTTTTGTGTGTGTTTATTTTAAACTATTTATTTTTAAAAATTATTTTATATGTATGAGTATATTGCATAGATGCATATAAGTGTACTCACGTCATGCAATGCCAATAGAGATCAGAAAAGAGTGTTGGATCTCCTGGAACTGGAGTTGCAGATAGTTGTTAGCCATCATGTGGATGCTGGGAATTGAACTCAGGTTCTCTGCAAGAGCAGCCAGTGCTCTTAAGCACTGAGCCATTTCTCTAGGCTGGTTCTCTCTCTCTCTCTCTTTCTCTCTCTCTCTCTCTCTCTCTCTCTCTCTCTCTCTCTCTCTGTCTCTCTCTCTCTCTACGATAGGGTTTTACTCTGTAGCTCTGGCTGAACAAGGATCAGGCTGACCTTGAACTCACAGAGATGTGCCTGCTTCTGCCTCTGAAGTGCTGGAATTAAAAGCATACAACACCATTCCAGGCACTTAAATAAATAAATAAATAAATAAATAAAATTAATTAAATAAATAAACCTACATACAAAATTTACAGTGAAGCTCTGTAGTCCTGAATTTCCCTTCCACGCTTTCATTAATTCAGGGAGGTTAGATTTCCAAAATAATTGCGGTTATTTTCCACATAGCCATTAGGGGGCAGGCCGGATCCACTGAACAACTCCCTGCAGCCTTAATTCCCACAGGTAACCTATCACCATCTCAAAAACAACCTAATGGGTTCAAAACTTCAACTGTTAAGTATATGGAACACTTTTTAAATGAAAGTACGAATGACCAATAAATACGTGAAAAAAGGTTCTAAAAATCCATGAAAATTCTGGAGAGAAGTGTTGGGAAAAGCTTCAAAATACAGCCATAGGCAACTTTTTTTTTTTTTTTTAGGATTCTAATGGCACACAGTAAATAATAGCTAGAATTGGCAAATATGATTATATGAACCCAAAAGCTTCTGCACAGCAGAAGGAAATAATTACCAGAGTAGGAGATAGCTGAGAGAACGGAAAAAGATCATTGATAACTGTTCGTCAGAGGATGAATGTGTGAAGGAAAGTTCCCAGAAAGACCAGAACCTTCCACTCAAACTTCTGCAAGGCTGATTCATTGATTAGAACTTCAATGACTGTGGAGAGATTGGAACGCTCAGGTCCAGAGCCTGATTACAATTTATCTTGTGTTATCGTTAGCTTCCTTCATCGTCATTCCTTGCCCACCTGTGTGTCTCACCAAACATCCTCGTGACTCACAGATGAAACTTCTTGGAATGTATTAACTTTTTAGGTTCCACCAACCAGAAGGCTAAAAATGTGATCAGATAACATCTGAAGCAGACAGCAGAGATTTTCCGCCTTTGCTGTAGCGCACCTACCCGACTGACGTCTCCGCCAATGAATTTTAAGTGTCTTGATTTATGGTTTTCTTTGTTCTGTTACTGTCAATCCTTCATGACACTGTTTCTTAAATGGAACATAGAATTTGGAGTAACCTGAATCTGTGTTCTTAGGTCACAGTCACTCATATTTTTAAACAATGTAGTTCCCAAATCACTTTCCAGTTGTTGGTACGAGCATTCCTCTCAGGCTTTCACTTAACTCATCATGCAACTGTTCATTCTCTTAATCAATAAACAAACTAAGTTTGCTTTACTTTGACACATCATGAAATTCTTTTGAAAAAATTATTTATTTTACTTCAAGTTTATGTATATGTGATTCACCTGCATGTACGTAAGTGCATTGGTGTGTGCAATGCCAACGCAGGCCAGAAGAGGGCATAGGATCCCCTGGAACTAGAGTTACACTGGCTTTCACATGTTTGGAAGCAAATCTGAGTATTTTCTTACTTATTGCTAGAATGTTTAAGAAATGTAGTTATGGGGCTAGAGAGATGGCTCCATGGTTAAGAACACTGGCTGCTCTTCCAGAGGCCCTGGGTCTAATTCCCAGCACTTATATGGTGGCTAACAACCATCTGTAACTGCAGTTCCAGGGGATTTGCGCCCTCTTCTGGCTTCTGCGGGCATTGTACGGCATGGGTGCAGGCAATGCACTCAAATGCATCAAAAAAAGGAGAAAAGAAAGAAAGAAAGAAAAGAAAAGAAAGAAAGAAAGAAAGAAAGAAAGAAAGAAAGAAAGAAAGAAAGGAAGGAAAAGAAACAGTGATTATGCAAGACTGGGCCCAAGGAGAATATCTTTCACTGAAGCTCTTTTCTTTATCTTGTTTTTATTATATTTAGTTACCTAACTGTTTCAGTTGGACAAAAAGATGCAAAGATCATCAGACTAAACTCTTGTCCAATGGTCAATAGTAGAGAGTGGAACATATCCAAGATAGGAAAATCTAGGATTCAGCAGACAAACATGGAAATTATCTATAGGAACATGTGATATAAGACATACATACATGTTGGAGTCTCAGCATTCAGGACCAGCCCGAGGGGGACTGAAGGATCTTTGCCATGGGGAGGGGGGTGAGTAGGTGCAAAGTCCAGGAGTTGAACAGAAAGCCAGCAGTGGTGGTCTGCTGCAAACTCATTTATTCAAGAAAGAGCAGAGAGTCTTATAGGTCTTGTTAGCCAATAGACTTATGGGGTGGGGTCCTGACCACAGCCAATCACAGTTTGTTCCCAGGTGGATCAGGTTCCCTCCAGGTGCTGGGCAGAAACTGGCTTCACAACCAACCGGTGTGGAGCACCACACCCACGAGAGCCATTCCTCCATTCCTCCTAGCAGGTAGCCTAGCTAGGTCCACCCTGCATTATGCTCGACACATATAGACACAATGAAGATGGCAAGAAGATTGTTTTGACTCTAGAGGCCAACATACTGAGGTGTTCTAGGCACACATAAAGAAGAACAGGGCAACGCTTGATGACTTAAGGCTGATGAAACCACAGAGCTGGACTATAGTGAGATATCACGTAACAAGTCTGTGCTGGTTTGAGTGAGGATGACCCCTACAGGCTACAAATATTTGGACAATTTGTCTCCAGTTGGTGGTGGTATTTGGGGATGCTTTAGGAGGCATGGCCGTGCTGGAGGATGCCAGTCACTGGGAGCCAGCTTTGAGAGTTCTTAAGCCTGTCCAGATTTGCAGTCTCACACTACTTCCGGTATCTGCTTGAAGTTACCTTGGTGGCTCAGCTTTCTGCTCGAGTCACCTCTGCCGCCATGCCTCCCCTCCATTACGGACTCTAGCCTTCTGAATTGTAAGCTCAAATAAACTCTTTCTTCTATAAGTTGCCTTGGTCACGGTGACTTATCACAGCAAGAGAAAAATAATGAATCCAGGATCAAACAGTAAAATCACCGCCACTCAAGAATGAGTCAACACAAATGAACTTTGGGAAATCCGGGGTGCTGTGGCTCACTCTGAGAAGCTAGGGCTCCCTAATGGGCTCTGCATGTCCCTCTACAAAGAAAGCTCCCCACCCCCTCAGTTCCTCATTTCTGTCTTGTCTCTGAATTCTTTGCTGATGACCACAAGAGTGTGAAAAATTTGGGGGAAGCTTCTTTTTAGCACAGGGACCTCAACCGTATGACTGGCTCTGTGGGGCAGAGATCAATTGGGGGCTACTGTCATTTGCCGCCTTTGTCTGTGTGATCACAGACAGGTTCTGGACCACCATCTCCCTTCCTTTCTTTGAACATTACTGCCGTCTGTAAAAATGCTTTCAAGTGTATGATTTTTGCTCTCCCTGAGTTATGAAGTTCTTAGTGTTAGAAGAGGTAAGCAGTATGTGTGTCTACTTTATCTATGCATCCCAGAAAATAAGTCCTGAGGCTCAGTGATTGTAAACTGATCTGTGTGCAGTAAGCTATTCTGATCCACAGCTTTAGCACATAATCATACCGCAGAAGAGAAGACTAAATATGGAAGTCTCTTCTCGCTAGACCTTCTTCTGGAGTGGAGCTCAGGAGAGGTTATGCACACAGGTTCTAAGGTCGACATGCCTAAGGTCACATCCTAACTCTTCTACCAAAACAAAACAAAACTTTTATAGGAATTTGTGCTGTGTGTGCTTTACTTTGATGCTTTGTCTGACAAACAAGGGTAACTAGATTACTGATGTCTTAAGATAGCTGTGGAGATCTGATATGTTAGTACTTGGAAAGTCCTTGATACTTGAAACTATGCCAGAAATATCACTTATTTATTAAATTTGATTGGCTTGTTTTGTTATAGTTTATAGTTCTTAAAACATTTTGCCTCTTGTTAGTTTTGTTTTTATCTTGGTTTCTCACAGCGACTGACTTTGGAAGAAAATTACCACAGATGGATTATGCAGGTATTCTGAGATGATCATTTCTGATTTCTAAATGTCTGCTTATTTCTTTATTTACTTATTGGTTGACAGAGTTTCATGTAGCTCTTTTCTCCACAAGCTCATGTAATGGATTATTTTTATATATTTATTTGATTTATTCATTTTTTAAAAAATATTTATTATTTTTATTTTATGCATATGAGTGTATTGCCTGCATGTATGTAAGTGCATCTGTGTCCTGCAATGCTTGTGGAGGTCAGAAGAGGGCGCTGAATTTCCCTGGAACTGTAGTTACCAATGATGGTTAGTCACCTTGTGGGTGCTAGGAATCAAACCCGGATCCTCTGTAAGAGCAGCTAGTGCTCCTCACTGCTGAGCGTATGTTTAGCCCCACATGTGATGAATTCTTGATACGATCTGCTGATGCTATGTTGGGGAGATGGTGGAGACCTGAGGAGGTAGGGCCCAGCTGGAGGAAGCAGGTGATTTGAAACCTGCTTCTGAAGGTTACACCCTGTCCCCAGTCTCTCCCTTTCTCTCTCCTTCCTGCCTACCACAGGTGAAGAAACTTCCCTGACATGCTGTTCCAGTACCACGGGGTCATGGCACCATGAACTGAGCTCTCTATAACCATAAGACAGAATAGACCTTTCCCCTGACATGCTGTTCCAGTACCATGGGGCCATGGCACCATGAACTGAGCCCTCTATAACCACAAGACAAAATAGACCTTTCCTCCTTTGAGTTGTTCCTTCAGGATTAGTCACAGTGACAGACACACACATGCAAATAACTATGCATGTATATATATGAATAAACATATATGCTACAATCAAATATATAAGTGGTTGTCATTCTCATATTACCTAAGGATCTCATAGACATGATAAGCCTCTAACTCCTGAATGTCTAAATATGTATTTTCTTGAAAAATCTGCTCACATTTGAAAGTTCTGGTGATTGAAATTCCAGTTTGTTACAGATTGCTTGCTTCTTCTTTTATTTAACATTTTATTTAGTCTTTTTTATGTGTATGAGTGTATTACCTGCATGTATGTAAGTGAACACCTGTTGTGTAATGCTCAGAAGAAAGCCTCTGGAACTGGAGTTAAAGACAGTTGTTAGTCACCATGTGGGTGCTGGTAATTGAACCTGAGTCCTCTGCAAGAACAACCAATGCTCTTAACTGCTGAGTCATCTCTCCAGCCCCACTTGCTTCTTTTAAACTCAGGAGACACTTCCCTAAGAAGTGACTAGGCTTATTTTGCACTGCGCCTTTCCAGTTTTTCTCCATTGAGAAGGTTCTCCTCTCGAAGTTTCTAGTCAAATGTGAGCAACGAGAGAAAGCGAGAGATACAAGGCGACTTTAATTTCTTGTTCAACTCTGAATCTTGATGTAGTCTCTAAATGTTGATCGTGACCCTTGTGATTGCATTTGGATTGACAAAACAGTCTTATTTCCTGTTACTGGCATGGGATGAATGTATTTTATTTTTTACATTTCTAAAATGATTCAGAAGTATTAGTCAAACATATTCATAAAACCATTTTCCCTCGCATTAAACTCTGGTGTGGACATAAAGAATATGTTTGAATTTATCCTCTTCCCTCAAATTCAAAACAGTTATTCATCCTACCATGTGGTCAACAGTAGTCTCTGATACAAAGGAAAGATACCTCAGTACAGGGATCTGTTTGACATATTGATTTCAATTTCTTGGATATACATGCTAAAGTGAGATTGCTACATTATAGGATAATTCTTCTTATTGCATAGGAAACTTCATTTTGTGACATTCCCACTAACAACACAAAGAGATTTCATTTTCTCCAGGGTCTTGTCAGCACTTGTCATTTCTTTGTCTATAGATAATAGCCATTTTCACTGGAGGGTGGTGATGTCCCATTATGATTAATAACGTTGAGCAAGATTTTACATACCTGTTCATTTCTATGAGTTATTTTGCAGTATTAGTCATAATAAGTTAGATCTAAAACCAAGCTAAATGCCTATCCGCAGATGAATATGTAAGAAATGTGATATATATATATCACATTATATATATATATCTATCATATATATATCACATTATATATATCATATATATATATCACATATATATATAAATGTACACGATAGAATAATATATGGCTTTGGAAAAGGGAAATTTGAATTTGTGAGTTGTGGCAACATGGACAAATGTAGATATTCTGCTAAGTCAGGCACACAAAGAGAAATACTGCTTGATCTTCTTTAGTCTAAAATCTAAAACCGCTGAATTTATATAATTAGGTAGAATGTGAGGTTATCAGAGGCCAGGGGTGGCTTGGAATAAGTATACAATGATCAAAGTGTACAGTTATAATTTTGATAGGTAGAGTTGGAAGATTTTGAGATCCACTGAACCAGAAAAGCAAATATTTGACACTTTGGTGTGATGGATATGCTTATTGGCTTGATTTAATTTTAATATAAATTTAATATAATTTTAAAATTCTGCTTGCACAATATACTTTATTAAATCTGAGTTCTACCGCCTCAAAGACATGGTGAAGAATATTGTATATAAAAGAACAAACGATGATATATTTTTGCTTGATTTTACACAACATATGTATATAGCATTTTAACGTCCTCATGATCGAGAAAATTATTGCCAGTAATAAAAAAATAATTAAGACACCATAAAGGGTTCAAAAACTAAAAACCTTTATTTCTATTTGCAAAATGAGATTTTAATTTGAGTTTTTCAGGTTAAAATTATCATAAAGCGGCATATCGTGCTGATTGCTAAGAAGAGGCTGATAGATTCTGAAAAGTCAAGGTAGTGCTGTTCAGCTCAGATTTTAATAATGTTTGCCAGATATCAGGTTTCTCTCTCTTTATGTTTTTTTTTTTTAGACAGCGTCTCTGTAGTTCTAGCTGGCCTGGAACTCACTATGTAGACCAGGTTGGTCTTGAACTCACAAAGATCTGCCTGCCTTTGGCTCCCAAGTGCTAGACTAAAAGCATGTGCCACCACGCCTGGCTATGTCACATCTCTTTTCATTTAATCTGAACTGTTTTTTATACAACCCTGTTCTGAAATCTTTCTGCTCCAATCCCAATGATAAAGATTCAGTGAGAAATCAGGGGAAAGAGGTCAAGAACTTCTCTCAGTAAAAGTTCAGTGTTTTCCTGTTTGAATTTATAACAGTGGTAACCATAAGAAATTTCTCTAGAGTGTCATTTAAACTTCTTAACACATATTTGACTGAATCTGATGGCTTGAAGGTTACACACACTGGGATCACGTTGTGTGTGGAATTCATTAATATTTTACTTCATAGCAGTAAGCCTTTCATGTGAGGGCTGTTTCTCCCGTGTGTTTATTTCGTGTTTTTTTAAAAGATAGTTTTCTTTGCGCCCAACCTTTCTTCTTCACCTTCCCCTTAATGGATAAATATTGTCATGGTTCCACATTTAGTGTTGTTTCCTGTTAACACACTTGCTAGAATAACACAAACAACGCAGTCACCGCGATAATGACCAAGTCTACTTCACTTTTGGTCTTCTTCTTCCATCCGCTCTGTCTTCTGATGCTTGGTCAGGCACAAGGCTTTGACTTGCAATACCTTTTGCAGTAACATCTTATTTATAGGACATAACATCTCCCCTGCCAATTAACCACTATGTTTCCCTTAGACCACATAGTCACACCAAAGTTAGCGTAGGCTTGAGTTGTTATTTCAAGTGCAATGCCTTTGTGTTGGAAATATTCAATAGTGTACTGTGTGATGTGTCAGGTCTGCACTCTTGGAGTGGACTGAGCTAGTGATGGAGAACTGACCTAAACAGTGGTCAGGCTCCTGTAGTAATCCAGAGACGTCCTTTAAAAATCAATCTCCAAGCTTACCATAAGCAATGAAGCCGTTATCTTGAACCAGCAAGTTAGTGCATGCCTGTAATTTAGCACTCGAGGGTCTGATGTAGAAGAATTATCTTTACTTCAAGACCAGTCCAGAAAAGCTTGGACTACTGAGTGATGCCTTGTTTAAAAAAAAAAAACAAAACAAAAAAAACAACCAAACAAATAAAAAAGCCCCAACAAACCGTGTACATTGTTTCACTCTTACTAAATGCAAGACTAGACTGGAGTTATGAAAGACTAGGTAATTTCTTTACATGGCTGATCTCATTGACTTTTTAGTCTTCTGTTTAGAAGCCGATGTGTTTTGTTCTTAGGGACTCCTGGTACTACTCATGTTCCTGTTTCTTCTTGTCAAGCTTCCTTTGCAGGCAGTGACCCTGGAGTTCAGCAACATAGCTGTTTTTGCTCAAAGATCAAGAAAGAGATGCAGTGACATTTCCCTGATACTTCATGAAACCGCTTGAGTTTTGGACGTCAAGAACTGACCAATCTGTTAACCTTTGTTATTTCAGAACAAGGACCCGAAAGCCCATTCGTAACTCACCACAGAGAAACTGTTTTCAGCTACTTAGGAGGTGAGAAGCCACAGCTGCAGTTGAGTTCTTTGCTGCTCTGTCAGGAAGTTCTTACACCTTGCCTAAAAGTTCTCCATGGCACACTAATGTAGTATTTAGAAAAGATGTACATTAAAGACTGAAATCAAGAAATGCTGAAACAACTTAATTAGCGTTTTTTCTACTCTGGCTTTATAAACTGCTTTCTACCCTAAACAGCCAGGGAGAATGTGGATATTTTTGTTCAAGATATATTACCACTGTACCAGCTTTATCTGGAGACTTCTGGATAGACATCCCCACTGTGTGAAATAATTAAATAGACCAAGTCGAGAGCTCAGCAAGAGCTGCCTGTAGACCATATTTACATGCTGTCTTTTCTTCCCTTTGAGTAAGCTCTTCCCGAAACAGACACAGACTTTGATGCTGTTTTGATTTTATCGATAGCTACTCTTTTCTTTGTGAGACGTAGAGCATTTGATACTTTTAATTCGATGGAGATACCAGAAGATGGCACTGTGTTGTATAACCCCTCTCTCTGGTCATTATCCTCGGGTGAATCTGTAACTCAGTTAAAATGAAACTGTTAATCGATAACATATTTGTGAAAACAAGACAGGATCCAAAACCCAAACATTAACTACAAAATTACTGGACAACATGTCAGATCAAATTCAAGCATTGTGTTGACTTAGAGTGAAAAGCATTTCTACCCTGGCAAACAGTTCCTCACCTGGACTAGAGCTATTGGGTAGTCATTTCTTTTCCTTAGAGAAGGTCAGAGAAAACTCATGAAAGGACAGCCTTACAACTCTTATAAGCATTCCATGATAGGAACTGAATGATTGACAAAATATTGGCTACTTAATTAAACTGATATCAGAATCTTTGACTCCAGGAAGAATGTGGACAGGAGGAAATTTAATGAATTTCTTTTACTGAGTATATTTGTGTCATCTTCTTTACATTAGAGATACCACTGAACACAGAACTCTACATGCACTAAAAAATTTCCTCATCAGTAAAACAGTGGAATGTCAAAATACTTCAGTAAGAGACACATATACTCACATACAAATAAATATACATGCATGAACATAACGACATTCATACATACACACATATATGTATATACATGAGTACAGCATCCAAGAAAGCACTAGAACTGGTAGATAAAATGTATTAAATTCTCCCCATTGAACAAATCACCAACACAAAAATTGGCAAACAATGGTAAAATTTCCATGTTTGGCCTGTCTTTCCTATAACAACCACACTTCAGAGTAACAAAATAATTGACAGTAATTATTTTCCAGACTATAAACAAAGACATTTATGATTACACAAATTCACACATAAAAAATAGATGTGGCTACATAATATATGCACATAAATCCACATAAGCCATAAATCCACTAGCTATCAAACTAGTAAAAATTGAAGATTTATAGATATCATTTTTTTCTTCTTGTAGTGTGGCTACGTGAGATGGTAATATTGGGAAAAATGAAGCATGGCGTCCAGGTGAGTTACTCATACAACTGTTTCCCCAGATCCCCAAATCCCTTTACATTTAGTGACAGGGTCTTCCTGTAGCCCCAGCTAGCCTAGAACTCACTATGTAGTCCAAGCTGGCCTTGAACTCACTATGTAGTCCAGGCTGGCCTTGAACTTAGAGAGATTGGCCTGCCTTTGCCTGATAAGGGCTGGGACTAAAGATGTTTGCTGTCACACCCAGCCTACTGTCCCTTTTTGACAGTCTATAGTGTCTAGAAAAAGCAAACTCAGAACTTACATCAGTAATTTTATTTCTTTCATATGAGCACGAATTAACCCCATTTTCCTTTCTGAGTCTTTCTGTTGTCTCTCTTAATGAAGTCAAATTCTCTTTCTTATGTTATTTAATAAAAGATTTCCTCTACAACAGAGCTAGCAGATAAACTGTTTCAAACTGAAGCTCATCTGAGTGCTTGCTAATCTGTTACAACTATCTTTTGCTGATACTGGGCACACATCACCCAGACATGTATTCTTGACTCTTGCATTTTCTAATGATCATGCTTCCCATTAAATTTTCATATGTAGATTAGTGATGTGCTCATTCAGAAAGGCCAGTCCTAGCAAATAAAAGAAACAGAAGAAAACAAATAATCGCCCCCCGCAAGCATTGAATGGGGCCATCAGTTTCCTGTGCTGTGTTCTTATCACTCAGAATTTTCTCAAGATGAAGATTGTTATTGATTGTGGTCTGAGCAAAGTTCCAGGCCAGAAAAGGAGACTTATGGTTCATGACATCTAGCATTTGTCCACTGACCACAGGACTGTCTGTCTAGTCTACTCTGCACAAAGCAGAAGAAGGAAATTCTTGGGTGACTTGTTCAACTGGACGCAAAGCAGGTAGACACAAACAAACATGTAATATTTTTCTAGTTCTATGTTTTTTAAAAGAGGCAAACTCAACTATGGCTTTATAAGCCAAGATTCTGCTGCATATATTACAGAAATAAAGCAGTGATTGGGAGGATGAATGAAAAATGTTAATGAGCTCTGAAAATGCTTAGTTTTTTTATTTGAAAGTCAGTACAGGGGCATATTATTAAATTTTATGTTTTAAATTTTTCCAGATGTATGTTGTACTTTTTTTAAAGAGGACAAAAACAGAGAGCATACTTAATTTCTTTTTCCATCTTCTTTAACTTCTGATAACAAATGAAGTTATTGCTGCATACTGGGTCCTATTTATTCTTTAAGATCATACTCAGGGCTGGGAGTATAGCTCAGTAATTCCTTCTTCATTTCTGTGTGAATTGCTTATTCCTCTCTGTGACATCGTTTGACCCAGAGCAGTCTGAGCCTAGAGAAGAGTGTTACTTGCTATATAACTGAGGAAAACCTTGCAATAGAGAGTAAGGCCTTTCCTTGCTTCTCAGAATTACAGTGACTCTCATCTAAGGAGCAGGAATGGATTAATTTCCTCACATTAAGAATACCACTTCCTTGAGGAGTCAATGAAAATATTTTAAATATAGGGTGAATGCTTTGAATTTGTTCAGACATTGAATAAACTTTTGAACAGATAATCTGGTTATTACATTTACTTTAAACAGCTCATTATACAATCAGTATGAGATGCATTAGCATATATTTTAGGTAGGAGAGAATTCAGATTTTTAGAAAGGCCTGTAAAATCAGCCAAACATGCTTACTGAAAATGAATTATTATTACTAATAGATTTTAAATGATAACTGTATCTCTTTGAAAAAGAAATGGTCTTAGTTTTGAATAAAGCATATTTGTTCAACTTTATTACTGTTGATATTTCAATAAATATATTAGGCTACTGCCTTGACATTTAGGTGTTTAGAGCTAAAAGAGGTAATCATAATTCATAGTCTAATTATACTAATAATTCTGGTTTCAATATAGAGGGAAATGTAAATTTAATTTATGTTACTCAAGCTGTTTTGATAATTTTAATTCAGCTTTATACATTTTTTATTCAATTTGTTGTTTTGTTTTGTTTTGTTTTGTTTTGAGACAGCATCTCATTTCTCCCAGGCTGGCCTTGACCTCACTATGTAGCTGAGGCTGGCCTTGACTCCTCATCCGCTGATCTCTCATATGCTGGAATGCAGGTATGTGCCTAGCAATGTATTATACATTTAAAATAATATAATTTTTGGATATTTCCAACATAACTTATGGGATAATATTAGAGAGACAAATATAAGAACTATATTGCTTTAAGAGTATCTTCTTGCACACAGAATCTGGGCTGCTTGATGAAGCGAAGCATAGGACATGATGGTGCTTTTTCCATAAAGTTTCTTGGTGGTGGTGATGGTTGTTGTTGTTTTTGACAGGGTCTCCATAGTCTCAGTATGGATAGACTAGGTTGGCCGGAATTTCCTTCAGATCCATCTACCTCTGCCTCCTGGGTGCTAGAATTAAAGGCGTGTGCCACCACACCTGGGATTGATATGGTGTGAGGTAGGATCTCTAATTAGAAGGAATACAATACAATTCTAACTTGTCCCCTTGCCCATTTGATCAATACACAAACATTGGCCCTATATACCATGTGTCAACTACTGAGCAGTTCAGTTTTATGAAATGGTGCACATAGTCCTGTAAGCTTGGATTGAATATTTTGTACATAATACTATGCCTCAAATGTGACTAACATACTAGAGACACAGGTTATCAGATTTCACTGTCTCACACTAGAACATGCATAAAGTAAACGAACTCATTTATTTCTTAAGTTGTAAAGAATATGTGATTATCAAACCAGAGTCATTTTTGCTCTTGAATAATGTGAAAATTGGAAAAAAAGAGCATAATAGCTTTAGATGCAAGTTAGAAAACAGAATCTTTCAAAGAACTTAAACTCCAAAATGAGTTATGAATTGTGATTCTTAGTGAATTAATTAATTTTGCTTAATTGTCTATTTTTTAATCAAAGTAATATATCACTTGCTTTCAAAATTCATAGTGGACTGGGCTTCTGATGAAAGTCCACAGGTCAAAATTCCACCTGTGCCAACCTGGCAACCTGGGTCCTCACAAAAGGGACAACTGACTCTGATGCTGGGTGTTCCACTTTTATCACAGGTCCCTGCAAAGGTGTTTACAAGCATGTTTTATTCTTTCAATAAAGGATGAACCTTATCCTTCTTTCCTCTAAACAACAATTCAGGATATTTTTTTTCATGTTACTATGAGGACTTTTTGGGAAGATGGAAACTGAGGGATTACAAAGATTCTTGAATGTGGCATGAAACAAGCGTTTCTAGATGTTGTTAAGTAGTGTAAAGACATTCTGTTTTGAAATGAAACGATCTCCAGACCACAGCAAGCAGAGCTATGATGTCCTTGGGAAGAAGGATACACTTCATACTCATCTGTCTCAAGGGGACTTTCCTTTAGACACTCAGTCAGCAATGACTGAGAATATGGTGCTACAGTACTATGAATGGCAGACTGACCCCCTTTCAGGCTATTTTTCATTGTAGGGGTTCCCCTCTTTCAGCATTATGCAGACCTGCTTGTTTGATCAACATTTTTCTTCCTCATTCTTTCCTCCAAATTAAGTCTGTATGCTTATTCTTTCTCTTTAGCTGTGGGTTTCCCTCAGTCACAAGGCTGGGAACACCTTTTTCACCCATCCCTTTTGTTCAAACATGCATCTCTGACCTCCAAGAGCTCTGCATACCTAAGAACTCAAAGAAGCTGGTATATTTGTATATCAAGTCCTGAGAATTCAGTGGTGTGAGGTCAAGAAATTTGCAGAGTGCTTATCGCTTGAATAGGACACCTATATCAAATCTCTGCCACCCAAGGTTCAGGGGCCATTGTGAACAAGGGGACAGAAAAATAGTAGGAGCCAGAGGTGGTTGTTGACCAGAAGAAAACAAGAGTTTTCCAGAGAGCAGGGACGTTACTCACAAGAATTTACAGCAATGGTAAGAGCATGCACAGGACACAGGCAAGCTCAAGCTAGACAAAACCCAGCATAGACGTACAGAAGTGGGAAAGAAGGAACTATTGTCATCTGACAACTAGTGGGAGAAGGAGAGTTGGTTTTCTTTAAGGTTGTGACCTTAGATAGGTTAACCAGGCTCCAGGGAATGAACTCACACTAAAGGATATTTGGAGACAAAAACTTGGCTCTATAGGCCTTAACATAGATGACAAAGTATGTGAAATCAGGTGGGGGGTGGGCTCTAAGGGGAATGCAGATAAGGAGGAGGATCTAAGTGTGATCAAAATAGATTGTCTCAAATTCACAAAAACTCAATAAAGAATTTTTTAAGAAGGAGCTTTCAGCACATTATGGGGAAAACAACGGTCTGCAAAGCTCCACAAAAGGTCATATTGATCAGAGAGGACAAGATAATTTCTTCTTCAAGTCAAGCTGCAGTAGGTTTTGATTCTAAACATGTAATAATATGCATTATTTCTCACCGTCTCTGTGGACAAAACTTACCAGTTCTTCAGAATGGTAGCAGAAGGGACTGAAGTGTCAAATCAGACTTAGTAATCAGCATTGGAGATTTTACTCTGTGTCAAACTTGATTCATAATTTCAGCAAAACGATCATTGTAAGCAATGGACAGAGCAGTGAAGAATCTGAATGGGGTCTGTGTTGATCCTCTCCTTCCACCTTTGCACACACTGTAGCTCAAACAAACACATGAGATTTCAAAAGAATGTCTGTGGCTGTATCACTTACCCAGAAAGAGATGCTTTTGTCATAACACAGCTCCCATTTTCTCCCAGATGGTGATAAAGCTTTTGTGTCAGGAAGTCATACTTTATCTAAACTGACATTCTCACTTTATTTTCTGTTTTTTTAGCATTAATAGTTTTAGACAACTTATATATCCTGATAAAAAATAGTCCAGACATAAGGATTTTAGCAACAAAATAGACTAGTATTTGTCTGTGGATTGTTCATTCCCATGCCTACAAGGGGAATGGATCACAGATCAGAAACTTGTCTTACCTCTTTATTTAAAAATATTTTATTAGCATCACTTTCTTTAAGAAGTAGCATTTTTACATGGAAAGACTTTGTATAGCTTGGGGGAATTTGAAAGAGTGAATGGCAACTCACATTATAGGAATAGTGATGTTTCACATTTTTATTGAAGCTTGGTAGCACAGTTCTGTCCATAACAATATTCAAAAAATGTAGTAGAAATATAGAGTTTTGAGTTTATGTTTTAAGATATAATTGTATATTCTTGTTTGAGGATTATATCAGTTTGGTTACTATAGTATTTTCTATCTTTTGATTTCCCAGGGTGATTTTTATCTCCAGAAGTTCAATTAAGTATGCTACAATTTCTAGGTGAAGTCATACAGGGGTTAATAGAAGACTCATAGAAAAATAGTGGAAAATCTCATGGTGCCTGGTAATGGGAGAAGTTTAATACCCAGGATCACGTGTGAAGTGAGGACCACAGCTGGATCTCAGGGGACCTGGGCCATAGTCCCTGCTTCCTTTTTGTAAATGAGAGCCATCACTCCCTCTGAAAAGGAGTGACTTGTATCTTGGCGCTATACAAAAATGTACATCGTAAGTGGGCATTCTCTTTTATTCCTATCTCTTTTGAAAGCTGCTGTAGTTGTTAAAGTCATCATTTGCCTGGAAGAAGGTCACTAGAAATTACAGAGGAAACAATCACAGAGGAGAAAGGGCTTGGCTTTGTGCAGCAGATGCTGGCACGGGAAAGGAAGAGCAAGAAGTTGGATCTTTTGAAAGACTACATAGCTTTTCAAAAAACAAAGTGAAACAGTTTTCTATAGAGTCTGGGATGTTTCTGCTGCAGATTCTGAGACAATTAGTAAGTGCAATGTTTCTTTGGACTATATAAAGAATAGAGGTTAGAAAACGATTATTAACACAGGAAAAAGAAGGCACAATAAAATTACCACTGTTCCTTCCTATTAATCTAGTTGCATGGATAAGGATTTTAACACTTCTGAGTGATTTTTGGAAATGGGACAAATAACAGCATTCACGATTTTCTTGCCTCAAGGGTGATGTTGTTGGACGATACCAAATTCCTAGGTTCATGTACTGAGGACGACTCTGGTGATAATTAGTTAGCAGTGTGGGCTGTCATGCTTGAGAGAAGCATGTCTTTCAGCAGTTGTAAGCGAAAACAATAAAGGTCACATGTATAGGCATGCAGGGCACTCAGCTCTATCTTGTCTCAGTTTCCCATTGACAAACTTTGTATTGTCTTCCCTAAGCCAACTAAGAAGTATATGAATTAACATGTGCTAAATGCTTTAAACTGTGTTTAACACCAAGTAAATGATAGCTTTTTGAAAAGCTATGTAGTCATTACACGGTCTTTAAAGACAACTTTGATGTTCACACACTGAGAACAAATCTCCCTTTCATCTGTTCTATTTCAATTTTGTCAACGTACATCCACTTTATTTTTGTTTTGTTCTATTTTATTGGTTTTTCAAAAATTTCATACAATATGTTTGGATCATATTTCGACTCCCTCCCTTCTCTCTTTCATCTCCTTTTGTTTTAGTGTTTGTGTGACCAAGTACAGAGAGAATTTCCTGTGCTGTGGTTCTTAGGTCAGGTTAGAAACTTGAAATATCTCTGCTTATTCTTACCACACAGACATAGATCACCAACAGAGGAATCAAAATCATCACTGAAATACGTGTTCTTTTCTCCTTTAATACTAAATTTCTTCCTGCTCAGTGCCATGATCCATACCATTCTTAAATGAGCACACACCTTGTCTTCTCCACATCGACCTTGGAACATCAGTTCTCATGGCAGGTATGTACTTCCCCGTCATGAAAAGATGTCTCATGAACCAGCTAATTTCAGGGCAGGTTTTAAGAAAAACAAAGAAAGCCTGGTCTACAAAGTGAGTTCTAGGCAGGCTGGGACTAGGGCAAAAAATCCCACTAACCAACCAACCAAAGACAAAGAACACATCATTGACAGCTGCTATTTTTAGACTTTCCAGGCCTTGGCACAGTCTGCATTCATTGTTTTTTTTTATTCTGCATTTCGAAACTTGAACATGATTTTATAAAGCAAAATCTTCTGTAGACAGATTTTCTGTTAGAAATATTAGACTTGAAAGTATCAACTGATTAAATTTCAAGCACATTTCCAGCACAGGAATTGAAAATGATAAAGCCACTTAAAAGCTTTAAAATTTAACATCTGTATTGCATATTTCAATAATCACGTGTGCTGACTGATACCTTGTTCATGACAGTGTTACTTTTTGAGACTGTTCTTATGTTAACACAGAGCCTTCTAATATTGAAATGGTTTAGCCAATAAACAAGTTGTCTTGAATATGAGCTATTATAACATTGTTGAGAAAGCAAAAAGTAAAATATTGCTTATGGATCATAATTCAAAGTGTTGTGAACAGAACTGTGGGCCCCAACCGTGCATTGGTCATGGAATCTTCTACTACACCAGGCCCAGTGAGAAGGTTCTACTGTCTTTTCTCCCCATAATATCTACAGACCAACTAGTTAGAACATAACCTGCATTCGGATTTGAAGTGAGTATACTAGCAGATAGCACTCTTGTGACAAGGAAGGAATATGATTAATGACAGATTAACGATTCATTCTAGACCTTGACAATATTCTAATTTCTGGTGAGTACTTGCTATAACTTTGATACCTTAAGAAAATAATATTATGATCAAATTTTGACTTTTCTCTTCTGGCTGATGCATATAATATTCTCTATCTTGTGATTTTGTTAAGAGAAAAAAGTAAATGTCTATTAAGAAAGCCCATCACGCAGAGTGCCTGTCGATCTCTTCTTATGGTAGGCAGACACTTCTCTGCTAATTGAAAGAATCTGTGGTAAGTTGCTCTAATGAGACGAAATGGCAGAAAATATGTATGAATGATCCCTTCAGAGAATGAGGTAGATCACATAGCAGTATTGCTATTTGGTGAATTTTGGAAAGGCGGCCTTCATTCTCCTGTGTTTTTCTGAAGAGATGCTGATGTCATCAGAAGAAGAACCCTTCTCACTGGTTTCTACTCTCAAGAACTTCAGCTCTTATATTTGTACTTTGATCAATTAATTATTAATTTTTGTGTTTTTCCCCTACAGATTCTCAGATCACTCTGTGGCGGTCAATTTCTGCGGTCTTTGGAATCATAAGCCTTTTGTTGATGGCTATTTTGGTAGTTTTGATGAAAAATTGTAAGTATTTGGAGGCAAGTCTACAGGAAGATCAATGCTGTAACAAAATCACTTCATATCCTTTGCCTAATGTGAAATTTTCTATTTTATAAATTTATACCTAATTAAGCAAATCTGTAATCATTTTTTATAGCAGTTACTAAACAACACATTCAGCCACCATCTTCTCCGGGCCCCACCGCAGCACTCCAGGAAGGTAGGTTCCATTTTTTGGCAAGCTTTATGATCTATAAAAGATTAAATAAAGTGTCTCATTTTTCGTGTAAATAGCATGATTGCACTTAGCAATGCTACTTTGCCTACCAACGCTAGGCTAGTCTCATTTCATGATTCTCTAGTTTAGGGACAATGAAATTACACTGAACTGTCAGTCAGATGTTACTATAAGGAATATCTGATATACTTTACAGAGAAGAGGTTGATGTTTTTCTCATAGTTTTAGAAGTTTTAGTCAATGATTGGTTGGGCCTGTTACTTCTGCACTATGATGAGGCAGAACATCATGGTGGATGCATGTCTGGGAAACAGAACTGTTCATTATCGAGGTTTGAAGGTGAGAGAGAATGAGGAAAAGGAAGAGGCCAGATTTCCCCTATCCCACTCAAGGGCATGCCCCCAGTTTCCTGAAAAGTACCACTAGACTCTATTTCTGAAGAGATGAACTGCCTCCTCATAGCACAGAGCTAGACATCAAATTCCTCACATTTGGAGATTTTGGGGAACATTCCAGATCCAATGTCTAGCAGGACATCATTTATAAATTTCATGAAAGAAAACACGGGCTTGAAATTAGAGACACTTATATCATAATGAGTGCTTATGACTAATTAACCAACAAAAATTAAACTATAACAAACAGTACAGACGATTCTTTTGTGTTTTTTTAAAACCTATGATCTCATATTCTTTCCCTGTGATTCAACACTTTTATGATTCATAATAGACTGCAGGCTCTCTGAAATGATAGAACTTATTTATCCAGGCAGAATTACCCCAAAGTTCTATTTTAAAATATACTTTTTTCCAAATGCTCCTCAAAATTTCAACCATCTATGATCACACACTTCACTTATCCCAACAACTTTAATATCGTTCATTTGGTAAAGATCGAGTACTTACCAAGTGTCGTGATTCTTATTACTCAAGAAAAGAAATGCCGAAAACACACTGTTACCCATAAACCGATCAGATTTGAAGCTAATTGCTTATCTTCATTTTTGAAAAAGAAAGTATCTGAATACATATAAGAGTGACTTCAAAGTGCTGTATCCTTTTCTGACTCAGGAAATTGGAAGAATGCTGCCTCTGTAAATTTCTCTTTCGTCTAGTTAGCACCTGTGCTCACTATAGACCTCCCCAGTGAGTACATCTCCCCAAAATATGACTTACTCTAACGGCTGTCCCATCTTGTACTCTGTTATATGATGTTTTAACATGCCAAATTTATTTTACATATTTATCTGCTTATCATTCAATAGAAACAAATGACTGAAGATGTAATTCTGTCTTTAGAATATATATCTGTGATACAAAGTGTTGAGATTAATATCCCCCAAACCATGTGTCGTGTCTAGTAGATTTTGAAGGACTATTTGTAGAAAAATGATTAAATAGATAGCATATAATTTCTGCTTATTAAATATCATCAAAGAAATTGAAATCTGCAAAGTCTTATTTTAAAACAACTTTCAGATGTTTTTATTTTATGTGTGTGAGTATTATGCCTACATGCATGTGTGTAAGTGCACCCATGTAGTGCAATGGTAGCAAAGGACAGAAAAGGTTGTTGGATTCCCTGGAATTGGAGTTAGAACTGGTTGTTAGCTTCCATGTGGATGCTGGGATTCAAACCCTGATCTTCTGCAAGAGCAGCCAGTGCTCTTAACCACTGAGCCATCGTTTCAACTCCTGTATTTTGTTTTCGTTTCTTAGTTTCTGACTGCTGCTCTTGCCGAGAAGAGTGGATTGGATATCAGTGCAACTGTTACTTCATTTCTAAGACAGAAAAATCTTGGAAAGAAAGCAGAGATTCCTGTACTTCCCAGAATTCCAGTCTTTTTTGGCTCGAAAACAGAAATGAAATGGCATGTTCTTCATTTTGGTTTCTTACATTTTATTTCACCCACAAAAATATGGTTTCTGAAAGAACTGAAAGCTTTCATGTAACTTTCTCTTTTCAGACAGAAAATTCTGTTTAAATTTATGACTTATCAGTTTGTTGTACTGCATGATAATAACCAGAACACCCAGAGAAGACTCTGTAAAGATTTATTATAGGAATAAAAAGCAGAATAGATTAGAAGGTGAAGTTCATAAACAATTTTTCCAAGGAATTAATAGAAGAAACAATCGGCCACTATTTTTAATAATCTCAAAGAATGAACTACATGACTTTTAAAATTCATTATAATGAAATATATAATATCTTTAAATGTTATATAGTTTTGGTCATCTTTCCGGGATACAATGTGGTCTTGAACTCACAGAGATCCATCTGCCTCTGCCTCGGAGTGCTTGGATTAAGGGTACACGCTACCTCCTCCTCTTCTTCCTCTTCTTCCTCCTCTTTCTCTTCCTCCTTCTTCCTGTTATAATGTGTGTGATAGAGGACTGAACTCATACATGCCAGGCAAGCACTCCACACTGAGCTATATTCCTATTCCTGACCCTCTTTTTAAAAAATGCCCTATTTGAGACTCGCTCTCAGTTGTCCTGGCTTGCCTTTCACTCCCTCTGTACCCCAAGCAATGTGATCCTCTGCTTCAACCACCTGAGTATCTGGATGAAAGGCCTGTACCACCAGGCATGGCTTTAAAATTACTCAGTTCTTAGGAAGAAATGCTTAAGGTGCATGCAGAGTCTATGCGCAACAGATTGAATGGGATTATACCCATGGGATTTATCCTTCTAGACTTGTAATTCGGATAGTATTCAATCACCATGTCCGCATGAATGAAGTAAGCCATGAAAACTCTCATTGTCTTAATGACTTTTAAAAAATCACTCAAGACGTGAAATTTTACAGCCCCCCCCCCCCATGATTAAAGAGATTTAATAAATGAGAAATTTGAAGCAGGGAACTCTGCCTTCTAAATCAGAAGTTTAAAAATACTTCAGTTTGTATACTCCCAGCCCAAATCTTATTCTGAACAGCTTTTCAAATGTACATTGATCCCAGAGTAGATTCAAACTTGGCTTAATGTTTTGTTTCTGTCTCCAAGCAGAGCTTTATGAATTTCACTCAAAACTATTTTTGGACTGGATCGTATACTGAAGAGTAAGTACAATGATGGGTTGTGGAAAGATAGATCCTTTAAAAAATCTGTAAGTGCCTGTCCATTAAGGATTTTTCTGAGCTTTGTGAATTTATGATTATGTGAAATTCATATTCAGGGACCCAGAAGTTAAAATAATTTGTGGAGAGCATGCAAATATATACTGTTCCAAAGACACAGCCAAAGACACAGCAGAATGACAGTCACAGATCCACCCAGAAGAAAATTGTGTACCTGAGGTCATAAAAGAAATTTGGCACATGGTCTTTTCCTACCTCAATAGAATGTAAATACCTGGAGGTATTTATATGAATACACGGCCTAGAAGATGGCATATCCATATATTTTTCTGTTCTGGTGGATCCCACTTTTTTTTTTAGCATTCTCCCACATTTTTGGCAATTATTTTCTACATAAATGTTATCTTTTTTAGAGTTTAATTACTTTATTAGTGGATTATATTTTAAAGTCTATATCTATGATTTGATAAGATACCCTTTGCATTTCCATCCAGGACACATTACGTCTAGGGGAATAAAACAGGCAGACAAAAGACCAAATCACATTAAAAAAAAAAAAAAAAAACACAAAAAAAGACTACATTTTTACCTGGCTCTACTTTTGCTATTTCGGACCATCCTTTTCCTATTAGAGAACTGACCTTACATACATGTTAAGTCTGATTTATCTCCTCACGTTTTAATAACATTAAACAAGGTGTGTCACCATTTTTAATTATAAACAAAAGACTGAGCTCAATATGTGAAGCAATGCTTGAAAAAAAAAAAAAGGGAAGATGGCTATCATCTTATACTGGGAAAGCTGAGTAAGACATGACCCCTCTGTGTCTCATCTCCAAATGACACTTTTACTCAGAGAGGCAAGCATTTCAGACCTAAGTCAGAATTTCCCACATGATCAGAGAGACCAGAGGCTGCGTGGTGATATATACCTGAAATTCCAGCACTTGGGAGGCAGAGGCAGGGGAAGCTCTGTGAGTTCAAGGCCAGCCTGGTCTACACAGTGTGTTCTAAGCCAGATGGAGCCACAGGAGACCCTGTCTCAAAAAGATTTTTTTCAAAAAAGCATACATGTTATCTTTGAATCTCATTTTTATTAAGTATGACATTTGTGGAATCATTCATGATAAAACTAATGCTTTTTCTCTCCTAGATGAGATTAACTCATACTTCTTAATCAAATCGAGGAAAAGCATGTCATCAAAACAATTTCTGGCAGAGGCAAGACACCCAAAAAAGTAATCAAATACAGCAAAACCAAACAAAACCAGAAACAATTCTGGTCTCAGTGCCCCTGATAACCAAGGAAATAATTTTGTTTTGTGTGGCATTATAATTTTAATCATGAAACTTGTTACTGGAAAGATAAAAACCCCATTTGTTAATATCACGCTCAAATGTTTTTAAAGTTCTATGACAATAGAAATAATATCCTTGAATACTCTCATTAATATTTTCCAACTATTAATATTGTTTTCTTTATTACAGATTACTTATGCCTCCTAATTCCAACCCGATGAAGTGCATGGTTTATAATCCGAGCATAAATATTAGCTATGAATCCTGTGAAAATAAATTCCCTTATATCTGTAAAACAAGAGCTTATTTAAATGTCTCTAGCGACAGACGGTATAGATCATAAAGATCCAGAATTACTAAAATGGTATCTTTGTTTCTTGTATTCTTGTTAATTTTCTACCTCTTGAGTCTGTAGAATGTTTCAAACTGTGTCTTCTGATACAATTTTCATATATTCGAAACCAAGTCGTGAAATGATGTTAAATATAATTCTATTCACGCATCTTTGTAAAATTTTCTAAGAAACCTGATCATATGCTGCAATATGATTTCAGTCCTTTATATAACATTGCTGAATTGTGATGTTTCAGTCTCACCCCACTTTTCTTGAAGCAAAAATATTTTTACCCCTGTGAGCTAGAGTTGGGCTCCCCTCCTGTGATTTGGAGCCATGGTCCCTTCTTGTGAACCTGGGGCTGTCCCCTCCTGTGAGTCAGAATTATGGTCTCCTCCCCTGAGTTGCAGCTGTGGTCTCTTGTGAACCTGGTCCTATTGTCCCCTCCTGTGGGCTGGAGCTGCAATCACCTCCTGTGAACCTGGAGCATGGTCCCCTCTTGTGAACTGGAGCAGTGGTCCCCTCCTGTGGGATGGAGTTGTGGTCCCCAACTGAGAGCCATGGCTCCACATTCCTTTGATAGTGGGCTGATGGTGGAGCAGATTGGAGGAAGGAGGACTTCTTGATGTTGGGCAACAGTTTCAGTCTTAGAGTGGCTGAATTCCTCACAGCCCCTCCGGGAGGTCCCAGGTTCTGCGTGGTAGTGGCTTTGCCTCTGTTTGGATTCATGATACAGGCAGTGCAGATTTCTGTCCTTTGCTGTTTTTAGTCTTGGGAGAACTGATTTTCAAGAATGGACTTCCCAGAGTTGGAGAGATGGTTCAGTGGCTAAGAGCTCTGACTGCTCATGCAGAGGACCCTGGTTGGATTCCCAGTAATTACATGACAGCTAACAACCATCCATAACTCCAGTTCTAGGAGAATCTGATAGTCTCTTATGACCCCCATGGGCATTGCATGACAAAGTCGTACTTACACCCATGCGGGGAATACACTCATACACATAAAATGAAAATAATAAAGCATCTTTATATGCATCATTTTGTTCTAGAGATGAAAATACTACATTTGTACCAGCTTCAGAAGAGAACACACCTGATGTTCTTCTCCGTGACTCCAAGTTATGTGAAATGACTAGAAGTTTTGGGCCAGGTGTGTAGGTTATTTTGTCATTGCTTGCAATAGTTTCAAGAGTCAAGGGAATCCATGTACTGGTCACATGAGTTTATACTACTTATCTCTCTCTCTCTCTGTCTCTGTCTCTCTATTTCTTTGTCTCTCTCTGACTCCTCTTTCTTGGACTCTGTGTCTTTATCTGTCTCTGATTCTGTCTCTCTGTCTGTCTTTCTCTCTTTATGGCATGAGTACATGGTATATGTGCAAATGTGCAGGACAGAGTTATTTTTCAATACATCAAAGGACCAACGATACAATCTAATGCTGTAATATAGAGGTGAGTTTTCCTGAACTGAAAGACACCAAAAGCTAACCACCTATACCTGTTGCCTATACATTTAAGACTTCTCCATTGACATGTCTATTTGACTTGTGGTTTTACACCCCACTAAATATTAATAATTAAGATCACTAAATTGATTTTTAACATATGAAGAACTCAGGAAGAAAAGAGGAGATCCTAAATTTTATTTTTCAAAATATAAATGCAATAGGACTACCTTCTGAATTCTACATTCTTGTATAAATGTTGATATAGAAAAAATGCATTTAAGTCAAGTGATGAGAGATATAAGATTAAATATATTTTTTAGATATTTAATTGGAATGAAATGATCTTACACATACAGAAATTTGAAATATTTCGATTTTGTTGTCCATTTGATTACAAATAACATAACATACTGTAAAATTATCCCAATGAATTCTCAGAAAATAAACACACCACTTGAGTTGGATTTTGTCTCAGAATATATGTTGAAATCCGAAGGCCCAAGTACCCATGAATATGAGTTTCTTTGCAAAAGAGTTTCTGCAGAGATGTAATCACGTTTAGATGGGTGGTGACATGATCCTTATCTCATAGACCTCATGTCCTTGTAAGAAGAGGACATTTAAGCAGACTCACAAGGAAAATGCCAGCTGCTGACATAGAATGGCGCCATTGAAATCAAGATGGCCAACCCCATGTAGAGCCGGGATGAACAAGGAAAGATTCTATGAAGACACTCAGATCATGTGCTATGTATGCCTTGATTCTGGATTTGTTAATAGCCTTCAGAATTAGAGAAAACATTCTCTGTGTAAATCCACTCAGTTTTCGGCTCTTGGTTGCAGTTGTCTTAGAAAACTAACATAGCCGAACACAGCAACCATGCAACCAGTACCCACATCAATAGACACAATAGTGTCAGTGCTTGAGAGTGCTCTGGTGACACTATTTTTCTTCTATGAATTATGGTATAAATCAGTTCCATTCATTATATTAATCATTCCCATTCTGAGTCTTTCCCCTCTGTACTAATTTTTGTCCTGATTTCTTACACCAGAGATGAGGATAATTTTCATGTTTATGCCTCATATTCAAATGCAAGCACAAGTTGGTGATGGCTAAATCACATGTTTGAGATGTCAAAATCTGTAATGGACAGAACCTGGTCTTCTTCAGGAGCTCAAAACCTTTGAACTTTTATAATTCCTTTTTTACACTGAAATTTTGTAGTTTTCATACAGTATAATTTGATGGTATTTAGATCCTTGCCTCTATCTGCACTGTTCCTTCTGTCCTTTAGTGACCCCCGTGCCCAATTATATATATATATATGTATGTATGTATAGGCCTGTAGAGTCGAGTTTGTGTCCCAAAATGTCCTGCAGTGTGGGTCCATCCACAGGAGCCTAGTTAACCTACCAAGAGTCTCATTCTTGAAAGAGACTTTCTCTGCCCCTCCCAGCAGTCATTGATTACCACAGTTTCCTTAGATCTGTTATCAGATGACTCTCATATGACTAACTTCCTTAACAAGAAAGTAAATAATATTTTCTGTAATTTCTAACTTTATTTCAATGTTTTAAATATTCATCTCTTGCTGCGTATCTGACTCAGGCATCTTTAATTTCTGTTTGATATACATAGTGATCAAGGTTTCCTTGAGGTGTATGGCAATGTAAGTCTATTAATACTTCATTGGTTTAATAGCTACAACTTCTAGCTCTTAGGTTTCACTGTGTACAACGCCAGGTTCTTTCAGAAATGTGGGCGCTGAGAGTCTACTGATGCTCCTGGGATGGTCCTACACCTGTGCACATATAGCAGCAAGTAGAATCAGTGGGTAGAAGGTAAAAAGAGTGCATGAAGTTGGGAGACCAAACAGGAGTTGATATAGAGGAAGAATTGGAGTGTAGGGACAGGGGCAGGAAAATCTGAGCAACACATATTATATGTGTGTATGAAATTCTCAGTGAAAAAGAGATTATGTAAAAAAAATGATAATAGGTAAGTCTTTAAAAGGAGAGCACATTTGTTTCATTTAATAGTAAACAGAAGTTCTCCCAGGAAGGTGACTGCAGGGAGACCCCATCTCAAAACAAACAAAGAAAGCAATTTAACAGACATAAGCTGGCAAAGTGAGTGCTTCATCTCCCAGCCAGTGCTATTGTAGCTATGTGATGATGGCTGTAAAGAAAAAGTCATGGAAGAGAAGTGCAGTTTATTAAAGGTAAAATATTTACTTTATCATTCTGCTTCATAATTCACAAGATGCAAAATATATAAGTTCAGACTGAGATACAATTGTTGATCTCATTACCAAAATATCATAAGTAACATTTGTTTGTATTTCCTTCAATATTTCTCACTATCATATAACTATGTAAACACTTATATAGAAAATGTTAAAAATGTCATTTAAATAAGCTTTATTTTTTCCATTAACAATTGGTGGCCTTATCTGTAGTTATTTTTCTATTATATAAAATATATTCTTTTAAAACTATGGTATTATTTTTTGTTTTATATGTATAAGTGTATTGCCTGCATGTGTGTAAGTGCAACCAATCATGCAGTGCCCGAGGAGATCAGAAGAGGATGTTAGAGACCCTGGAACTGGAGTTATGGATGGTTGTTAACTGCCATGTGGGTGCTGGGAACTGACCCCAGGTCCTCTGCAAGAGCAGCTTCCTCATCTCTCCAGCCACATCATATAATACTGAAGTGTCTTTAGAGTCAGTGTTCTTTCTCATCCTTCATTTAAAATTTGCTCTTGAGTCACCAGTCTTTGAGCTTTACCTATAGCCTACATGCTAACAGCTCAACATTTTATCCAGTGTGGGGCTCTCCCCTGAATTTTTGATCAACTTCTCAATATACTAGTCCAAATATCAATCTGCTTGTTAAGAAAGATCTCAAGCATAGTCTTTCCCAAATGGAAATGACACTATGACTCTGCATGCTCTTGTAAACTCGTGGCAACACCCTGCATTCTTTCACACCAGTGTGTTAGGTGATATTTCTCTCCCAGCCTGCATTAGCAAACTCTGTCCATTGTACTTTTCAAATGTCAGAATTTGACCACTTTCACCATCTTACCAACACCCCACCCCCAAGCCACCATTCTCCCATTTGTGCTATTCTACTAGACACTGAAACAGTGCTGCTAAAGAAAGAAGTTGCTACGGAGAATGTGATGAATCTGATATTACCTGTCTTGAGTTGGAGATAGTATTCCATTTCAGCTCAGCAAGTCTAGGACGTTACCACTTCTTTCTCCTCCTGAAACATTGAGCCTGAGGCAAGATTTTTCTGAACAATTGTTTCCTGTATTTAATCAGTTCTTACTGAAATATTACAGATCCCTAATTCTGTTAAGTCCAATCCATCTTTTTCTTCACTTTTTATTTTGCCATTAATCTTCATGTTCTAGTCTTAGTAAAATGGCATGCCTCGCTAGACAGAGCTAATGATTTAACTCTAAATTGTGGGTCATTTCGAAGGGCATTCTAATTATAATCCAATGACGTCCTTGTCAGAAACATTTATTAGGAATAACTGGGGTCCAGTATTCTTAGAGACAAATCAGACGCAGTAAAGTTAAACAATTAAATGAGAGTAAAATTCTAATCTCAATATGTATGCATAATACAACACATTGGTTATGAAACACACACAATATGCATGTGCTTGAGAGATGATTTCATTAATCAATTGTATCTGTATTTTTCATAATTGATTTTTTCTAAATTTCATGGCTGATTTGACAAACTTAAGATTTGACATTAAAATTATGGAACTTAATTGAGATAGGTTCAAGATGGTTCAGGTTCAGTTTATGACTAATCCTGTTCTGACAAGTGAGTTGACATATTGTTAAATACCATGAAGAATTTAAGATCAAGAAATTCAAGTACAGGCAACAGTGAGTTGGTTCCGTGGGTAAAGGGGTTTGTGGGGCAAGTCTGATGATCTGAGTTCAATACTTGGAACCCACATGGTAGAAGGAAAGAACTGACTCCTGGAAGCTGTCATCTGACCTCCACACATGTGCTCTGCGGAGCACACACAGAGACACACACACACACACACACACTAAATTAAAAAAAAATAAATCCAGCTGTGAGAGGTATTATATATAAAGAAATAAAGAAATAGATAGGAAAGAAAGGTTGGCCAGGCATGGCGGCTCACACTTTTAATCCCAGCACTCAGGAGTCAGAGAGATGGATCTCTGCAAAATCAAGACCAACCTGGTCTACACAGCAAGTTGTAAGCCAATTATCGATACAGGGAGATCCTGTTTCAAAAAAGACAAAAAGATATGAAATGTTGTGTGTAGTGCTGGATTTGGAGGGAAGATTCAGATACTCTAAGAGATAGTCACTAGTATTATTAATTCTCATCTTTGATCTGCTGTATTGAATCTTAGGACAGAGCTCATGAAGCAAGCAATCTGATAACTTATTTTTTCTACATCTCATTTCCATTAATGACCCTTCTATACCTCACATAGGTATTGAATGATCATCTATGTTCATGCTGATTCTGATGTTTCAAAGGATCACTCATTGCCAGATTTCATGCATTCTGATATTAAGTGCTATCTGGTCTAGGAGGTCTGCATTTAATTAAGATCTATTATATAAAATGCACACAAACTCAATGAAAATAAAATAAACAATAAAATATTTTTTAAAATTGAAGAAAACGGTTCAGTCTTTGTTATTTCAATTCTCTCTCTAGAAATGTATCTGACTCATCTTCCTATCTGACTTCAAGGCTTTCCCCTTTGAATTTGTTTCTCACCGAGTATAACTTATTGCTCAGGCAGACGGGTTTCCTGCCCGGTCCCCCGGAGTACCTGCCTCATATCAGTGAGATCTCATGTGTGAGGGGATTTCCCGTTTCTCTGCCAGCTGAAGTGTCTACCTTGTACCACTGTCAGGTCCTGGGCATAAAATGGTTTCCTGGTTTTCCTGAAGAAGCATGCTGATGGCTTTTACCTATCATTAGAGTAGGGTGTGGGCAGGCTGGGTTTCTGTGTTTTCCTTAGCAGTGCTAAGCTACAATTCCCATGCTAGAGCAGAAGGCGTGGCCTGGGGTGGGAGGCCCCAGTGTGGTCCTCTCATTCTGCAGTTTTCACTTCTCCCTCAGTGGCTACTTGTCTTTACTTTGGGATTGAAATAAGGACACCATGTGTTTTTCATCTGTCCCCAAAGAGAAGCTAAGGTACACTTTATCTCTGACTCCATTTTGTTTTTCTTCCTTGGTTTGGGCTTTCCTGTCCTGTGACTGTTTTGGATCACAGTACAGCTTGATTGAATATTTTAAGAAAAAGGAACAGAACTACTCTAACTAGTGAAGCTCTTTCCTCCAGCACAGCTCTGCATGGAGTCCTCTAAGATAACCTGGGCTGATACAACCTCAGTCCTTGCTTGGTTTCTCTTTCTTCTGTTTTGTTGTGACACTGGGACTTCTATAAGCACTTTGAGGAAGGATTTTCAGTCATTAGACTTCTGTTCTTACTGATCTGTTCATGTTCTTAAAAAGCCCCCATTCCTGCTTTCACACCTGCTGGTCTCTGGTTGACTTTCTGGGAACTGTTTAGAGTCTTGTCCATTGGAACTCCTGAATCTGGTGCTTTTTGCCCTCATGTTAGTATCGGGAGACCCTCCCCGGATTTCTCCCTCCATCCCCAGACCTTGGTAGTCCTGTATCTCTCATCTGTTCACTCCTAACCACAAGGTGGTTAAGTTGACTTTCCCCTAGTGACACAGTAGAACCTGTTTACTAGAGATGGTTAGTAATAGAAATACAAAATTGTTTTCTTTCTAAGTATGTAATTACTCTTTCTTCATAATTTTTCTCATTTTTCTTTATTTGAAATGCTGTTAAAACACTTTCAATTCTGGTAAAGTTGCTCACTGTTATCAGAGCACTCTCCCTCTTGTCTGACAAGTTGCTGTATCAGCTTGTCTTGCTTCCTAATCTGGGTTTTATGTTTTATGACTCGAATTTGAGGTCGTGGAAGCAAGTGGTATTTTCTTGTTCATATTTGCATTTTAAAATCTACTACAGTGTCTATGACAGCAGGAATGTGAAAGTGATTTTCTTTTAAAACTTATTAAGCAAATTGGAATAACATCCATCAAATCTCTCCCCAGAATTGGAAGCAAAGAAGACAGAGAATCAGGGAGCAGTCTGTGAGCCTAAATCTATTACCAGGACAGAAGATAGAATTAACTATTGCTTCACCTATCTTATCTGATATTCAAAACTGAAGTGATTTAAATAAATATAAGTCAAATATAATTATATTATATATCAAAGAGTATTTCTTGTGGTCTTATGTATGTTTATTAGTTATACACTCAAAATGGTGCCAGTATTAAGTGCTGAAATCAGGATAAGTAAAATCTACTATAGGATATAGATTTATGTTTGGTGGATTTCTATTTATGATTTTATGTATTTCTTTCCTAATTTTAAATCTAAAGACTTTTCTCTTTTGATAAATACACATGTACCTTAAAAACTGAACACAAGGAATATTCTATTGACTTTTATTTTTTACAATAGGAGCTCAATATATTGCCCAGTGTTGCTTTGAGCTATTGGACTCAAGTGATTCTCTTGCTTTGGCTTGAGAGACTGACATTACAAATTTTTTCCCAGGAGAAATGCCTAGTGTGCCTATGTGTGTCAAGGTGTGTGTATGTGTGTGTATATATGCTCATGTGCATTTATGTGTGTGTTTTATGCTTCAGCTTGAATCTGGGATCTTGCATAGTCTAAAGAAGTACTCTAACCCTATGCTGCAACCCAGACCAGTGATTGATTTAAATCTATGTGTCTTAAATACTCAAATGCTTTCTATGAAGTGGATTATTAATTTTAGGTAAATCTAATACTAAATTTAAGTGCATGTAGTTGTTTTGTTAAAGGTATGTTTGTCACATGACTGTTTTGGGAATGCATTTGCACTGATGGAAGATATTCAAGTGTTTTCTATTTTTTTTTCATACAGTTTGAAAGTGTTCTGTTTGTTCACACTGCTTACCACAGCAGCGAGAAAACTGCCATTATTTTTTCAAGAACTTGTTTCTTTGTGAAGAATATCATTATTATATTGTTTTAAATCCAAGATTTCTTTGTTTGAATGCTCAAGAAGAAATGGCAAAGGCACAATTGTGATTTACACAATTCAGTGGGTTCCTTTTTGTTTTGTTTTCTTGAGACAAGGTCTGTACGTAGCCCCAACCTGGAACCCATGTAGACCAAACTGGTCTTGATCTCACAGAGATCTGCCTGCCTCTGCCTACCAAGTGCTTGATTAAAGCCATGTACCACTGTGCCCAGTCAGTTGAAACTTTAACGAAAGCTATCATTTAAATTTTATATTCTTCTAATATGTGTTCTATACTAGAATCGAGGGACTCTTTACAAGTTGTGAACATCTTATAACACATGAATATTAAAATTTACTGACATCTTTTCTTTAACTGCGCCCCCCCCCTCATTTTCTGTTTTCCAGTTTCTATCTTACTGCTCAGGCTACTTATCGATAAAGAAATGAGTTGATATTATTTCCCTTAAAAATATGTTGATAATATATTATATACCTTCATCTTTTTTCAAATTAGTTTTTGGCTGCAATACTATTAGCCAGACTTTGGACTGTGATCTTAAATGAAACTATGGCACATCTACCAATCCTTCATGAAGGTTTGTATTATTCCCTCCAACGCACTGGGTAAAGATCAGCAATTGTTACTGTTTTCTTAAATAGTAGACATTCCCATCGCAGCAAATAGGAGAAAAGGGGTGATGAGTCCCAAGAAAGTACAGAAATTGGCAAGGCAAATTCCTCGAGTCCTTCAAGATTAAAAAAAATAATCATTCTTGGTGTTATTCACACTCTGCCTTCCAGGACGCTAACTCTGCCTTCCTGAACCACTTTGGTGGAAACACTACTGGGCCCAGTATTCGCTTCCTTGAGGCTCTCTACTGTGACCCTATCCAGCTGGCAGTTTTCTGTAGTGCTGGAAGCTGTACCTCCAATGCATTATGAGGCTGCCCCTCTCACACTCTAACAACTTCCCAGTTGTTCGTTCCTCTTGAAGTTGAGGCTCCTCTTTTCCCTCCTCCCCACATCCTGGAAAGCCTGGAGAATGTCGGAACAACAGCTTCAACGATCTCTGAGTGAGCGTCTTATCTTGCAGAAATTGTAATGTTCGGTTAATAGTTCTGTGGTTTGTTTGTGGGGGAAAATCTAAGCCTGTTGTTTTTGTGTTGGTGTTATTTTCTGACTCTTCTTGTCCAGGATGGAGCAGTTTCTCCCGGTATGTAGAGATGGTTGATAAAGTCCTTATAGGACCTTCTGCATGCAGATGTATGTGTTTTGAGCAAAACAATTTTCTGTGTATCCCTTAAAGCTTGACCCATAGACAGCACAGGATCCATTCTGCATTTCCAACAATGTTAGCCTGGATTAGAGAAAGTAACACATGACATTCATGACTTTATTAATAAAGAAATATCAAAATGTAATCATATATATAGGACTCAAATGTAGGAATTTAAAACATATTTTGGCACCATGTTAAGCCCTCTTAATTCACACATATACATAGCAGAGCCAACTCCATAAAATTTCATTCTTTTGTAAATATGTGCTCCTATCAGAAGTTAGGTACTTCTTAAGTCTAAAATTTCTGTGTGCCTAAGTAGAAAAGCTTTAAAACATTTATTTAAGAATATTTACATTTGAAATGGATTTAGTAATCAGTTACAATTCATTGGTTGCAATACTTTGTACAAAAATAATCTTCAAGATAAACTTGGTCCTCTGTATATACAGATTACCTTCCTCAGATAAAATTAACTATAGGTGGCACATACTCAAAACAAAATCTGCATCTGCACTGAATGTGTGTTTTGTTATCTTTGATTCCCCAAAGAAAACAGAATAACTATTTACATAACATTTATATTCTAGTAGATATTATACATAACCTTAAGATGATTCAAACTATACAGAAGTGTACACAGTTTACAATAAAATAATATGCCATTGTGTATAAGGATCATGACCACTGATGGAACTCAGTATTCAGGGAGAGAAGGAGGCCTTAGAACCAGCCTCTCCTAGATAACAAAGAATGACTGTATATCCAGTTGTATGTAGTTATGACAAAAGCAATTGTAAAACCATTAGCAAATCTATACACATAAACAGCTAGGCATGTATATGTGTATGTATGCATGTGTGCATGCATTTACATATTTAGCATTCAACAGAGATAAATCTATATGTGTTTTACTTTTGTTTTGATTTTTCAAGTTACATGGTTAATAGATGGAGTCTTGTTCTTCCCAGAAGATGTCAGAGTAGAAGACTCCAAAAAGCGATGATACCATTCACAGTGTGAAATGCAATGTAAAAGGACAATCTGCATTTAAAAGGACAAGGCACAGACATACCATTGCATTAAACACAGCTAGTACGTGCCTGAGAAACAGAGTTTTCAGAGATTTTCAGGAACTTCTCTTTGTGGGTTTCAATGGAAGCACATTAGATTGTTGATCTTTAAATTTTTTTTTATTGACACTCTGTAATTGTATATATCTGAGAGACATGTTTCAATACACTTATGTACTATATATTGATCAAAACTTCAGGAGTAAATGTTAAATAAACACAAAGATGGTTCTAATAATTACTAGCTATTTCTGTTGTTCTGTGGTATAACAGGGTGACTACGGTTAGCAGTAACGTGTTGTGTGTTTAAAAGGAACTGGAACATGAACACAGAAAGGAGGACATGGGGTAGAAGGACTCAAAGGGAGAAAAGTATAAAGGAGAAGAAAAGCATATCCTACCCAGTCCTCTAGGACCCAATTAAAGCACTCCTACAAGAAAAGTTTCAAGCTATGTATAAATACATTAAAAACAGAGAGCTCTGAAAGAACCCACCTAATGATTCACCTTAAATCACCAGCAAAACAAGACGACAGCCCCACACTCATTATGGCACAAGAAATAAATAAGATTAGGACAGAAATGAATGAAATAGAGACTGAGAGAACAATACAGAGTCTCAAAGAACTGGTTTTATGAAAAGCTGAACAAGACTGATAAACTCCTAGCCAAACTAGCTAAAATGAGTCAGGACCCAAATTAATGAAATTAAAGTAAAAAGGGAGTGGTCCAATGTAATCTAGAAGTTTATTAGTGATACTTTAAACACTTATTTTTCCCAAAGCTGGAAAACCTAAAAGGAATGCATAAATTTCTAAATGCATAAGACCTATCACAATGAAAGAGAGAAGTTACAAATAATTTAAACAGACTCATTGCAAATAGTGAGATTGAAACTCTATCTCCATAAAGAAAAGTCCACTACCAGGTGTGGTGGTGCACACCTTTTAATCCCAGTACTGAGGAGCCAGTGGCAGACAAATCTCTTTGAAAGTAAGGCCAGCCTAGTCCCAGGCCAACTGGAGCTACAAAGATACCCTGTCTCAAAAAGGGGAGGAGGATGAAGTTAGTTACCGGTAATAAATCAATAATGGGACGATCTCTGAAAATGTCCAAGTATTAGCAACTAAACAATAGACTTTTAAAAGTATCCATGCATTTAAGACCAATGAAACAAGGAATTTAAAAACTATTTTGAGGGGGCTGAAGAGATGCCTTAACAGCTAAGAGCAGTGAGTGCTCTTGCAGAGGACACGGTTTCAAATTCCAGCACCTACATGGCAGCTAACAACTGTTTGTAACTCCAGGTCCAGGGGATCTGATGCCCTCTTCTGCTCTCCATGGAGCCTGCATGACTCAGGTTCACTCGCATACATGTAGGCATAACAGTCACACACATAAAAAAATTTTTTAAGTAGAAATGAAAACACAATACTTCAATACAATCAAGAAGGTTGTCAAATGATTTCACACACATATATCTTATAAAGACTTATTTTATTTTTTATTTATGTGTATGTGTGTGTCTATTCATTTATATGCATGCAAGTGCCAATAGAGGCCAGAAGAGGGAGTTGGATCCCCTGGATCTACAGTTACAAGTGGTTGTGAGTTGTCCAATATCAGTTCTGGGAACCACACTCAGGTCCTTTGCAAGAGCTATATGTACTCTTAACTACTGAACCATCTCTCCAGTTCCTGATTTTGCATATAAACAGTAAGAAAATAATTAGAAAAGAAGACAAAATTTTGAATCATTATCCAAAACGTCACTGTGAGAAACTAGAAAAATGAAAGCAAATTGAACCTAGAATAAAAAGTTAGTAGGTAATAAAGATCAGACCAGACACCAATGAAATAGAAAATTTGAAAGTAAATGTCAATTAAGCACGAAAAATTGTCCTGATCATTACCAGGTACCAGGAAAATGCCAGTTAGAACCAAAGTGAGATACTAATGCACGCCTATTAGATGTTTAAAGTGAAGGAAATTGATCACAAGTATTGACCGGACTGTGGCACAACCTCTGCAACCACACTGCTTATGGGATATAAAGTTCATAAGCTTTCATAATATCAGTTCTATAGCTTTAAAAATATGATGGTGGGTGCTCGGCAGCCCTGTCCTTTAGGTTTAGGACTTAAGTATTTTTTTAACTCTATTAGAATATGGGAGTTCGCCAGATTGGGGAAGATAAACTGCAAGAGCTGATTGTTTATAGGGACAAGACTCACTGGTTGGGTGAGAAAGTGGAGCCATCTTCCCATTGCCAAGAACCATTTTCTGGAATCTGGATTAGTCCCATCCAGTGATATGACTTCACCAGTTTAAAGAAATCCTGTTTGAAACCATAAAGTACAGAGAAGACCAGCTTAGAATGCTAGCTAACACAAATCTCCGATCACCCCCTTTCTTCTTGTCCTTGACTGACACAATTCCTACTTAACCACATGTGCGTAATATCTAAAGTCTCTCTGCTTTCTGAATTTTACTGAGCGATGTTCTCCTATCAGTGTGTCTTTATGTGTGTGACTGTGATAAGCATGCATCCGAGTGTGTGGTGCTCATGTTGCATGCAGAGGCCAGAACAAGACAGTGTCTTTTTTCTATTTCTGTTTACAGCCTCTCTTACTGGACTGGGAGCTTATTTTTTCAGCAAAGCTGCCTGGCTAGGAAGCTCTTTGGGGTCCAGCTGTCTCTGACCCCAATGCTGGGTTTCAAAGCATGTGCAGTAATACTCATTTTTTCCTGTGGGTGCTAGAAATTAAAACTCCACATCTCAAGCTTGTGGGACAAAGTGCTTTAATTCACGGAGCATTTCCCTGTCCCTACATTGTTAATTTTTATCAGGAAGATGGCAAATAGGTTTCGGGGTGGGTATTATAGAACATTTCAGTGCCTCTTACATGTTCCAGTGAGTTACCTCATGTACTAGAATTAAATGGAATTAAATACTCAACCTGGTCCTCTTTACTGTATATCTTCAGAAGGCTGGAATTTTGAGACATACACGAAGCTTGGCTCTGGTACCAGTTTTTGCTCTCATTGAAAAATTGATAACAGGTGTTTCTATAACATATCCAGTTTTTAGGACATGGGCCACAATAACCTTCTACAAAGAGAAGTCATATTAATTCTATACAAACTTGACCATTGAAGCATATTTCTATCTAGATGAGTTAAATGCTTTCCTTATTCCAACTCCAAAACTCCAAATAACTATTATACTCAAAGATGAATGTACACAAAGAGAAGATCCCCAAACTAAGTATTCTCTACTCTTTTGATTGTTGGATTTTTGTTGTTTTGTTTTGTTTTGGGATCTTTTTGAGACAGGGGCTTTCTGTAGCCCCAGCTGGCCTGGAACACACTATGTAGACCAGGCTGGCCTTGAACTCACAGAGAGTTACCGCTTGCCTCTGCCTCCTGAGTGCTGGAATTAAAGGCATGCACCACCATAGCCAGCTGCTTTTCTTTTTTTTTTTTTTTTCAGACACAGCCTCATGAAGCCCAGTGTGAGTCTGAACTCCACGTAGCTGAGTTTGGATCTGAATTCCCTATCCTTCTGACTTAACTTCCCAAGTGCTCAAATAAAGTAGTGAAACATCATGCTCAGCTCCTCTGATCTTTAGATCTGCTCCTTCCCAGTAAAATAACATAAATGGCAGTGATATAGATAACACCCAACTATTTCATTCCTCCCTTTTGAATGTTTTAGGATATCCTGGGATACATAAATATTTGTAATTTGTGATTAATATTTTCAAAACTTACCTACTGAGGAAACTGTATCTTCTTGGTTGAGTAATACTATTAAAACAATTATAATTATTAAAAAGATTATTATTAGTAGCAACTTATAATATAAAGAAAAGTAGCCAATAAATTTCTAGGATTATAGTAAAAAGTATAAGAACACGCTCAATATTGCTACTTTAAGTTTCTGTGCTTCTAGATTATCTTTTTGTCTTAAAATATTATTCATGTGTGTGTGTGTGTAGGTGTTTGTATGCACACAGACTCTTGAGGGCCCTGGCATGTGTGTGGAGGTCAGAAGACAACTTTCTAGAGTTGGTTCTCTCCTCCCACCTTTATGTAAATTCTAGGAATTGAACTCTCAGGTTGTTAAGCCTATACAGCAAGCACTTTACCTGCTGAGCCATCTCCCCACACCCCACAACGTGCTTCTGAACTCAACTGAATAATGCACTGTACTTTTTCAATCAACAATGTTGCCACCTATTGCTATGTTTTCACTTACAGGTAAAGAATATGGCAGACCATATTGACGTCATAACAATGAAGCGTATCCCCATGGCTGCAGCAATGACTTGGACAATAAACAATGGAGATACTGTCAAAGAAGAAAGAAAAAGTCAGAATAAAAGGAAGAATAAAGGACTGGGGTACTTTTGTGTTGATGTGCAAGGTCCACTCAGTGGGCGGGAACTCATGTGTGGTACTGTAAACATAGCCAAGTACACATGGCTGGAGAGGTCACAGACCCTAGAGAAAAACCTACTTGTGTCACATCTATAGACCAACATCATTTTTTACTGCATTCTAAATATGTTTCCTTGTATTTATGGAAAGTGAGCCTCTCATCACTTCTTTTCACAACATACGAAGAATATTACAAAGTTCTACAACTGGTCAAATGCAGAATAGAAGTGATTCTTCTGCATTCTTCAAATGCAGCCTTAAGTGACCACAATGCAACCTCTACACCTAAGGCTTAGGGAACATAATGGGAAAAGAATGTAAGCACCACAGGGACCAGACACCTTATGCATTCTCCACCTGATAGGGAAGCTGAACCAATGAAATCTCCAGTGTGGTAATACAGTTAGATCTCCATAATAACAAAACCAATTGATGCGCCAAGGAGGAGGAGGAAATCTCACCTGGTCCCACCTCAAGATGAAGAGCTACAAGCAATCTGTGGATGCTGAGGGAGGGAGAATTAATTTTCTTTAGGGACTAGGTCTGTTAGAGGTTATATAAACCCAAGTGGGCAGCCCTAAATACATACAGGTACACATGAGCACCACTAAATGGACTCTGCATCATATGTGTGTGTGTGTGTGTATTTGAAAACGTATGCATGTATATGTAACAATTATAATCAGACTGCGAGGGATGGAACTAATGAAAAGACAGTACTCGTGTGAAATCCTCAAAAATAATCAGAAATATTAGTGTACTTTAAAAAATGACTTTAATTAAAATTATTTACTTGTGTTTTATGCGCATGAGCATTTAGCCTTCATGTATGTAAGTGCACACATGTGTGCAATGCCCACAGAGGCAAGAAGAAAGTGTCACATCTTCTGCAATTGGACTTAGAGATGGTTGTTAGACACCCTGTGGGTACTGGGAAACAAATCCAGGTCCTCTTCAAGAGCACCGGGGCTCCTAACCTCTGAGCCACTCTCCCACCGCATGATATTGGCATGCTTTTATGAGAAGTGCTTTTCTGCTTTATTTTTCTCAAACCACAGAACCTAAGTATGTCGTATATGATTTAAAAATAAGAGTACAAAGATATAATACTTCCTCTTACAAGTATCTACAGGTTCTCTAGAAAATTGTCTTTGTTTTTGACATTTTGACAGTCCAGTCAGAGCATAAACTCTCAATCTGCCTGCCTCAGCATCCTGAGAGCTCAGATTACAGGTATGTACCAGATTTATAGTTATCTCGAGAATTAATCATATGTATCAACTTTATTTTATAAGGAGAAATAGCAATCAGTGTACATTTCTTATCAATGTCTTTAAAACTATACATTTAGAAAAAATATTCTGTGAATTATTTGGTCAATACCCTAGTGATTATGTCATCTCCTGACGTATAAGGAGGTCAAATTTGTATACTTTTATTTCATTGATTCTTGCACAAAAGCTATTAATAGATTTTTAAGTTTTCTACTAGATATTTACATTTGATGTTGTTAGCTTTTGGTGTTAGGAAAAATCAATATCTTACACACTTGTGGGTATGCTTGCATTCTTTAGGAGAAATCCCTGTTATGATAATTAGCATATCAAAGGGCACATGCATGTTAAGTTTTGTAATGTAATGACTGAAAATTTCAGCTCACAAAAATTAGACTAATTTAAAGCAAAAATAACTGTAAATTCATGTTTGGTTACAAGCTCCTCCAAAGGAAATATTATTTGTACATTGTTAAGAAAGATTTATTCTTATCTTATTTGTTTATTTTTATGTGGCTGAGTGCCTGCATGTATGTAAGTGCAATGCCATGGAGGTAAGAAGACAGCACTGGATTCCCTGGAATTGGAGTTATTGATGGCTGCTGGGAACTGAACCTACATCCTCTACAGGAGCATTGAGTGCTCTTAAGTACTGAGCCATCTCTCCAATCTCCTACATATTTGAATGTATAAATTTTGATGATAATATTTTTGTTTTAAACTTACATTTCCTGTTATGAATTAGGCTTAGGAGCATTTGATTATATTTAGATCCCGCTTTTTAGTTCTCTGAGAATTTTTTGCTTTTATCTACTTACTGGTTTGTGCCATACTTTTTAGGCTGTGCACATGACACCACATCTTGTTATATGTTTTGTATAAATACGTATGTCTCAGATATTATTTCTTTTTTTGTGGGATGAAATGGCTTGTTTTTCTCAAGTTTACTTGATCAAACTTCCCATTATGATATGAATAATGCAACTGCCTTTATGTCACTATTTTATTTGGTCATTCAATGTTTGTATGATATGTGTAAATAAACACTGAATTTCTCTAGCACTATTGAATAAATGCATGTTCTGTCACCTGTAGGAAGCGTTGCTGTTAGCATATGATGTCCTTGTCTGTATTGGCATTTATTCATACATGTGATCCGTCTGTTCACTCACTGTGTGTGCCACACCCTGAGCTTCATGAAATGTTTGAATATCTGATAGTGCATCTAATATCATGTCACATTTCTCTTCAGAGAACTATGACTCTGATTGCACTTTATTTGTGCCTTAAAAATTTCAAACTGTGGCGCTGGAGGGATGGCTCAGTGGTTAAGGGCACTTCCAGCTCTTCTAGACAACCAGAGTTGGGTCCGTTACCAGCACTCATGTCAGATGACTCACAGACACCTGTAACTCTACCTTCAGGTGAGCTGACACCCTTTTCTGGCCTCTGTACTACACACACGTAACATACACTCATACAGACATACATGCACACATTAATAAAAGTAAAAACAGTTCATAAAGAAAAACTTTAAAATGAGCTTTTCAGACTGAGAACACTCCAATGGAATCATATTAAATGCACATTGAATGAAGGTTTAGAATGATTTTTAGCTGCAAGATGTCATCTTTTATCCTTGAATAATTTCTTCTATTTCCATTCTGCACATTTTATTCTTTATTCATTAACAAACTGACAGAGTCATTTCTAGATTTTTAAATAAAGCTTTATTTTTACATTTTTTGTCTTATTTTTGATGATAAGAAATGACACTTTCTTCTATGGCAGTGTCTTTATTCTTTGTTTGTTGTTTGTCTTGTTTTGTTTTTGTTTTGACAGGTTCTCCCATAGCCCCAGTCCACCTGGAACTCACTATGTAGACTGGGCTGGCGATCTGCTTACCTCTCTCTCCTGAGAGCTGGGATTAAAGGCATGCACCACAGTACCCAGTGTTATTCTTTTACTTAGTAAGAGATCATTTTCTTTTATTGTATTAATTTTTAATAAAGTCTATATATCAAATTATATATTTAAAAACTAATTTATTTATTATTTTAATTTTGTGTGTCTGAGTGCATTGCCTGCACATGTGCAAATGTACCCATGTCTTGCAATAGATATTAAAATTACTGTGACTAAATATTGTTTTGTTGTTGCTAAATGACTATCCAAGAAAAGGCAAAAATGTGATTGCTATCAAATCAGAATTAAAAGGAAAAATAGATATACTTGTGAAATATAGAAATCAAAATATTTGGAAATTAAAGTTATATAACTTAAGAATTTGTATTGAATTTCATCCAATGCCTTTTCAACATTATGTGCACAATCATTCAATGAGCTTTATTAGGACATACACATGGTTGCATTCTTAAAATTACCTGACTTGAAATACTTTTTGTTAATAAATTTTTTCTTAGTGTTTAATCAAAATTCATAGGTGAAGGTGGTTTGCTGGCTTCTAGAAAAGCATTTTATTTTTAGAGAAAATGCTTTATGTAACTCAGGCTGGCCTGAGAACTCTGTATTGCTGATGATAAACGTGAAATCCAATCCTCCTTCCTCTACCTACTTACCTAGTACTGTGATTACAGATATGTGTCATCATATCATGTTCTGTTTTCCCTTTATGAATAAAATATCAGAAGTTTGAACATCAATATTACCGTGCCTTGAAAATAGTTTGTATAGATTGTGTCCACTACAGTCAGAAATATCTCTATAAACAGCACAATTTATTGCTTCTGTAATGTTTATGAATTTAGTTCCATATCCTGGCATGGTCACCCAGACCTTTAATCTCAGTACTCAGGAGACAGAGACAAGCATATCTCTGTGAAATTGAGGCCAGCCTGGTCTACATAGTGAGTTCCAGACCAGCTGAGGGTACAGCTGAGATCCTGTCCCAAAATAAAAGAAAAAAGAACATGGTTGGATAATGTTAAATTTTTCTGTTCTATTTCTATTAATTCTTCTTTAAAGGAAGTTACTATGGAGCCCTCTCAAAAATCTCCTGTTTCAATTGTCCTTAATATGATAAAGAATTTCAGCACATCTAACTTATTTGTATATTCCAACATTCCATTAGAGTAGAAATGATTTTTCTTCCCTCACAGAGAGACCTTCAGTGGTTGTCACTGACTGATAGAATCATGTTTTCCACATTGACTCCAGTGCATCAAGAAAAGACAAAAACATATCAAAACTTACTGTGTTCTCTGTTTTGGCTTGTGCCCAGCACAGGCCTTTGTGTCTGCCATTGTTTACAAGCATCCCTCTTTTTTTGTTTAAGGTTGTAGTTAGGGCATTCCTTCATCTCTGGAGAAAAAAATTCAAGCCAATATGAGTCTCAGACTTTGTGTCATTTGAAGACAAACAAAGTTCAAATTCAACTTGTGTTTCTATGAATGATCCCATGAGATCATTTTAAAAATGCAACTTCTTAATTATTATGATGTTTACAAGTTGTCATATATATAATACCATGTTCATTCCTTGTCAAGTTAGCAAAATATTATGTAATTTAAAAGTGAATTAATGCATTATGGATAATGAAATCTATCATGGCAAGAAGCAAGGGCAGAAGGAGATAGACATATGTACATCATAGATATCAATATACTACTAATATGCCAAAAAAATTAAAATTTATATTGTTTCGTATCTTGTAGAAGAGAAAAGGAAGCAAACAAAAAAGGCATCAACACAATATACCAGGAGATATCATAAAAATTAAATAAAATGTTGTAAACAGTTAGCAAATATTAGTGTGTCAAATTTCCTTTGGAACCAAGAACAGACAAAGACCAAAATGGTAGAATTTATGGTTCCAGAAAAAGTAGTCTTTCCCCTGAATGAAGCTGTTTTGCTGTTCTCTTGGCAATCCGATCATTCTCTGAATACTTTTAGAAATGAAATATCTTATACTTTTATAAGTGAACAGATAATACTATCTTTTACACTTAAATATTAGTCTGAAATATTGTTTGCATATAATTACCAAAGCTGAAAAACTGTACAGGTTACTGATTTTGGATGAAGAAGTTGGATATTTGAGACAGTCAAATAATACCCCTCATTTAATGTGATGTTATCGGCTGAGTAATTTATAGCACTTTTATAATAAGCAGTCCTTTCCAATTATAGCTCCCTTGTTTACAGAGTTTAGAATTCCTCTAAAGGAATGCTTTCTTTCTCTATTGATAGAAACCAGAAATGAAAGAACAGAGTTCCCAGACTGCTTCCAAATGCAGAGCTGGAAAACTAAAAGTTTGAGTAAAATCTGATTCTTCTGACTGCGAGTCCTTAGGCCATTCCACCTTTACAAAACTACCTTTACAAAACAGGTGGTTGGTGAAATAAATGTCAAAAAATATGTTTAAGTTTTTAAAACCTTGGTTTGAAATATAACGTAAATACAGCATGAAATGAATGTAAAGAGAATGACAATTAGCTGCTTTTCTGTACTTTATAGATTATATAAATTTTCGGCACCTTCAAATTTGACAGCAGAACACTAACAGGTTCATGTGGACGGTACATACCAGAGCTGTGCTGAGACCTCCAATCTCCTATCAACGCCATTGTATGATGGTGATGGTACGTTTACTCCAGAACGGAATCTCAACTCTGCAATGCATTAATCTTTCCTGAATAAATCAGATGGAATATATGGGGGGTTTTCTGATGTCTTTGTGGTGAGTTGAAATATTTCAGCCAGGCAAGTAAAACTTCCCCTGATTCTTCTACAGAAAACGGAAGAGTGGAAATAACACTTCACACAAGGCCAAGTAAAAGTAATTTTATGCTTCGGTTTTAGTTGGAAATTAAATATCAACTGTTTTGAAATACCACAGATATAGAATGCTTGTTTCAAATTACTTAACACTGAGATATTTAATAAAAGCATTTTGCGACATCACTGATATTGAATAACAGCACAGTTTTCAGTTTATGCTTTTTTATTCGGTGATAGACAATTTCTTTGCAAGATAAATTCATTTATCTTACATGAATTTCTCATGTATTTTATAAGAATGAATTTCTCATGTACCTGACATGAATTTCTGTTGAATTTTTTGTCATTATTATAACAAAACACCTGTATTATCATCATCAAGAAATGTATACTCATCAACAATTTCATCTTTATATCGACATTTCACACAGTCTGATAATGTTTGTAGAAAAAGCAGTTATTGGATAATATAATGCTTTGATTTTAAAAATGAAACTACTCATACTTAATTACAATAGTTGGAAGAAACGGGTGTGACTTGTCTGTTCTTGAATATAAAATTATGTATCCTAGAAGGTAAGCTACCTCTCACAAGACTAGTATATGTTCATATTATCTCCCAAACCCCAGTCTTATAATCCCCCAAAGAAAGATTCATTCTCTGTTTTCTTAGAAACAGGGCTCTTTTCTTTTCTTTCTTTCTTTTTTTGTTAAGTAACATTATAAATTCTAACTCTCCAGTAAGTGTACCCTGGTTATGTATTTCTGGATATAGAGATAATCTATTAGTATCTCAGAAGAGACAAGTATTCCTTGCATCCAGCCATTCTACTCAAACACTGATGACAGAATTATCCTACAATGTAAATAGTTCTAGAACTTTCTTAACCTGAAAGATAGCTTGCCATTCCTTGAAAAACAGTTGCTAGAAACACTCACATTTGTATGAACCGACACAGACCTGAGCAAAGAAGGGAAATCTTGTTCCTTGTGCATAAAAAAGCCTTCTATTCATCTAGAGAAAGAGTCTTTGTCGTCAGCAACTGATTTAGAACTAAAAGTAGAGCTGTCAGTCTAATTTATTTTCCAGAGGTTGAAATTATAAAGGTTGATCTCATCTTCCTGTGAAAGAAACATCACCCAACCACATAACTTCCGTCTCATCACTCTGAAAAACCTTAGACTTTTATAGTGAATGTGGTTTGGGCACTGTTGGTGGATGCATATCTAGTGCTAATATCATTTAATGTATTGAAAATGATGATTTTCAAGACAGCAGTTGGTAATAAATTATGGTCGATAATCAACAAGTACCTCATTAGACTGAAAAGGCTTCTGTACAGCAAAAGAAACAACCAAGGAAGTGAAGAGAAAACTCACAGAATGGGAGAAAATCTTCACCAGTGACAGAGGTTTAACATCCTTATGCTATATATTATATACCACAATATATAAAGAATTCAAAAAACAAAGAATCAAGAAATTAAGGGACCCAATTAAAAGATGGGCTAAAGATCTGAGCAGAGAGTTCTCAAAAGAAGAAATAAAAATGGCTAAGAAACATCTTAAAAAGTTCAACATTGTTAGTAATTAAAGAAATGCAAATTAAAGCCAATTTAAGATTTCATCTTACCCCAGCGAGACTGGCTAAGGTCAAGAGAACAAATGATACCAAATGCTGGAGAAGATGTGGGGAAAGAGAAACGCTCATTCACTGCTGGTGGGATTATAAACTCATGCAACCCCTATGGAAAGTAGTGTGGCGAACTCAAAAAACTAAAAATGACCATTTGACCCAGTTATACCACTCCTTGGCATATAACCAAAGGACTCATCCTATGGCAGAGATACTTGTACATTCATTTTTGTTGTTGGTCTTTTCACAGTAGCTAAGGATGGACGCAACCTAAGTGTCCCTCAACTGATGAGTGGATAATGAAAATGTGATATATTTACACAATGGAGTTCTACTCTGCAGTACAGAAAGATGAAATCTTAACATTTGCAGGGGAGTGGATGGAACGAGAAACTGTTATGCTATGTGAAGTAACACAGAATCAGCAAAACAAACAATGTATGTTCTCTCTCATTTGTGGATCCTAGCACCAAATCCTTATAAGGTATGTTTCCTGATGTATCTGAAGGAACCAGGAAAATGGAAAGGAACCAGGGAGGTAAAGGGAAAGAAGGATTCTAAGAGAGAATAATAGAAGACAGGTGTTACTGAGAAAAAAAATAGAAAAAGGAGGGTATTTAAATGGAGGGGGAGGGAGGGTCATACAAGCATCTATGGGGATAAAGAAGGAGCTCAAGAGAGGTGGGGCCTCAGGAAACTGGTATTATCAAGGGAGAAATGGAGAAAATGGGGACACTTTAAATGGGGAAGGCATGGAGGGACAGAAAGAGAGAGGGAGAGAGAGGAGAGAAACAGTGCCAGGCAGGAGAAACCATCCTCTGAGTTATTGGCCAGGGTGGTCTGAGAGACTCCCAAAATTATATGGGCCACAGCCCTTGACTGCCTCCCAGAACTTGAAGGGAAGTCCCTGTTGCTGAAGACAGGACATACTTCAGAGACCGAATTTGGAGCAATGGAGCTGGAACTGACCCGGAAGTCACTTTTCCTGAAGACTAGCTCTCATAGCTCTAGAGAGCACTATGCAAGTACCAAAGGAGAACATCAGTTGATGGCCCAATACCAGCTTCGTGACTAAATAACCACATCAGTGACTGGCACAGATTTTGATACGGGTGGCACTTTTATCTTGGGCCCAATCAATAGCTCCTCTCCAGCATTTGGTATCATTTGTTCTCTTGACCTTAGCCAGTCTCGCTGGCTTAAAGTGGCTTTAATTTGCATTTCCTTAATTATTAACAATGTTGAACTTTTTAAGATGTTTCTCAGCCATCTTTATTTCTTCTTTTGAGAACTCTCTGCTCAGATCCTTAGCCATCTTTTAACTGGGTCCCTTAATTTCTTGATTCTTTGCTTTCTGAGTTCTTTATATACTCTGAATGTTAAAACTCTGTCAAATGTGTCACTGGTGAAGAATTTCTCCCACTCTGTGAGTTTTCTCTTCACATCCTTCATTTTTTTTTTCTTTGCTGTACAGAAGCTTTCCTGTCTAATGAGGTCCCACTTGTTAATTATTGACCTTAATTCCTGAGCAATTGCTATCTGAAAAAAAAAATCATCATTTTCAATACCTAAAATGTTATAAGGACTAGACACTTAACCACCAATAGTGCTCAAACCACATTCATTCTTAGAGCTCACTCAAATGGGAGGAAACTCATGTGTGGTACTGTAATCATAGCCAAACAGAAATAGCTGAAGAGGTCTTAGTGAAATTCCCCAGGCTGTCACATCCCTAGGCTAGTGTAACCTCATACTAAATGCAAATATGTATCCTTATATTTATAGTCAAATAGCCCAGTCACCACTCATTAAGGAAGCTTCTTTCGCACTTGGCGGAACCTAACATAGAGTGCCACAACTGGTCACACACAGACATCACCTGTGAATTGCCCATGCCTAAGAGGCACATCTGCAGTGCAGCCTCTACACCCAAGGCTTAGGAAATATAGAGCAAGGGGTAAAGAGGACACGAATGAATCTCTCAACTCTCATTAATGAAGCCCCCTCATGAACAAAGGGCTAGTAACACAAAAGGTCACAAATGGCTAAATCATGGAGATTAGGAATCTGCGGAGTGTGGGTTCCTGGACAGGACTTCTATATTAAGTTTCACTCACCCAGGACTCGGACCATTGCAGAAGACAGGGCAGAAAGGTTGTAAGAGCCTGTGAGGAGGGGTGTGATCATATGGAAACAGAATTCAACACGCTCCAGGGACTCTGCTCTTATGAACCTGCAGTAATGGTTTTGGCATGCTCAAGACCCATGCAAAGTCAAACAGACAAAAACCAGCATAGCACTGGGGAAATGGGTAGCTGACACCAACCTTTGCTTAAGAAATATTGGTAACTGATTGCTGTTGGGTGAGGATGAGCTATTCTTCCTAAAGAGGGACTCTAGGTAGTCTGACTAGATCTCAGTAGATGAACCTGCACTGAGGTCACTTGGGGACACTAACTTGACACAATAGACCTTAACACAGATGAAAGAATGTATGGATTCCAGTTGGGAGGACTGTGGGAGGTGCCATTGGGGAAGAGATATAAAGACGATTAAGACTGATTGAGATGTTCTGTATGAAACACACAATGATTCAATAAAAATATTTATAAATAAAATAAAAAGAAAAAAAGAAAATGATTTTTGTGATAAGAAGCAGCATGTAGTTTTGAGAAATAAATGGTGGGACTGTGGTTGGTGGCAAAAAAAAAAATGAAAAAAATCTCATGGGTCTCATGTGTGAAATTCTCAAAAAAACCTTAAATAAAAAAAAATGCTTCTCAGTCTCTATATTAAATAGAGAAATAGAGTAAAAATTCAGTAAGTACTTTAGCCACCCTATGGGTAAACTGTTGTTCATTTGAGTGAAATCAAGTATTCTGAATTGTGGAGTTTGAAATTATGGAGAACTGTCTTTCCTGAACATGCACAGAGTCAGACACAAACATACATGTGTACAAAAGCAGGAAATGCATACAAAATGTGTCCATGACGGCCCATGAGAAATCAAATTTAAATAATGATCTTTCTGTGCACAATAGTCTTTTATGCATGATGTGTGGGTCCTTCTGAACCATCTCTGCTCTGACTCCTTTTATGGTGTAAACAATACTCATCATGTGACTTCCCCTTCATGGCTGCAGATCTCTGCTAGAGGAACAGCACAACCGACTTCCTTAATCTTCTGATTTTGACCTACTTGTAATTTCGATTACACTGAAAAAATGATAAGTGAAGTGTCACTACTAAAAGGAGACTTGACAAGTAATAGTAATGCAGAATCCAGAATTGGATGATGGAACATAAGTAAGGCATCACATAAAAAATAAGAAATGTCTTATTTTACTGACACAATATATATACATTTTTAGTGATAAATTTGATCTTCTGCTCTTTGATAATTTTATATATATATATATAAAATGTATTTTGTATTATCGTCTTACCCTTTACTCTTACCTCACTCACTTTTATCTCCCTCCCACCCTGTCATCCTCTCTCTCCTCCTACAGATACCTTTCCCAGTTCATGCCTTTTTGCTTTATGATCTGCTAATTTTAACTAGAACCTTCTGTGTAGTCAGAGGTTTTTACATTATCCATTTAAGGCTGGTGGGCTCACCTTTTGGCAGACAACTGATAACAATCACTGTCTTTCTTCCTAAATTCACCAGTTGTCTATATTTCAGCAAAGAGTGATAAGACTCCATGCCCTTCCCCACCCAAGATGTGCTTTCAACAGACCCAGCTTGTGCAGGGCCCACTGCAGACAGCTACAGCTGCAGAGTCCATGGCTGCAGTAGGGGTGTCGGGCCCTGCAGACAGCATTTCCCAGCCTTCTTCCTGTCTTTTGGCTCTTACATTCTTTCTGCTCTGTCTTCCACAATTGTGCCTTAGAGGTGGCGTCCTAGTCAGTACTAAGAACTCAACCATCATCTATTCTTGCATCTTGAGCAGCAATGAGTCTATGCATTTACTACCGTTACTGCAAAGAGAAGCTTTTCTGATTAAGGATGGGAGTAGCGTTTATCTATGGGTAGAACCATAAATATTTGGACCGCAGTTTAGTGCCAGGTCAACGTAACAGGGTCTTCCCAACCATGATTTTTTATTGAGTTTACAGTACCAGGCATAGATTCCTTCCCATGGAACAGGTCTCAAATACAATCTGAGAGCAATTGGTCACCTTCCTGACACTAGGCACCCTACTGTACCAGTGAGCACTTCTTACCTAGAATTCTGCCATTGTAGTTTGTAAGATTCACAACTGGGTAAGAACACTGATGTCCCCTCTCGTATCCTGCATAGTAATTTCTAGCACTATAAAAGCTAGCCAGCAAGGAGGAAGCTTCCAGCTCAGCTCCAACTTGTTCTCTTTATATCTTGCAAATAAGTTATGTGGTATCTTCAGGAATAGGGTGTTATCATCTAGTTCTGGTGGACAAGCAAATAGAATGGTAGTAGCCTGTATTGTCATGGGGACATTGAGGTCTTCCTGACCAACCACTTGTAAGGAAGTACCCCATAGATGATATAACTCTGTATGTAACAGACATTCAAGACTCTGCCAGAAAACTCCTATAGCTTCTAAACACTTTCAGCAAAGTGGTTGTTGTATGAAATTTTTCCTCTGACTGTCAGAATGAACTGTGTGTACACTTAGAGCACAGAAAGCTTGACCAACAAAGGAAGAAGCCAACAGAGTCAGATACCGCTCCCCACAAACCAATGACTTGAGTTGTATGCAGGGCGTGGGGGGAACCAGGAGGAAGCTGGGAAGGAGATGGGTGGGATGAAAATGTGAAATTTGCTGCCTGGCCTCCATAAGAACAGTCTGCCCCCTCTCCCTGATAATTGCTCTGTAAGTAAGCCTAAATAAACTTTGGCTTCCAAAACTGTAATTTGGCAAAATCATACTTCATTAACTTTGTTGTTTCAGACCCAGAGAATTGGGCAGGAGCTGAGTGAAGCTTGTGCCTTGTAGAAAGAAATTCTTAAGACAGTGGTGGGATCCAAAATTAACACAAAACTCAGTAGCCTTCCTATATACCAGTGACACACCCTGAGGAAGAAATCGGGGAAATAACCCCATTCATAATAACCTAAAAATGTCCTTGGAATAAACTTAAGCAAGGAAACAAAAGGTCTGTAACAATGAAATTCGGAAACACTGAGAATAGACCTTCCATGTTTGTGGACAGAAAAAATTAATATTTTAAAAATAGCCATCCTACCAAGATCAATCTCTAGATTCAGTGCAATTCCCATCAAAATTGCAACTCCTTGACCACTGGAAATGATTCAGCAACATTCCCACTAGAACTGACAATTTCAGTTCAATCCCCAGGTCCCACATGGAGGAAGGAGAAAACGATCCAAATAAGTTGTCCTTTGGCCTCCACTCATGTGGTGTCATGTGATCGTGCCCCCTCCCACCAATAAATGTAATTGTTAAAAACTGAAAAGTCTGCAAGGGAGGGGGCTAACAGAACATGGGTGATATGAAGTTACAAAGGGAGGATTCTGGGAGTGGTCAGGTTCAAATAAGGATGTGAGTCAGGGTTTGGGGTACATTGGACGCAGGAGGGAGGTTACCATAGTGAAAGACCCGTGAAAAAGCCTTACGGAAACCTATTACAACTTAGAAGGGATACATCATGCATATCCTCCCATAGGAGATAATGCTTTCCCTGGATATCAAAATATGTACTTTTATAATAGCGTTTTTATAACATTCACTTTATCGGTCATTTTATAACAACTAGTTATGACAAATTACCACACTAATATAATTAATAAGGAAACATTAATACGACAAATCAGGCATAGGAACACGAAAACCCTATCGCATCTCTGACATTTCTCTGTAAATTTAATCCTGTTCTTAAGGTAAAAACATTCAGTTTAAAAAGAAATATTTAAAAATATACTTAGAAAATTATTTAGAAACCATCTATTTACTTAGATAGCAACAACAATAATAAACTTGTGGTCTTTAAGAAAAATTATAGACACAGCTAAGAAGGCAGAATCATTCATATTAATGCTGATTGACTATACTAATGAAAGCACAACTCTGATTTACAAATGCATAGTAATTCAAGCAATAAGAGACGATTATTGGGAAATAATATTCAGCTACTAACTTGAAAACTCACTAGTGAGGCTCTCTAGCCTCCCAATCTTACTCTTAAAACTGAAAAAGGAGAGAAGAGAGCCTCTTTTATTGAATTTTTGTGCATTTCATTAATAACATAAGATTCAGGAAGTCATTATTGAAGACAGAAAAAATTGAGAACATCTTTCTATTATTATGTTAAAACTATTTTAAAGATTTATTTATTTTTATTTTACGTGACTCAGTGTTTGCCTGCATGTATGTATATGCACCATGTGCATGCAATACCCATGGAGGAAGAAGACGGTGTTAGGTCCCCTGGAGTCAGAGATGCTTGTGGGTGTTAGGAGCCAGACCCTGGCCTTTCCAAGAATAACAGGGTCTTAACCATGGAGCCTGACTCTGATTGAGTAAGAGAAAGTGACCCAAGAGCATAGACACATGAAGAGAAAAAAGTATAAAGACAAGATGAAGGCATGTGAACAGATGAAAGAACATGAGGTAGCTTTGTATGTAAAGTGAGGAATGAGACCAGGTTGCTCTATTAAGGGTGGCTGGAGTTGGTAAGCAGTTGCAATGGACTGTGGCACTTATCGTCCTCAGGATGCTGAACTGCTGAAAGTAACATCCTGACATCACCTCAGTGTTGTAACTGGCAGGAACCCACAGGAGACAAACAATGTCTGCCAACTTAAATTACCTTTTCCTGAGACCTCTGCTCTTTCAGGCTATCAGAACAGAAGTTGAAATCTACAGCAGGGGTTGTTGTTGAGCTGTTGAAAATAATAGCCTGAATTTTATGAGTTTGCAGACAGTGAATGTCATCGAGCAGCAGCAAATCCGGGACCACATGGTGCGATTCTATATAAACCCATAGCAACACTTACTCTTCTGTCAAGGACGTGCACTCTTCAGAATAACTTACTCTGATCTAGATGCAGCTGTGTATCAGGTATCACTTGATATTCTTATTACAATATTATTTCTTGTATGTATGCTGAGAAAACACTAGATGTGCCCGTTGGCTGACCCTAGTGATTCTGATGATGGAGCGGCTTGCCTTTCCAGACCTTGACCCTAACGCTCTCATTTGCAGGCCTGAAGGTGGTTCTCATAGCATATTTTTTGAGTAGTAAGCATTCAGTGTCAACAATTACTTGCAACCTATGAAGGTTAGTAAAACATACTTATAAAGAGAAATTCTTCAAAATAAATACCTTGAAGAAGCTGAGTACAGAGACTATGGTGTTATATACAAGAGCCCGAAACAAAACAGTGCTTTGTAAACAGCCTGGGTTCAAGTCTTTTGGAAAAAAGACACCAATGCAACAAATCAGAAATCTCTTTTGTTAGTTGAGACTAACCACTAAAATGAAATTAACAGGCTTCTTGGCCACCAAGATCCAGGCTGGCTTGGGTGGCGCATGTTTACCAGGCCCTTCCTCTGTTCCCTAGGGTGCCGAGGTGCTGCAACCACTGTGTAATTTTGTGGTAAAAAACTGTGAAAAAGGTGAGATGCTAAACTCAAGCTGTGAATCTAAAGCTGGACCTCTGCCTCCAAATGAAACTAACGAATGTGTGGTTATGGCTAAGTGAAAATTTGGTCTAACCTCAACCTTTCCATAAGTATGTTTGAACTGACAAAAGATAAGTAAAAAATGAACAAAGTCTAAAATGTATATGAAGAAAATAAAAGAGAAGGTGAGAATCAGATCTGGGTCTACAGATATATAGGATATATTGAAACAGAATTAAAGTGATATACAAACGTAGAGAAGAAAGGATACTTGTGTATGTATTTGTATGTTTGTGTATAAATATTTATTTATATGTATAAATGCTTTGTGTGTGGTCAAAGTTTCTGATAAATTGTGTTTTAATTTTCACTTGATTTTAGGAACTTTTCTATTTTCTTCTTGATTCTTCACTAACACACTGGTCATTCTAGAATGTCTTGCTTCAGGGTTCAGGATGTATCTAAATTGGTAGATTGCTTGCCAAGCACGCACAAAACCCTTAATTTGATCCCCAGCATCGTATAATTGGGGCATGGTGGCACACACCTGTTGGAGGTAGGTGGCAGGAGGATCAGGAGTTCAAGACAATCATCAGTTACATAGAAAGTTCAGGGTGAGACTGGGATACATGAGATCCTGTCTCAAAAAAATATTTTGGAACTGGAGAGATCGCTCAGCATTTAAGAGCACTGATTGCTCTTGCGAGGACCCTGATTCAATTTCCAGGACCCACAAGACAGTTAACAACTGTTTCTAAGTTCCCAGTTCCAGGAGATCTGATGCCCTCTTCTGGCTTCCACACGCATTACATGACATGGGTGCATTTACATACACGCAAGCAAAACACTCATGCATATAAAATAAAAAGAAATTCAAAAATTCTTTAATGCTTTGTTCCCTGCTCACGTTTCTGTATGGTTTCCATTTTTCTCTTGCTATTGAACCATAGTTTTATTCCACAAGTTTTATTCAATGGATACAATAAATTACTTTTCTTTGTATTTAAGGCTTGCTGTATGGCCTAAAATTTGATGTATTTGGGAAATTTTTCCGTACATGCTAAGAAGGACATATAGTCTATATCTTCAGGATGGAATATTCTGTCGATGTATGTTAAAAACATTTGAACTGTGGTGCACGTATCCAACGAAGTTTCTTTCTTTAAATTCTGAGGATTTATCTATTGATTTTCATAAGGATTGATATCACAATTATTGTGTCTGGGCCTTCTTGAACCTTTATGTCAGGCAGTGTATTTTTTATGAAAGATGAGTCCCAATGTTTGGTGAATATGTATTTCTAATTGTATATCTTCTTAATGGAGTTGCTCCAGTTATTTACAAATAGTGGCTTCCTTATCATTTCTGATTAATTCTGGCTCAAAATAGACATTATGAGGGAGAATAGCATTTCTGCTTATTTTGGCTTCCAATTATTTATTCTATTAACTCCCATCCTTTTACCTTAAGTGGCTCTTCCATGGAGATGTGCTTTAGCAGATAATAAAAAGAGATATTGCTTTTAATTCAGTCAATTGGTCTGCATCTATTAATTGCCAAAAATCATTTAATTTTATGTCTGCTACTGAGAGTTCTTTACTAATTCTGGAAATTTTTCAGTTTTCCTGGCTGGGGGAAAAGAATATTGCTTGTTCTTTTTTGTCACCATTTTAAAATGTCTTTGATTTATTTATTTTCATTTTATGTGTGTGTATATATTCATTTCATTTATTTACATAGCCTGTACGTATGTAAGTACACCATGTGCATATTATGCCCACAGAGGCCAGAACAGGATGTTATATCCTCTAGAACTGGAGTTATGGACAGTTGTGAGCTGCCATGTGAGTTCTGGGAAAGTGAACCAAGGTCCTTTGCCAGAGCAGCCAGAGCTCTTAACCACTGAGCTGCCTCTCCAGTTGTTTTGTCTCATTTTAATACACATTTTTATGTGCAAAAATGATTCAAGAGACAGTTACTCAGTTTTTCTAACTGATCAGTTGTCTTGAGGACTCTGCTTGTGGTCATCAGTGCCCTCTGGCTCTTACAATCCTTCCGCTCCTCTTCTGAAATGATCCCTGAGCGTTGGGAGGTTGTATTGAAGGTGTGTCACTTAGGGTTAAGCTTCTCACAGACAGTTATTCTCTGTGCTTGACCAGTTCTCTGACTCTGTAATTGTCTCCATCTGTTGCAAAAAGAAGCTTCTTTGATGAGGGGTGAAAGGTATTTTTGTCTGTAAATATGAGGATGCATATTTAGAAAAAAAGTGAGCAATTACATTGGTCTAGGGATGTGACAAAAGTGGTCCTCCTCCCTTGCAGGGTTTATGACCTCTCCAGTCATGTGAATTTGGCTATGTTTACAATATCACACATGAGTTCCCTCACATTGAATGGACTTTAATTTTGATTAGACAACTATTGATTATCTCCAAGACAAAAGTATCACTACTTCACCAATAAAAATGGTTTTCTGGGCCATCAGTGTTGGTTTTTAGGCTGGCAATTTGTGTAGTATCCTCACAGACAATGAGAGCTAGTCTTCAGGAAAGCAGTTCCCAAGTTAGTTCCAGCTTGGTTTCTCCAAGTCCTGTATCCAAAGTATAGCCTGTCTTCGGCAATAAAGTCTTACTTTCAAGTTCTGGGAGAAAACCAACGGCTGTGGCACTATCTTTTGTTATTTTTGAAGTCTATTGGATTACACTGACTAACAACTTGAAGGGAGGCTTCTCCTACGTAGCCCTGGGCTTTTTGTTGTATAGTCTTCAACTGCACGCATACACTCATATATTTATTGTATGTGTAGTTTCCAGTAGGATTTTAAACTAACACATTTTCCTCTGCTTTTTCTTATCATCTAAGCATTGTTTATGTTTCTTCTCACTCCCTGTGTAGAACCCTTCCTGCTCTATTCCTAATTAAAGTACCCCCTTCTCCCACTTTCCCCTTAATAACACCTGTCTACTATTATCCTTGTCTCTGGAACGTCTACTTTCTCTTTATTCCCACAGCTCCTTTCCGTTTTCCTGGCTCCTGTGTTTTACATTTGGGGATTTGGATACAAAAATGAGAGAGAACATATTTCCCTTGTTTTCCTGAGTCTGTGCTATTTTGCTTAGTATAATATGGTTTCATCCCATCCAGTTACCTGCAAATTTCATGATTTCCTTCTTCTTTACTGCTGAGTAGAACTCTGTTGTGCCAATATATCACATTTTCATTATTCGCTCATTAGTTGAGAGATGTTTAGGTTGTTTTCATTTCTTAGCTATTGTGAAAACAGCAGCAATAAGCATAGCTGTTCAAGTAGCTCTGTAGTCGGATGAGTCCTTTGAGTCGGATCAGTACGCTGAGTGGCGTAACTGAATACATAGTGGATTTATTTTTAATTTTTTGTTTGTTTGAGACAGGGTCTCTCTGTACCCCCAGCTGGCCTGGAACTCACTATGTAGATTAGGCTGGCCTTTAACTGATAGAGATCCACCTGCCTCTGCCTGTTTATTTTTAGTTTTTTAAGAGTTCTCCGTATTGATTTCCACAGTGGTTGCAGCAGTTTCCAGTCTCACTAACAGTGCATGAGGGGTCCCTGTATCCATGCCGACACTTGGGGTCATCTGTTCTCTTGATCTTAGCCTTTAAAATAAAAAAAGAGATAAAACAGTGGCCCATTGAAGAAATTGGGATGGAAAATTTAAAATTCTCTGAAACAAGTGGAAAGGAAGGCAAACCCTTCCCAGTCCTCTGGAATACAGCTAAGGCATTTCTAATAAGAAAGTGCCAAGCTAGCTATAATACATAAAAAAAAAATCAGAGAGGTTTACACATGACATGATTCTATACATTACAGACTCTACAAGAAGGCTCTTCAGTCTAAAAAACATTTTCAAAACAAACCTTCTGAGAAAGAAATTAGGACGTACAGTGTATTCACATAATTAAAATCATTCTAGTTTCTCGTCATCAGCATAAAGAAGGGCTCTTTGGGGTATGTATGTGTGTGTGTGTGTGTATGTGTATGTGTGTTTGTGTATGCTGGGTGCAGGCATGTGTGCTCTCATGTGTATTGGCACACTTGTGTGCAAGTGTGTGTACATACAGAGATCAGAGGTTGACATTGGGTAAGTTCCTCCATTGGTCTTTGTCTTCCATGTTGAGGCAGGGTCTGTCTTTGACCTTATAACTCACTGGTTTGACTAGTCTCGGTAACCCACTGGCTACACTGATCTGGTATTTCTGACTCCCATGTATTGGGATTATAGGTTTACTAACAATCTTGCTTATCATTTATATGGTTGTGGTCTTTACACTCACATAGCAAGCACTTTAACGGCTAAGGCATCTTCCTGACATCCTAAAATCAACTTCTTGAAGCAGGGCATAGAACTTTCATATTGTGTTTTTCTTTCAACCCTAATGTGATAAAAGGTATTGCAATATGTTAACCACTCCTTTGGTCAATGATCAAACAAAGATCATGAAATTCAGCATGAATATTTAATCATAAAAATGAATGTACAAATTTTTATAACGTATAACCAGGCACTTCCATATACTTTCAAGTATAAAACAACACACACAAATACACATATGCACAAAAGCTGGTTATGTATCCCCCAATTCTGTTCCCATGTGAAGAAAACAAACAAAAATCCACCTTATATTAATCAAAAGTCACTGGACAAAAATCACTTTTTTGAAAAAGTACAACTTTTGAAATGTAGGAAATTTGAGCCAATTGGCATCAAAGGGCTTAGTAATTTCAAATACTTCCCTTTAATATTGTGTAAGAATAAATACTTTCCTAAAAATCTTGATCTGTGACCATTCACTGACTAATTTTTATAGCTCATTTCCCCTGTCTATAATCACTTTCACACAGGCTGAGATCAAGATAAAATAAAATCTGTTCCAATACCAGAACTTTGGAAGTCATTGTTTACTTTTCTAGGCTGTTATTGTCTAAGCATTATTCTGATTCTGAATTATTATAGCTAGAAAAATGAAATAGATTTCATAAAAATAATATTTCTCCCAATAAACTGGATTTTAACTTCTTAGTTTGAATTTTCTTTTAGGTCAGAGTATCATAAGCATGATAAAATGCATCTTACAGAAAAATAAATACAGAAATGATGATTTTAGGTATTTCATAGGCCTAAAGTTTCAAAATTCACCAAGCACTTGCTATAAACACTTTTAAAAATTAATTAGTAGCTCAATAAGGATATAAGGATCCACATTTAACATTCAGTAAGAAATCAGTTTATCTAGGGGTATGACACAGAAGCTTTCGTAAATGGCGTGCACTGGAGAAACTGCATCTGTAACATGCAGCTGCCCACGAAGCAGTTCTACAAGCTCATATGGTAAGTATTAAAGAGAAACGGCTGCAGACGTAACAGCGCTCCAGCACCAAGCCTTCCAGGCTGTTAAGAAGACGGCTTCCCCAGGACAGTCAGAAAGCAAAAGCTGTACGGACCTTGGTACCGTTGAATCTGTTTCTGAATACACGTGAGAAAAACAACATATGCATTGATTTTAAGCGCAATGCAGAGTAACCATTTGTTTGATATTTTCAAACAATCCAAGACTGATAAAATATTTGAAATACACTTTATTTTCCATAATCATATGTAGAAAAAGTTCATAATATAATGGAAAAATCTGTTTGTAACACATATTAGAAAACATATTAGAAAAATTCAAATATAGAACTGTTTTAATGTGTATAACTTGTGAAGAGAAAAAAAAACTTCATAAATTAAGGTGAAATTCTAAAATATTTTCCCTTAAAGTAGGAAATGATACAGAGATTGCTTTAGGAAACTAGTACATCTTCAGTTCAGCATAGGAAATAAAACCTTAACAGTGAAAGTCTGTCAAGTAAAAAGTAATAATTGAATTCAGAAATAAAAAGACATTAAAGTGTGGCTATTTGCAGATAAAGCAGCTATTTACAGAGAAGATCCAGGAGAACCTCCATTTGAATGACAGATTAAGACAGAACAGTGAAGATACTGGGTATCAGATTAGCATATAAACCTCAAATATATTTCTGTTTTTGGCAACGTTCCTAAAGAAACTTTTAAAATAAGGAAGCCATTTACAAATCACAATTACAAAGTAACTATATTTCCATAAGATTATATAATCAAACATATAAAGGATGGTAGAGAGAACTTAGAGAAATCGAATAGGAAGATGGATGGGGGAATGTCATGGAATCCCACCTCAAGATGAAGAGACACAGGCATTCGACGGATGCCAAGGGAGAGATGATCAGCTTTCTTTAGAGACGAGCTCCTGGACAGGTTATTTAATCCCAAATGGGCAGCCTTTAACACAGGTACAGAAGCTAGCCACTGACCTGAAAGTGTATTATATACCTAGATATTTATCAAAAATGTATGTATGACCGTGTAACAAAAATAAAGAACAAAAAATTAAGGGGAGCATGGGAGATGTTGCTGGGGTGTTGGAAGGGATGGTAATAATGCAAATTAAATATTCATGTGTGAATTTTCATAATTTAAAAAGTTAAAAGGAATCTTCATTTGTTGAGACACATGGCCTCATACTGATCAGTAAAGTCAATGCCATAAAGATAACTAGAATTAAAAAAAAAAGAGTAAGGAGAGTTATTTTAACAGCTTTCTTAATATGTTCATTGCATAGAATTTGTCCATTCACAGTCTATAAATAAGTGATTTTTAGTATAGCTGTAAATCTACAACAGTCATCACTGTCAAAATTCAGAGATTCCATCTCCTTAAAATACACTCAGTACTGGTCCCAGAGATGTAGTTTCCCCATTTGTGCAGCTCTGGGCAAAGCTTAACCCCCTTTAGTATTTCTGGGGGTTTGCCCATTGGTGTTTCACAAAAATAGACATTATAATACACAGTCTGGTAGAAAGTTTGAATATTACAAACATAATCTTGAGCAAAAAGATCAAGATAAAAGTATTTATTTATTGGTACTTTTTAGTATGTCCATTACACTTCAATCTTTATTTTTGAAAAGGCCAGTGCTGTATTGGTCATAGAGAATCTGAAGGCCGGGTGGGTGGTGGAGAAGGGGGCCAATGGGAAGGGAGTCTGAATGGGATCAAATATATTGTATGAAATGCTTAAAGAATCAATAGAAATATTTTTTAAACTTTTTAAATGGGACTCGAAAGACGGCCCAGCGATTAAGAGCATTGACTGCTCTTGCAAAGGACCCAGGTTTGGTTCTCAGCACCCACATGATCACTAACAATAATCCATAACTTCAGTTCCAGGGATTCTAACACCCCTTTTTGGCTTTTATGGACACTTAAAGTGTGGATCCTCTAATGTACATGCAAGCAAAACACACATAGACATAAAACATTATAAAAATATTTTTAAAAACTATAACAAGATGAAAAGAACTGAAAAATTCAGAATTTGAACAAATTTTATTATTCACTCTAAAAATATACATTCTTGATATAATTTTCAGTTCATAAAGTATAAATTACCTGACAGGTTCCAAGTGCAGCTGTTTTAACCTGCAAGCCCATGCTTACAAAGATATGTATGTAATGATGCACAGTTTTCTGCTGTAAGACCAGAGGCGGACAGCATGGCACAGTTATATCCATCAGCCTGTGAATCTGTTATCCTGCAGGGGTGGAAACACGTAATTCAGATATGTTTTATGGGGATAATCTAGAAACAAGTGCACTTTCCAAGTTAAGCGTAAAAACTTTTGTCATGAAAATGGAGACTGACATTTTAATAATAGTCTAGTAAAAACTGATTATGATGAAAACTGAGTCATCTCCCTCCTTCATATTTCTGTGAACATTCATGATTTCCACATGACTTTTATTAAACCGAAGTTTTTCACATTATTTTTCTGAGGTTTTATTTTACATGCTTTTTTCTTCTTCTCCATTATTATTGGTAACAACTTACTTCAATGTGAAAACTGAGTCATTTTTTGACAGCCACGATGCTTTGCTTTTACGAAAGACTCCAGTCCATGAGGGACGTAAGAAGAATTTCAGAAAGTCCTATCAGAAAATCAAAACATTTTCATTGCTATGAAATGTCTTATTACTCAAAAAATTTATTACTATAATCTTTTAGAGTATTGTTATTGTTCAGTGTGAAAATTATATAATATACATCTGGTGAATATTCCACCTAAGCACCAAAGAATACTCTTCCTATTCAATAACCCATGGAAGTTTCTCTAAATTGACCACATACTGGGCCATAAAACAAACTTCAACAAATACAAAATTGAAATAATTCCATGCATTTTACCAGATCACAATACAATAAAGATTAAAATCAACACCAAAAGAAACTCTAGTAACTACATGAACTAATGGAGATTAAACAACACACTCCTGAATGAGATGAATAGGTCAAAGAAGAAATTAAGAAAGAAATAAAATTATTCCTGGAACTAAATGAAAATGGCATACAACAAAATATCTGAGACACTTTAAAAGCAGTCCTAAAAGTGAAGTTTATATCTTTGAGTAGGTACATTAGAAAAATCAGAAAGAGCACAGATAAATGACATAACAATACAACTCAAGACTCTGGAAAGGCGAGAACAAAGGAAACCCAAACCCAGCAGATGAGAAGAAGTAAAAATCAGTGCCCAAATTAATGAAATAGAAACAAAGAAATTGAAGACACTTTTTTATTGCCAAAATACTCATGTATATTTATAATTTTGATTTAGAATTAACTTTTAAATGTTTATAAGTGGAAGTAGCATTCTTAACGTTTAGTAAGGAAGTTGGTGATTGATTTATATAATTGAATAATTACTTGTGCTAACGGCACAAACATAGCCACAAAAATAAATTTCTGGAAACTATGCATTAAATTCTGCAGATGATGTGTCTAAATCATTCCATTGTTCTAATGTTTCTCAAAGTTGGGTTTTAGAAGGGAATTAATGAGCGGCTATTGAAGAAATAAGTCACACAGCAAAAGAAACTTTTGTTTTCTGAGTGCCACATTAGATTAGAGCTGTTAGAAGTTGTTAAAGCAGATCGGAGTTGTCAGTAGTGTAGGACACCAAACTCTAATTCAAGTTTTTTCCTTTGTACTAATGTAGTAACAATTGTGGGAATATGTTATTAGCTAGGCCCCAAAGTTATGTGTTACCACAGCAGTAGATTACTGACAAGGGAACATTAATTTGTTTCTGCGGTTACTGTGACACATACAAGATACAAGCAAATAATTATGTAGACTGGAAGAAAAGGTTGAATGGTGTTGGCACTTAAAGATCAGGAACTATACAGTGATTTGACATCTCGTGTCCCCCATCCAATAGAAGAAAATGATGCTGTGCCCCCCAGTAGCCATGCAACAACAGGTGGATTTTGTAAGCTCCCTCCTCCTCTATGTGGAAGGGAATCCTGCTAACAACACTGGGCAAGGCTAAAAGTACCGGACAAGGTGAGCTGTCAGGGGAACTGGTAGGAACGTTTGGCCAGAGGAAGTACATCTCCCACCCTCTAAAAGACACTAGGGCAGGAGCTAGGAAAGGAAATTCCTTGACTACAGATAGCTATGTTGCCTCTAGTCCTTAAAGGTGTAGCACATATTATTCCCACCCAGAGATACCAGAGAGAGTGGATTCTAGAGTGTTATACTCACATAAACACAACAAACTGCAGATAAATGCAAAACATGAATAGATTTACCTAAGACCATGAAGCAGTCAAAGGCTATCAGCATAACAGTATGCCAGTTTGATCCTAATCAAATAAAACTCCAAAAAATATGAAGCTCATTTATAAAAACAAAAGTCAGGGAAATGGTTTGGAGGAACAAGTACTGATGCATTCATGCTTAGGAGAGAAACACTTGGAGTAAATGGAAACACTGTCTACTGATCTGACTGAAATTACCTTGATCCATTCACCTTCTGATCTGTCTGAACCATTGTTACATGTAGAGATTTCATGAATGGTACAATTAAATTTCAAAGTTTATTTCAGAATAAAAACATCTGTGCAAGGATGGCTTTTTGTGTAAAGCAAAAACTGGAAATGAATCTTTATAACCAGTTTACAAATATTGTAAACCTAAATAATGAAACAGTATGCAGTTAAAAATAAATAAAAATATGTATAAGAATGAATTCCATAGCAATAACATTGAGAGGAAGAAAGATTTTACACAGTGTTGGAAACACTTGACGCTTACCAGTTCTTCTTGATTATCTATGTAAAGCAGACTAGAGTTGTTCGAAGTGCAGGACCCCAAGCTCTCATTCCAAGTTTTTTTCTTTGTACTAATGTAATAACAATTGTGGGAATATGTTAACCAATCCTTTGGACAATGAGCACAAGGATATGCTGGAGTAAGATGATGTTTATTATCTAGAAGTAATATGATTTTTAACAATGAAAATTAACATGTTCACATAGGTTTGAACATCTACACACAAAATATATCTATGCAGCTCACATGCTGATAAATATTAAACAAAATCTACACTCAAGCATACAATTACAGATAGGAATCACCCTCTGGTTTATGTCTCTAGCTAAAGCAAATAAGCCAATTCCTATGTCCTAAAAATTTCTTCAAAACCATTGAACACAATCTCTTCTACAGCATAATGATTTTTTTCTGTCCCAGCAGTAGGATATTTGAGTCAATTATTTAAAATGTATATATATTCTGAGTATTTCTTGTACTACTGATCAAAAAGGATCACCTTCTTATAATTTTTATTTGTGGACATGTCCTGTTCGTATTTCAAGATTATTTTCTTCCAAGATATCTAGTATCATTTTTGCATGACTTAAGTTAGAAAGAAAATATAATTTGTACTACATATGAGGACTTTGAAAAGCATCCTGTACCTTTCTGGGTTCTTATCAGAGATGAATTCATCTGCTCCTTTATTTCGGTATCTAGAAAAGTTAAAGCAATTCTTATGAAAATTAACATCCAAAAGAACCTTAACAATTTCAGTTTCCAAGTTTGAAATTGATGTATTGCTTTGAATAATGGTATATACAATAGAAATTGTCCAAAAAAATATTATAGTGAAAACTTTGGAGAAAAGTACACCAGTGAAGTCCAAACGGGGGTCCAAATTTCAACAGCTTTGACAGTACGACCCGTTATAAAAATCACTTTCAAAGCTTAACTTACACTTCTCAGTAAAGTATGTTTTCGAGTTATGAAATAATATATATATAACTAACATCCAACATTTTATATAATATTTCTGCTACTTATCATTTTGACAAATTCAGAATATCCATTCCACATTTAATCCAAATACATACATTAAAAGTTATGCTGCTCGACCACATAAAATACTTAATGGTACTTCTAATCATTTAAGTGGAAAGTGTATAATCTTTCTAAACTACACTTACATGAAGTGACGGTTGTGGTTGTTACCACTAAGGCGACCACCAAGGCAAAGCAGATGGTCCCCAGGAGTCCAGCAATGAGCTTCTCAGGAGGTGATGGAAGATCTTCGAGGAAAATTGGAGCAATGAGAAAGGAGGCTGTTCACAAGGTTTCGTCCGGGAGAACCGGCAAACTCAGTGAATCATAAAGATAAGCTAGCGCCCCAAGCCTTCCTTCACACCTGTTATCTATTGGTCTATAGGCAACACCATCATAGTTTCAGTAAACAAAATGATCCATCAGTTGCTACAACAATGCTTGAATGAAATCCATGTTCGTATTTTAAATTAGGATAGCAACAATCAAGTTAGAGCTCCAGTACTCCTCAGGGAAGGTGTGGCCTTATCGCCACTTCTGCCCACACCTCTGCACCCAACAAGTCACACTGAGGATACATTCAGTGCATTACCTTTGCAAAGGTAGTCCCTGCCATTCTCTGAATGATCCTGAAACGCATGTTGAAAGTTGACTTCAGCGTAGGTGATTTCATGCTCCGTTACTGAGATGGAACTCTGAATGGTCTTCTTGGGTTTCCTTTGCTGCGTCCTTGGCTCCTTAGCCACATTCAGTTCTGCATAGATGACTCCCTCATTACTCATTTCTACAGCTGAGTGATGGCAGGGTCTGGGCTACGGTAATTGTAATAAGAAGTTACATGTCCTGACCTAGTCAAAATGGGCGGAGTCAGGAACACCAAGGCTCATTTGCAGTAGAAAATCTAAAATTTTAACTTGGAACATTGAGCATAGATGTTATGGTAAAAATAAAAGATTCTCTAATTCGGACAAAAATGTTTTTGATGGAGCAATAAAAAACAATAAATTAGTGAGAAATAAAGATTATCACAAAAGATTTGCTACATAAGTTCATTTTTCATAGGAATAAGTGCATGAAATGTTTAATGCTTATATGAAAAATCATAATGCTATAACATAAAATAATGATGTATTCATTTTTATAATAACTTGAAATTCATTAGTGGGTAAAATTGCTCTAACCATGGGGTCTGGGAAGGCTGATGTATGTGTGTCTATAACTTGCATATTAGATTTGGCAGCTTATGTATTTAATAAAATTGATTACATGTTATCAAATGGTCTTTTATTTAGAGAAACTGAACTCCGAACTTCTGTTCCAGAAAGATGTGCATCCTCTATTGAGGTACAGACAGGAGGACCCAAGTGAGAAAAGATTAAATTCAACCATAGAAATCTAGGACAACAATGTCTGTGACCTTCACAGGCTGCCCTGTGACGGCTCAGAGTGAATCAGGAATGGAAACGTACATTCTCACCAAGGTGCCACAGAAGTTTATACAGGAAATTCTCACATTGGGTTGATTTTGAAGTCAGGTGTTTTCATCACACACCTCTAGAATATAGTACATTTGGGCTCTTGTTGAAAGGCCAAAGTGGTCCTCTAAGTGTGTCATACAATGTGTCCTTTATTGTCTTAGAAAATTTTTAACCTATTCTATATGATAATTCTAACTGATACTGCATGCCTAAGTCATAAATGTTATCTTGATAAGAGAATCTTGGATTTTAAAGTCTTTTTTTACACTAGAATCATCTTTCTTTTCCCTTCCCCTCTTTTATTTATTTCTTCTTTTCTATTTTTACTGCCCTTTTAACCTTGGGTTTCCTGTGTAAGAATACACAATGGTGCAATCTTTTTTACCACAGATACTAATTACATCATTACTATCATGATCGGAAAAACTTATAAAACCCATAGGAAAATTATCAACAGATACACAATGATATTTGTTATTGATTATTCTGAACACTGACTATATTTTCAACCTCTTACGTATGGCACAAAGGCACTATTGCAAACTAATCTCCTTAAACTCACCTTTTTCTGTTTGGGTTCTTAAAATTTCTACATTTTATTTCATGTTTTAAAAATAATGTGATCTTCAGAATTCTTGTGATGAAACAAATATATTTTTGGATTAATAAAACTTTGTGGCTATTAAGCTATGTCAACTGACAGAGACTGCATAAATGAATAATATAACATTCCATCTCCATCAGGAAGGATGAAATTAAATCACCTGTCTTCAAGTTACATGACTTGTGCATGGAGGCTAATGACACCATCAAAAAGCTTAGGAAGAAATAAGTGAATTGGTAAAAGTGTAGCAATTGAATAATAAGTCAATGCTATTTCAATTTAGTAATAACAAACTATCTGAAAAAGTAGTACTATTCACAATAGCATCAAAAGAAAATAATTGTGTTATGGGTAACAAATGTTGAGATTAATATTAATATAGTAAGGTCAGGAATGCCGAGGAATGTAAGAGTGAATGGGCTGGCACTTGGATATGAGACAGCCAAGCTGACTAGCTAAGAAAAAGGACGAGACTCTGGGAAAAACAACTAATCCGGTCTCTGCAGGCCATAGCCTACTCCCATTAACCTCTTCTCCCAGGAACACATATCTGGCATCATTGCTCTCTTCTCTAATAGACATCTCGAATTTGTGGGTAGAATGCTGGTTAGTGTTGTCAACTTGACAGAATATAGAATCAACTGGGAAGGGTCTGAGTGAGGGACAGTCTAGACCTGATTGGCTTGTGGGGACTTTTTTTATTTGGGTTAACTGAGATGAGAAGACCCTCCCTGAACGAGAGCAGCTCCATGTCATGCTCAGAGTGAACTAGGATGAGCATGCATGTGTCAATGCTCAGTTCTCTGTGACTAGCTAGCTGCTCTCAGTTTCTGCCACCTTGATTTCCCTGCAGTTGTTGGATTGTAACCTGCACTCGTGTACCAAAAAAAACTCTTTTCCCCTTAAGTTGCTAGGGTATTTTATCACAGCAACAGAAACAAACAAAGCTAAGACAGGTAGTTAACCACCATGCATATGCTTGCATGTAATCCACCTACTTGTAGCAAATTGGATAGTGGGCAAGCACGGCCTCTGCCTATTCTAGGAGACCACCCCCAACTGCCACAGGGGTGGGCAAAGAGAAGAGAGATGATAGGTCAGGACTGACAACTCCACATTCTAGGGGAAGTTCCTTTGCCATTGTTTGACTTGGTCCAACCTCCACTCTGTGGGGTGTATTTGCTTTCTAATTTTGCTTCCTCGTCTGCTGAAATACACCTGGATTACTGACCATACCCTTGTATGAAGGTTCCTAGGTGAGTACCAGAACCAAGACTACTATTGTCAGTGGGATGGGAGATGACGCAACAGGAAGTGTTTCTCCTCATCTGTAAGAGTTAGGTATAAACTTAACTGAAGAGGTAAAGATGTGTTGAACTATAAACCATCAAGGAAATGAATTGAAGAGACAAACAGAAATACTGCCTATGTTCCTAAAGTAGGAGAACTAATATTTTTAGAATGTTCATATTGTCAAAATTAATCTACATACTCAGTGCAACCTCTGTCATACTTTTAAAGATATTTTAATAGGAATATGGAAAATATACTTAACAATATGGCATCTCAAATTATCCCATATAACCAAGGGAACTGTAAGAAAAAATTAACAAAGATGTAGATGTCAAATGTTATGACCTTCAAGATATGATCTAGAAGTCTAGTCCTCAAAGTAGCTTAGTAACCTGCTGTAAGCACTTAGAAACCCATGAAACAGAATAGAGTGGAGAAACAAATCCTTTTCCAGTCAGCTACATTTTGACTAAGTTGCTAAGACGAAAATGTAACAATATCCCTTAGAACCTAGTGTCCTGAGAAAAGCTTGTAAAATGGAAAGTCAGTAAGAACTGGAGAAACTTTTCATGTGGTGGCCAAATTCATTTTCAAGAAATATTTTTAAAGTGAAAAGAACTGGTTTCAGCTGATTCTAAGCAAAGGAAATATTGCAAGTCCTTCTAGCAGACGAAATACAGTCCAGATGACATCTTAAATGTGCAGGAAAGAGAGCTGGAGAGAAAATATTTATATATTTAATTGGATATTGAATGACTATAGTGATAAGGTTATGCATTTTAAAATCTATGTATCTGGTAGATGATAGATCAAAGAGAATGTGGTCTCACACTGTAATCACACCTAGCAAATATGGTACACTAATAAGTAAATCGGATAGCTAAATCTTTGTATTATTTCTGATTCAATGAGAATACTAATTAGATTTTAATCAGTGACGAATACATGGCATATTTGCAGGGCGCTAGTAAAAGTGAAAGAATATGAAATCAGCAAATTCATTTTGTGGAAAATGAACAATAAAAACACCTATCACCATGCTTAGGCATTCATTCACAAGACCTTCAGCTTGATCCTCAGCACCGCGGGGGTGGGGTATGCATGTACACGCATGGAGGTCAGCAGACAGCTTACAGGTCTTGATTCTTTCCTTCCCCCGTGTGGGATCTGGGGATCAGACTTCAGTGAAAGCAAGAACCTTTACCCACTGACCCATCTCATCAACCTTAATTTTCTTTTTTTTTTAATTTTATTTTTATTTTATGTGTATAAGTGTATTGTCTGCATGTGTGAAAGAGTAACCCATGATGTGCAGTGCCTGCGGAGGTCAGAAGAGGGCATCAGATCCCCTAAGACTGGAATTACAGACAATTATTAGCCTCCATTAGGGTGCTGGGAATCAAACCTGTGTCCTATTATTTCTCTAGGCCAGTCACTGTAAAAGGACCACTGGACACAGTCTCCTCCCAGCATCTATATACACAAGTTCAAGGCCTGCCCAGAGGTACGCTGGCCTCAATAAACCTGGCTTCAGACTAACCCTTCATGACCCAAACACCATGCCTGACTCAACACCAGCTTGGGCACAGACTCCAGGGTGCTTGCTACATTGGTATTTAAGGATTAGGACTCCAGAAATACCCTTATGGACTCACATCATAAATGTTGTCAACTTTATTAAATCTGGAATCAACTAAGGGACATGGGGCTGGGTCTTTGGAGGCATTTCCAGAAAGGATTGCCTGACAGAATAAGACCCTTCCCAAGAATGGGCAGGTGACATCACATAGGGAGTTCAGATGAGGGATCAGGAGGTTCAAATTCAGTGACCACCAATGCTTCAACATTATCGAGACCATGGGGCGATACTGAGGGGTAGCCACTTGTTACCCATCTAGGTTCTGACCCTTTAGATACCCAGATGTGTAGATATTGCAATGAAGAGCATGACCCCAGCTCGTTTCTGAGAAAGGAGATAGATGGCAAACTCCTAAAGCACAGCGTAAAAAGATAGGATATATTAAATTGTGTGCTTTAAAAGGGTGAGTGAAAAAATAAGCCAAATGCCGGTCACTTCTCTAATAATCACCTTTCTTAGTTGAATGTATTACTCACTATTCATTAACGTATACATATTTGAGAGCAAATTGGAATTTTTGAACATTTCCTTCCATTTCTAGTATAGATTAATTATCTGCCACATCATGCAAAATTCATGATCTCTGTTTTCACTGCTCAGCTTCACAAAATGGTTAATCTCTGTTTCATGTGCAAAATGTTAAATTCATTGGAAAAAAAAAAGTGACTGATCTTTGAAACCCCAAACATCTCCTTCTGTACTAAAGGGCGGTGAAAGATGGGCAAGGAAACCTGGTGCCCTTTGCGTATTAACCTGAGTCATAGGAAATAAGATGTTTTTGTGTCTAGGTACCACCTATCATGTCATGTATTTGTAGCATTGAGTCATTTCCCAGAAGTTTCACAGACCTTAAAAGATAAGGTGTGAAAGGTACACATATAATTATATCTACACCACCATTCTCTGCCTTTTCCCCTTTTGATCTCCACTCTACATATTAGCCATACTATTCACTAGTCTTAGAAATAGCTACAACTTTATATTGAACAGTAATGTGTCTTTTGTAAAAGAAAATTTTGTCTTTATCAGAAAGGAATTCAGCCTTCTAAATATGACAGTGTTGCTAATCACTTTATTGTTTCAATTAGAAATAACAATACTGAATTACAGAATTACAATGCTGGTCCAAATTCTTGTCTTTACTTCTGAAATAAGAAACAGACTGGAAAACTCGGGAAGCACTTGCAGGCATCGACTAATCCAGGAGACAAGATGCACTTGCAAAGAAAACCATTTGGGGCTAGGGAGAGAGGAGCAGAGAAACTCTGATGAAAATGTGAAATTTAAAATATTGAATAAGAGACTGGAGACACAGCCCAGTGGTTATGAGCACTAGCTACGCTTGCAGAGGGCCTGGGTTTGATACCCAGCATCCATATGGTGGCTGACAACCGTCCGTAAGTCCAGTTCCAGGCGAATCCGATGCATTTGGAGTTTGACTTTTGTACATGGTGAAAGATAAGGTTCTAATTTCATCCTTCTACAGGTGGAGATCCAGTTTTGCCAGCACTATTTGTTGAAGATGCTGTCTTTCCTCCAGTGTATGTTCTTGGTCACTTTGTCAAATATCAGGTCACTGAAATTGCATGTAATCATATTCGAAACTTCTATTACATTCTGTTGATCTACATGTCTGTTTTTCTGCCAGTACCACGCTGTTTTTGTGACTATAACTCTGTAATATAACTTGAGATCTGATATGGGTGATCCCTCCAGCATTGCTCTTTTTGCTCAAAATTGCTTTACCTATCTGGGGTCTTCTGTGATTCCATATGAATTTTAGGATGATTTTTTTCTGATTTTGAGAAGAATCCTATGGAGATTTTGATCGACATTGCACTGAATCTATAGATCGCTTTTGGTAGGCTGGTCACATTATTTTCACATTATTAATTCTACCAATCCATCAGCATAGGAAGTCTTTCCATCTCCTGGTGTCCTCCTCAATCTCTTTCTTCAAGGATTTAAGGTTTTCATTGCAGAGAAATGTCACTAGTTAGGTTTATTCCTAGATATTTTATTTTATTTAGAGGCTATTGTGAATGGGAGGGTCTCCTTGCACTCTTGCTCCAATTGCATATTATTGTTACATATGTTTGTAAATTGATTTTCTAACCTGCCACTTTGTTGGAAGTATTGATCATTTCCAGCAGTTCTCTGGTGATCATATTCAGACATCCTCTTAATTATTTGTGCTACTCCTTAACATCCCCACCCAATTTCATGTCATATCACACACACACATACACACACACACACACACACACACACAGTCTATTGAATCTAATTTGTGTCTCTAAATGCCCTTCTCTGTGGATCCATACGCTACAGTCTGGTAAACCAACCTAACCTTGAAGAAAACTGACTCTTTCTCTCCTAGCAACTGTCAGTTGTCGATAGCTCTTCAGCTAGGGTTGGGGCTTCTGACCCACTTCTAGGCTGAGATTTTGCTTGGCTTGAGCTTGTATGGGTTTCCTACATATCACATGCATATCTGCCCAACTGTCTGGAAAACAGTTTCCTTATGGTCATTCATATTCTCTGGCTCTTACAATCTTTCCACACACCCCGTCCCCCTTCCACAATGATCTGTGAGCCTCGGCAGACAGAGGTTTGATACATGTGTCCTATTCAGGGATAAGCACTCTGTAATCTCTTTTTCGCTGTGCGTTGGACAGTTGCCGGTCTCCGTGTTAATCACAGAGGAGGCGCCTTTGGTGAGAGCTGAGAGGTGCGTTTTGCTTTGAGAATAACATTAAGTGATTAGGAGTTGAGTTCATATTATATCCATCAAGCAGAATAAGGCCAGTAGGTTCTCCCCTATGACCCGGGATCTGTCTAATCCAAATGTTATACAAAGAGAAATGAATAGTTCCTAACGAAATTTCCAAACTGAAAAGCATTAAGGAGGAATTAGAGAAAAACAATAAAGCAGACTAAAGATCCAAGACAGGAGAAAAGCAAGAAAGAGCAAACCTTTTCAGTGCAAATGGTACTGTGGTTAAAGATAGGGGAAATAGGAGAATAAGTAAAAAGTGTCGAGAAGAATACAGGGGACAGAATGAATGGAGGAGCCAGAAGAACAAGATGCCTGCTGCTAGATGACACATTCTAGACACGATAGGGAAGTTACACCCAGGACACCTGTTAAAGCAGAGTGAGATATTAAAAGCATTTGAAATGGGTGAAGAAATGAATTAAAAATAGATTCATTGTGTGTCAAATCAGTCTCATTTAAGACGAGGGAAGCCAAATAACAGTGTTCTGATTACACAGTGAGAAAGGACACAATCGGTTCAGTCTTTGCTCAAGGATATTTTCTGGGAAGGAGACTTATGGCAGGACTTGGTGGCAATTAGGGAAGGACATTGAGTGGGTGATTGATAGAAATTTATAGATATGTTCATGTCTTGGAGGTAATGCATTGTAAATGGAAGTAGTTGCCTATATATAAGGGAAGTAATTAATGGAATAAAAACTTTGAGCAGTGTGGAAGGGGATGGAAATAAATCCAGATCTATTCAATAATAACCTTCGCAGAAAATATGTCAATAGCTTCCACTAAGATAAGAAGCAAGTAATTAAACTTGCCTTTGATATATGTAATACACACTGGAATGCTTCTGCAAGCAAACTGGAAAATAGATAACATAGAAACTTGTTCTAATTTAATCTTACTTTTTAATTGCTTTTCCTTTTACTGTTGGTCTCTTGCACAGTGGCCAATGTGCATCATGTTAAATTCTTCATCACATACATTTCTCTTTGAATTTGTTCGATTTGCTTCCAGAGTTGACTATTCTAAATAGTTTGGTTCAAATGTAAAACACTCAAGACATCTACCTATGACAAGTGCCATATTTATTAGCTACATTGAATGTCATTCTCACAGAATTAATCAAGTTCTGAAATTTCTGTTTTATTGGATACAGGGGTTTTCTCTGTAATTCCATATCATCCTATCCCTAACTCAATTATCAGTTCCTGCTATAAACAAGAAGGGAGATAACAATAGCAACAAAGGCAGGTGGATCATGAATTTGAAAGGCTGCTGAGATGGGAACTTCCTAGCCATTTTGATGTATCTGAGTTTGAATCACAGAAAACAAATTAAAGTATCTTTAATTCTATCATGTTCCCCAGCATGCAATGAACTTCTTGCAGCAAATTATTAAGTAATATTATTTGGTTTGCATATGTTGAATATTGCCAGGAACTTTTGTTTTCTAAATTTCTCAGGAGTCTACTAGAACCATACATTGATTTCCAGGGAACCTGCATGTATCTGTACATGCATACCACTGGAACACATAACTGCAGCAAGTCCTTTGCATGTGTGTATGAGGAGACTGGCTGTGAAGATTTGTTTTCCCACTGAGTAGGTTTCCTCTTCACTTCCTTGGTTGTTTTGATTGCTGTGCAGAAGCATTTTAGTTAATGAGGTCCCACTTATTGATTGTTGACCTTAACCTGTGTAAATGATGTCTGATTTCCTTTCCTGCACCTATATCTTGTAAGTTACTGCCTATGCTTTCTTCTAGCAGTCTCAGACTTTCGGGTTTCATATTGAGGTCTGTGATGCATTTGGAGTTGACTTTTGTGCAGGGTGAAAGATAAGGTTCTAATTTCATCCTTCTGTAGGTGAAGAATCATTTCTGCCAACACCATTTGTTGAAGATGCTGTCTTTCCTCCAGTGTGTGTTCTTGGTTACTTTGTCAAACATCAGGTGACTGAAATTGCACACACTCATGTTTGGGTCTTCTATTAGGTTCCATTTATTTTGTACTAGTACTATGCTGCTTTTATGACTATAGTTCTGTAATATAGTTTGATATCTGGTATGGTAAGCCCCCCACCCAGCACTGCTCCTTTTACTGAAGAATGCTTTGGCTATCTGCAGTCTTTTATGATTCTGAATGAATTTTAGCATGGTTCTTTCTAGCTCGATGAAGAATGTCATGGGGATTTTGATAAACATTGTATTGAATCTACAGATTGCTTTTGGTAACATTGTCATTCTCACAATATTAGAATTACAAATCCATGAGCACAGCAGATCCTACCGTCTTCTGGTGTCTTTCTCTATCTCATTCTTTGAAGATTTAATTTTTTCCTTATAGAGATCTTTAATGTCTTAGGTTTATTCCTGGATATATTTTTTGAGGTTATTGTGAATAGGAATTCTTTCTCCTATTGCTTGTTATTGGTATATGCAAAGGCTACTGATTTTTGTAAGTTGATTTTGTAGCTTGCCATTTTGCTGAAAGTATTTATCCTTTCTAGCACTTTTCTGGGGGAATTCTTTGGATCTCATATGTATAATATATATCATCTGCAAATAGTGATAATTTGACCTCTTCTTTTGCAATTAGTACTCCTTTAATATCCTTCCCTTGTCTTATGGCTCTAGAAGGAGTTTAAAGCACTGTATTTAAAACGCATGGAGGTAGTGGACATCCTTGTCTTGTTTTTGATTTTAATGTGAATTCTTCCAGTTTTTCTCCATTTAGAATGATGTTGTCTGTAGGGTTGTTGTATATTGCTTTAATTATACTGATCCCTCCAGTCCAATTCCTTCTAGGACTATTAACATGAATGCATGTTGGATTTTGCCAAAAGCTCCTTCTGCATCTGTTGAGATGGTCATGTGATTTTTGTCTTTAAGTTCATTTATGTCATTTATTACATTTATTGTCTTGCTCATATTGAACCATCACCATACATCTCTGGAATAAAGCTGTCTTGATCATGGTGGATTATTTTTTTTTCATATGTGTCTTATGTAGTTTGTATTTTGTTGAGAATCTTTGTGTCTATATTCATTAAGGATATGGGACTATAGTTTTCTTTTTTTGTTGTGTCTTTACCTGGTTTTTGTATTAGAGTGATACTGGCCCATAGGAAGAATTTGGGAGTTCTCCCTCTTTTTTCAATCTTTCTGAATCATTTAAGAAATATTGGTCATAGACCTTTGAATGTCTGCTGTTAATTATTTGGGCCTGGGCTTTTATTCTTTAGTTGAGAGGTTTGGTATTTCTGTTTCAGTTTCCTTATTTATTATGATCTGTTTAAGCTGTCGATCTCTTCTTGTTTGAACTTTGCTGATTTCCATGACTTTAGAAATTCCTCCTGTACTAAACATCACCACCCATAGCCCAGGGACCATTGTGGAAGAGGGGGTGGAAAGAACCAGGGTTGGAGACGCTTCTGGGAACTTGCAATAGTGGTGACAGCATTCATAAAACACATGCCAACTCAACGAGAAAAAAAAACCAGCACACAATGGGGGAAATGAGCAGCAGCCCCAACCTTAGCCAAGGAGCTACTTACTGGCAAATGGTTAATGTAGGGTGAGTGATGATAGATCTTCTTTAAGGTAATGACTGTAGACAGGCTGACTAGATTTCAATAGATAAACTTCACTGAGGGACCTCTAGATACAAATGCTTGACCAATGGGGGCTGGAGAGATGACTCAGCGGTTAAGAACAGTGACCACTCTTGCAGAGGATTCAGGTTCAATTCCCAACACCCAGATGGTAGCTAACAACCATCCCTAAATTCCGGTTCCTGATGCCTTCTCCTGATCTCCCTGTGCATTGCATGACATGTGTGCACTTACACACATGCAGGCAATACACTCATACACATAAAAATAATAAACTAAGAATGCTTGACCAGAGAGGATTTAACATATATGACAGAATACCTGAAATCTGGTGGGGGAGAGCTATGAGGATGGGGATGGGAGAGGAAAAAGAGGGTCTAGATTTGATTAATATGTATTATACGAAATGCACAAAAGCACAATAAAAATTGGGAAAAAAAAAGAATGAGCTAATCCTTGCTGGGGAGCACAGTTCAGAGAGACATCTGAAGAAACTGGTTCTCAGCAGTTTGGGTCCACTGTTGAACTTATGAATGCTGAGTCAGGCTATCTCTTTTTTAAGCATCACTGAATGCGGCTTAGAAGCACTACAGTCATCAATTGTTACACTGAGGAAATACTCCTGTGAAAGTACCAGGAAAGATTCCTGTGAAATGAAGCTAATGTGTTCACCTTCCCTTTCTGTGAGAGCTGGTCAGGTTTTCCTTTGGCTGGTGGCTGCTACATATACATATCATAGAAGTAGTCAGTGAAATTCAGCCTCACCCTCAAAGAGCTTCTTTCTGTCCTTAGAAATGCAGTATAAAGGAGTTAGAGAAATGGCCCATTGGATAAGAGGTTGTTCCTGCAGAGGACTTGGATTCATTTCCGTAGCTTCAATTTGAGGGAATCTTACAACCTCTTCTGGCCTCAGTGGACTAAGCACTCATATACATAAAATTTTTAAATTAAATAAAATAAAGAAATGTAGCATTCAAAGAGTCACAAGTGCAGAACTGTTGAAGCAGGAAACGATTTCTGTGGTTTGGTAGGATCACTGGTCTTCATGCTGAGTGGAGGACTTCAGCAGAGGTCCGTGTCCATCCTTTGAGAAAGAGGGTAGTTGTAATCAGGAGCCAGGAGAATCTCACAGATACAGGACCATTTGCTTCATGACTTGTCAACTTAAAAGCATGAAACTGAGACTGAAAAATCAGTATCAGCAGTGAATTCTTTGACTTCCAAATTGCCTTGTTTGGCCTTTAGTTCTTGCAGAACTTTGATGAAATACACACTCTGGCTTTGGAGTAGAGTTTTGTAGACTTTCTATAGAGGACAAAACAACACTAGGTGAGAATACACATTTCTGTACTACTTCAAAAGTCACAAAATTATAAAGGTCAAGCACTAGAGTATATAAATAACTTTAGTCAAGTCACTTTCCCTGCGTTGGTTTGGTCTCTGGGCTGAATAGCTATTTACTTACAGCCCAGCTTTTTAAAATGAGAAACTAGTAAAGAATTCCAAATTGGCTGATTGATTGCTCCCTGTAAGCTTGGTCACTCACAAGCAAAATAATCTTTTAATACAACTTTTCAAAATATTTATCATTAGTAGATATTTTATATTACAGTTTAATTAGCATGAGTGAATGGTCAGATTCCATATCTTAATTGTTTAACTAAAACTTATATGTATGAACGTTTTGCCTGGATGTATGTGCACCTATGTGTGCAGTGCCCAAGGAGGACAGAAGAGGGCCCTGGATCCTCTGGAAGTGTAGTTAACAATGTGGGAACCAAACCCAGGCCCTCTGGAAGAGCAGCCAGTGCTCTTATCCCTTGAGCCATCTCTCCAGCCCTGTATTATATGTTTTAAACTTGTAAATTCAGGATGAATTTAGATGTTACAAATGGCATTTATATTTATATTCTGTTTCTGTGTTCCCTGAACACCGTGCACAAACCTCTGTTACTCACTTTACTAGTTGGATTTGCTTAGATTCTCTGAGGCTTTGTGTAGGAGCCTGTTCCAGGCATATATGTCACTAATCACCAGCATCGTGATTTGTTTCAGTCTACACTCCACAATGACCAGAATACTTGGCATAGGAGACTGTGACTGACAACTGTGCGTCTCAGGTTCAGATCACAGGAGGAACTGAAAGAGGCAGAAATCCATCCCTCTGGCCATGCTGCTGTATCAGATGGCCCCTTCTGGTTAACAGAACCATCATTTAAAATTTTTTATGCATCTATTTATTGTATGTGGAGCATATAACCTTTATTTTGATTAAGAAGATTTTGGACCTGAAGAAATTGTTCTGCTTTGTTTGGAACAATGCAATACACTAAAGACTTCTCATCTTGTTCTCTGATTCCTGAACAGTTTGAAAGTCTGTGAACAAGAATTCAAAACATATATTCAAATACATATTCTATTATAAAATAGTAACTTGTTAGATAAGTACAATCTATATATAGTTTTTCCTTGGTAAAGTTCCTCATGAAATTAAAATAATGCAAAAGTATAGTTTTTTTATTCACTATTATTCTTAAAAATTTGTTTCCAAATCTGAAATCACATTTTGATTTATCAGATTGAATATATATTTATATTGATAGAACAATGGTTCATCTGACACAACAACAGTAGGAAAAAAAAAAACATATCCAGGGATAGGAAAATGGCTCAACCTGTTCAGGCACTTGCCACCAAGCCTCAAAGCCTAAATTCGATCTCCAGGATCCACATAATGGAAGGGGAGAACTGACTCCTGCAAACTGTCTTCTGATCACACACATGCCATGGCCCTTGCATGCTTGTACATAGAGAGAGAAAGAGAGAGAGAGGTAAATAAATAAGCGTAACCTTAAGAGTACTTTGATCTAATTTAGGTTATAAGATGTCATAAATCTTAGCTAAGATCACAACCATTCACTGAATCTGTAAGATTTCCTTGTCAGTGACCAAGCCAGAGGGGGATCTTGCAGTTCCTCAGCACAGGCAAAACCCAAGGTGATATTACTTATCCTTAAATACTAGATTACATTTTCAAATAACTAAATGCTTGATTATTTTAAGTTTGACTTCATATGATCTTGAAGATCAGTAGCATTCTTCCCTTAACAAGGAATTACTGTAGATCTTAGAAATTCTTTTCTCTAGAGGATGTTTGCCTATAGATTCAACAGCACCTATAAATTTATTGAATTGTGTGAAGAATAATATGTTCTATTCCCACATTCTAGAAACTAAACTTTTGGTCAATAGTATTTAAAATGATTATTTATAGAATAGTTTCACTTTTGAAACAAGATAAAGTTATCATGGAAGAAAATTGTTCTAATCATAAGTGAATGTTCAAAGCGTTTCTTGAATTTTCTCAATAATATAACTCAGTGGTTATGAACCAGAGGAAATTTGTTGTAAAAACCTGGGCATTTCTGGTTTGAGCTAAAAGGCAAGTGATACTGGCATCTAGTGGGCAAGTGAGGAATTGCTCTTCAATATCCACCATCGCAAGAAACTCGTAACTCAGAATAACCCAGGTCAATGTGTCGGGACCATTGAAGTCAAGAACGTTGCTCCCTCTAAATGATATGAAATTTATGATCAAAAGGGGAAGCAAATGTGTGCTTGTGTACATTTTCCTTCCAATTAACGCTATCAGAGAGAACATAACTAAATAAAATCAGGTCCATATTTAGTACCACCCACATTGGGGCTCTCAGATATTGAACTCCATTTCTCCTCTGAAGGAGATAGAGTTGTAGAAGTTCAAAGGGCTACAGTTCCAAGACCACAGTGAGGATGACACCTGTTCTGTTGTCTCTTTTAGCACATAAAATATATAACTAATATACAACCTTCTAAAGCATGTGGGATTAGAATTTGATTTGAAAGAAGCATTCTTATTTTCTAAAGTTGCTAAAAATACAAACACAATAATAGTAAAAATTTTGACAAAAGGTACTCAGATTACATTTCAAACCAACAGACAATCCAGCCCTTCAAAAAATTATTTAAGTTGATTGCTTATATTTCTGACCTAACCAGGAAGAAGACTTTTTTTTTTTCAGCTAACTACCTACAAAAAAAATTTTTTTTCAGGCATGTCTGGAAAATATTAAAGAAAATGTAAGACACCTAAGGTTCCTGCAATAACAATAACTAGTAGTGATGACAGATAAAAATAACTACAATTTTTGTAGTTTTAAAAATGGGCTAAGAATTTACAATTTAAGGAATGATACTTGGACATCATTCAAAGTCAGAAGCATTTAATATTATCAATATGGCTTTGGGCAACTTCTTTGTGTCCTTGTTCAAGATGTAGGTGGCTGAATGAATAACTCCACCTGCTGGCCGCTAGAGCTAGTGAGAGGCCCAGGGTTAACCAAAGCTGGAGCAGCTACTTACAAGTTTATGACACCAACTTTGGTGAAAATCACAAAGAAAATGTAAACAGAAAGCTGGAATGTCTTCCCAATAGGCTTGCAAAATAAAACGTATCCTTTATTTGATAAAATTACATACAGCAAAACTTTAAAAAATGCCTGGTTTATACATGGTGAACACATCCCAAAAGTAAGTAGAGAAATCTCATGTTGCCAAAAATTATAATCAAGTAATCTAGATTGATAATTTCTATAAATTAGCCCATAAAAAGAAGGCAAAAGACAAGAGAGGAATACAAATTGTTAAGAAGTCAAATGATCTCTGTGAATGAAATAATCATATCTTTAAAAGACCTGAAGAACTCCACCAGAAAACTCTTTTATCTAGTAAATATTTTCAACAAAGTAGCAGCACACAAAGCCTATGCATTAAAAACCAGTAGCTTTTCTATATAATAGCAATGAACTCTTCAAAAAACAGTGAGATAAATAATACCACTCCCATAGGCTCACTAAGTACATAAACAAAATACCTAGGCATAAACTTAGCCCAAAGTGTTAAATATATACAGTGAAAATTATAAAGCATTGAAGAAATTAAAGAAGTTATTAGAAGATGAAAAACAGAATGAACATTATTGAATGAACATTGTTAAATTACCATATTTACAAAAAGCGATCTATAGATTCAACATAGTTCCTGCTAAAATACCAGGAGCCACGGACAAAGCAGGGAAGGTTATATGGAGGGAAGATGATAAGAAAAAGATAAATAATGCTTAGATAGTATGAAAAACCAGAGGGATATGTAAAAGTGCAAAGTACCACTGAAAATTATACATACAATAAATATACCGGTATATACGTACAGCTAGTGTCTACATAGGGAAATACACAGTGCAAGGCAAGGAGAATAACACAGGCTACTACCACGGTCTTGATTACCCCACAGAACTTGAAGGTAAGACCCTATTGCTGAAGGCAGGCCAAACACAGGGCTTGGAACAATTGAGCTGGAATAGACCTGGAAGCCTCCTCCCTGAAGACGACCTCTCATGGTGTCAGAGGAAACTACACAAGCTGTCAAGGGAAGAAACCAATCAATGGTCCTACCTAGCTGTAAATCCTAATAACAATGACTAGCCCAGCAAACTCTGGCTATTAGTGCAGTATTGGCACTTTTATCTTGGGGGTAATCACAGCTGTTTAATTGGACTTAAGGCAGACTCGGTGGGAAAGAGCTCAGATACTATAAACATAGCCAAAATACACATGACTGGAAAGGTCATAGATCCTAAAGAAAGACCTACTTTTGCTACATCTCTACACCAATGTCATATCTTACTTTATTCTAAATATGCATCTTCATATTTACAGGCAAGTACACCTTTCATCCCCTCTTCAAAGATGTTTCTTTCTGAAACAGATGGAGACTATTACAGAATTCCAGAACTTGTCAAACACAGGGGATAAATGTCTATGAGACACAACCCTAACTGATATGTCTTCAAGGCTATTGCTACATTTAGGATGAATGCATCTTTTAAGTCTCACTAGAGGAGTTTCTTTTTGCAGCAAGTGATAATTAACACAGAAACCCACAGTTAGCCAATGTCCAGAGAACGAACTGCAGAGTGCTTATCTCGGAATAGGACAACTGTTTCAAACCTCTGCCTCCCAAGGCTCAGGGATCATTGCGGAAGGGGAGGCAGAAAGACTGTAAGAGCCTGAGGGAGTAGATGACCACAAGGAAACAGTTTTCCAGACAGCTGGTCATTTACTCATAAAAACTCACAGCAGTGGTGACAGTGTGCACAAATCCTGTGCAAACTCAAACCAGACAAAAATCCCAGCATACACCGGGGGAACGTGGGTAAGAAATCTCAACCCAACCTAAGGAACTTTTGTCACTTGATGGCTACTGGGAGGGGAAAGACAGTGTCATGCAGGCATGGAACTTGGTGGTCCCAGTGAATGAACCTACACTGAAAGGCATCTGAAGATACAAATCAGACTCCATAGCTCATATTATATATATGAATTGCTTCAGGGGGAGTGGGGAGGGAAGCTCCAGAAAGGGGAGTGGTTCTAAATACCATCAAATTATCATTGTACAAAAGTCCTCAAAATTCAATAATATATAAAAAAAACTAAGTATGAGCCTGAAGGTGAAGCAGCCAGCCGCAGTCCTCCATAGTTTCTTCTTCAAGTTCCTGCCCCGACTTCCCTCAGTGATGAGCCGTGACCTAGAATTGTAAGCCAAATAAACCCTTTCCCCACCACAAACAAAAATAAAAAAGTCATAAAATCCATATAGTTAATTGTCCTTTTCAAGGCATGAATTAATAGCTCCTGGGCTATAGGTAAGCATTACCTCATCTAACTATCATTTGAAGTGGAATGAGCACTTAAAATCTATTCATAATATTTTACCAGAATATAGTACATTGCTATTACTTATGAAGAGCACATTATAGATTTTATCTCCTAGTTGAATTGTGTATTCTTTGACAAACATCTCCCTGACATTGATTACATATTCTTACACTAGCAATTGAACACCAAAGTGGTAATATTAAAGATGGAATCTTAAGGAACTGATTATTCCATGAGGGCACTGCCCTCATACATAGGATAGATACCCGTTTGAATATCCTGTACTTTCTATCTAATCTTTCATGTGAAGACACAATCAGATAACACCAAGTCTTCTAGCATTTTGTTAGAGTTGTATGAAGCCTCCAGAATGCTGAGAAAATGAATTTCTCCACCAAAATATATTCATTACCCATTCTCAGTTTTTTTTTATGTTAACACAAGTTTTCTAAAGCACTTACTTACCCTTTAAACAGTTGTCTAGGTGTGCTTGCTATGTATTTAAACCTAACATTCTGCATTCCTAGAGCCTTCACTACAGAAAAGATATGTGTCTGTCATACACTTTAAGAGAACTGTTAAGCAGAATTTTAAAATTGTGTGTGTATGGGGGGAGATTGTGCACGTGAACACAGTGGAGGCCAGAAGGGAGTGTCAGATCCCCTCGGATCTAGAATTACAAGTGGCTGCAAGCTGTTATACATGGGTATGAGAAATCAAACCCTTTTATAAAGCAGACTTTTGAGGCTTACTATCAATACCAATAAGGAGTACTTGGAACCAGAAAGTTGAATGGGATAAAGTGCTCAGAGTGAAATAGTTTCTCCAATATTGATAAAGAATGAATTTTTGTCCATACCACATCTAGAGTTACCAGAGATTCAGCCAAGTGACCCTACATAGCCCAGGGTCCTATCAGCCCTCAGAGGGGAGGAGCCTCTTTTCTCTCTGTGCTCTGCATTCCAGGAACAGAATCATGGGCATTTATCCATTTTTATTTGTTTGTTTGAACTGTGTAAGGTCATTGAATAGTGCTTTGTCCTTCCTCATGAGAGGACAGTCCTACTTCCATTGGGCCCCCACTCATAGGTTGGACGTGGCCCCAGGAAGGCTTAGAGTCCCATCTCTTTGGGAACTCCTGGCTGATGACAACAATTAGAAAGATTCCTCACCTCAAGACTGGGTTATTTTGCTTAGACTGAACTGGGGCTCACTAGGTGGAGCTCTAGGGTTTCCTGAGACCGGCAGGGAAGCAGAAGTGCCACAGCATCTCTCAAGCTAGCCCGTATCTTTCCCCTTCCAATTCGGCCCTCATCACTCTCGGGATCTCCTCTCATTATTTTTTTTATGTGTATGAGTATATTCCATGCATGTATGTAAGTCGTGTATCTATGTCGTGCAATGCCTGTGGAGGTCAGAAGAGGGTGTGGATCCCTTGGAACTGGAGTTACAGATGGTTGTAGTCTCTGTGTGGGTGCTAGAAATCAAACCTGGGTCCTTTTAACCACTGAGCCATTTCTCTAGGTCCCTCCTCTCAGTTATTAAAGATCTTGAAGGTTACCATCAGGAACTTGGAAAAAGGAGTCAGGGGTCCTTGGCCTGACTTTTGAAGTTTTGATTGATATCTTATAAAACATACAGCCAGGATAGTTTGGCCATCTGCAATCAGGGTCCTGATTAGTACATTGCTCATGGTTTCAACTATCCTAGACTGAAAAAGAACAGAGTTCCTGGAAGCCCGCTGTGTTGTCTCCTACACTTGTACTTGGTGGGTTTGTTATCAGTTGTCCATTCAAACACACAGGTGTTCATATAGTCTCTGAGGGTCCTTCCCCTGTCACATTTGATATAAGCACCTAACACAACCAGGACAGTTTCATAGCAGACACAGCAGTAGAGTCTGGCCTGATTCTAACTGAACTATAAGCTTTTGTCTCAACACCCAGGCACGTGAGACTTCACCTTCATGTTCATGGCAGGTGGCTAGGAAAAAAATGAATCTGGGTAATGAAGAATGCTTGGAGAGAGCTTCTCAGGTAGAGAGGAAGGAAGAAAGGGAGAAGGAAGAATCAAAGAGAAGAGAGGAGGAAAGGATTGCCAGATGGAAGAATGGATGGTGATGGAGAAGACAGAGGTTGATCTGGGCTTCAATACACACAAGAGATGTGGGTCATCACACCTTTAAAGACAGCTAAGCCTCTCTCTCCTGGGGGCTATCCATTGTCAGCAGTTACACAGTTAGGAATGGTGTTTCTTGCCTATCTTCCCACTATATGCTGGGTCTTTTTTTTTTTTTTTTTTTTTTTGTCTGTCTTGGACTTGTGAAGGTCCTGTGCATGGTGTCACAGGCATTATGTGTGCATATATGCAATTGCTTTACTGTGTCACTATCCCTTACTACAAGAGTACTCCGCTGATGGGGTAGGCAGAGAGAAAAGAAAACAGTAGAGGAGGCAGTTCTCAAAGAGGAAGCTTAACTCTTTCAAACGTTAACATATCAAACAATAATCAAACTGCCTGTCACAATGTAGTTCAAAATAAGCCAGAACAGCAAGTTGGGCCCCTGAACTGACCACATAGCTGAAGTTTAAACTAATATCAGGAAATACAATTAGCTGTGCCTTCCTGGCTCCCAGCTAACTTGTGGTAGTAAATGCGATTGTCTATCATCTCCTGTCTCAAATACCCATCCTGAGTATGGGGCCACGCAAAATAGCTTTTAACGGACTGTTAAGTTAAACCCACATGATGGTAAGTGGTTAATTATTTCTTTCTCAGTTGACCTAAGGGAATGGAACACAGTTTTCACACCCACGACTCACATGATTGTGGGGAGCACACAGTTTTTATGCTTACCTCAATAAAAGCCTCAAGGACAAAGATTTGGGCACCTGGCTCCTCACCCTCTCTGGTGTAACCACTTTGACCTTTTAAGGTATATTTCTTACTTCTCCTTTATTAGAGCAAGAGATTATGGAGTGCTCAGTCACAAATGAGACATCTGTATCATCTCTCCTTCCAAGGCTCAGGGACCATCGTTGAGGAGGAAGGAGGAAGACTATAAGGGCCAGCAATCAGGGAGGACTGGACCAAACAAGTACCTTCTGCACATGACAGTTGTCCATACACAAGATGAAGCCAGTCAAGGGTCCAGTATGGAGAGAACAGTGACATCCCCATAGCAGCTGAGAAGCTATTGACAGATGACTTCTGGCAAGGGAGAGTCAGTTTTCTTTAGCCATATAGGTTGACCATGGCCCAGTGGATGGTTCTATACCGAAGAGTATGTGTACAGCACAAATCAGACCTGGTGAATTATTAAAGAAAAAAAGAGCACATGATGCTGGGAGGGAGGAAGGGGATTAGGATAGACCTGGGAGATGCTGGGGAGGAATGAGGGATGGATATGATTGAATGTATTGCATTCACATATGAAATTCTCAGAGAATTAATAAAGAGATTTTTAATAGAGGAAAAAGGAAGTGTAGGAAGCTGCATGGATCTACTTTCATATGAGTATCTCTGAGTAATGCCAGCATCCTTTCCTCTCCCTCAGTAACAAATTTCATTTCTCCCATGGACAGCTCTTTGTGATATTTGTAAGAGACTAAGAATGTTGGCACTAGAAAGCTATTCAGAACATCCATGCATGGGAATTGACCACCAGGGGAATTGACTACTATCATGATGTTCAGCTGAATTTGTGTGTAACCAGAGCTGCCAGTGGAGAATTCCTCTCTATGAAGTCAGATGTGCCTAAGTGGAGTTCAAAGACATTAAGGGAAAAGAGCTCCAACTTCTCTGCTTGAGTTCAAGAACAGAACTGTGTACGTTCCATTTCAGTCAGTTCAGTGAACCTAGAATTTTATTGTTTTGCTTGACTTTGAGTTCAGTGCCTATAAACTTTACTCTTCAAACTAGCAGATTATTAAAAAACTGAAAATATTTATTGTTGGTGAAGACACGAGGAGAAGGGACCTTCTGCTTTGATGTGGGTGTGCAAATTAATACCCCGAGTTTAGAAAATAATCTTGTAAAGTAGACACTATTTCAAGTATAGATTCTTTGGGAAATAGAAATTCCAACTTCAAGAGTCTGTCTCACCAAAACTAAACGTATTGGTTTGGAGAGATGTTGTAGCATTATTGATACTGACCAAAAAATGGAATAAAATCACTGCTATTTCGAATCACTGAATAAGAAACAGTCAATTCTCATCACAGACTATGCAAATTTCTTTAAAAAACTGAATTATTTCTATAACCTAGGACTTAGTTTCAAAAGCGTATTTTCAGGGATGTGGTTGTAACTCGGTGGTAGAGTGCTTGCTTATCATGGGAGAGGCTATGGGTTCATAGCACCACACAAAAAAGTATAAATATATTTTCACATGAAAGAGACAGGATGCAAGAAAGTAAATGTAATGCAATTCTCATTGTTTCTCAAAGCTAACTCCTTCTACAGGTAGACAAATGAAAAGGAATTCAGTAATATATACCCAAACTGTGCACTTGTTATGCAAAAGCAGTACTAGGCAGCAAGATGAGAGAAGGGAATGGAGCAGAAATGCATAGACATTTGTGAAAGCAGTTTTAAATACTACTGATTGCTATTCCAAGATGAGAATAAAAGACTGATCAGCTCCTCCTAAAAAGTACTTGGATCAATATATACACTGTTAATAATAAACCAAGATAAACATAAACAATTAAAGACAAACTGTCTAAAGAAAATATAAAAACACCTTTAGAATTTGTCTTCAAACCAGTATGGTCAAGAATACATAAAATACAATTAAAGAAATAGATAATTATCAATGCAGTCGAAGCTACGGAGTCAATGTAAATGTTTTAGAATGGAAAGAGAAAGGATATACAGCGTGAATAAAACATACATTTTCTTGACTGTGTCTTGAAAACGTCCTCTTCCTCTTTTAGATTCTCAGATAATATTTCCCAAATCCAGAGGAACCCTGGGAATAACTTGTGAGAGGGCATGATTAATCTCTACATTTGGGTTTGCCCTCCCTTTGCACTGGTGGGATAGGATAAATAGCATCCAGATGAAATTTCTTTCTTTTATTTATTTGCGTATGTGCATGACACATGTGTGTGTGTGGTGTGTGTGTGTGTGCGTGTGCGTGTGCTTGCCATGCATCCATGTGGATATCAGAAGATAGCTTTCAGAAGTCCGCTTTCTCCTAATATGGGATCTGAGGATCATAGTCAGGTCTTTGGGCTGAACCATCTTGCCATCTTCGAAGGATGAAATTTCTATAGGCTATTTCCATTTAGCTGTAGAAACATTTTGATATTCTCAAAAGAATAGAATGTATAATTCCTAGTATTCCTACAGTAATAATGCAGAAGACATTGCTCAGACCCTATCTAGGAGGCTCAATGACAGGAACAGGTTTTCATGCCTTCGGTGAGCTGGTATCTGAGAAGTTATGACTCACAAAGGGGTGGTAGGTTAAGAACAAAGCTACAAAATGAATATCATTGCCATTAAATAGATACCCAAACCCACTCAGGATTTTATTTATAGGAAACTTACCATTTATGAGAAGTACTTTCCACAAGTTGTGAAATTGTTGGTGCTGCCACTTTAAAGACCACTTCATGGTATAGAGAAGTTGTGGCAGCCGCAGCCGCGTGTAATTGACTCATTTCTTTTCAAAAGTTCCCTCCTCCTTCTCCTCCTCCTCTTCCTCCTCCTCCTCTTTCTTCTTTGTTTTTCATTTTGTTTTGTTGTTGTTGTTGTTTGAAACAGGGTCTTCCTATAGCCATAGCTGACCTAGAATTCTCTATGTAGACCAGGCTGTCCTCAATCTCATAGAGATAGACCTGCCTCTGCCTGTTAAATCTAGCTCCCGAGTGCTGGGATTAAAAATGTGCGTCACTACACCCAGCAAGTTTCCTTACTTCTTAAAGTCACCCATCGATTCTTATTTCAAACTTTGCTTACAATGTCCATAACATTACCCTTATTAAGAACGTTTAAATCGTATGTTACGACAGGAAAAAGAAATGTTAACTATAGAAGCTACCGGTTTTAGGATTCAGAGAGCCGACTACTGGGATGCTTGCCCAGGTTACTGTTCAGAGAAAGGGCCTAGCAGCAGCGACTGTCTCTGGGGAAATAAGTAAAGACTGGGAAACCCCGTAGATCAAAATCCAACCCACATATGCAGAGAAAACTTGGGACTGTGACAAAATGAGAAAATATAGGAAGGCGGGAATGGAAAATACACCATGAATGCTGGAAAACGCCTCAGAAAAGCACAGTCGGTTAGGACGCAAAAGCCCCCCTTCCCTCCTCTGACACCCTCACAATCTCTCTCGTGATCACTGTTTTGTGGTCAGTAATTTGATGAGATATTGAGGAGCTTTCTAAGTTGCTTTAAATACAACTTCGGAAGTTCTTTTTTCAATGTTGCGTGTTACTGAATTTATGTGGATTTTATATATCTCATCACGTTTAGAACTCCTCGCTTACCTGCATCCTCCCATACCCTGCCCACAGGATCCACGCATTCTGTCACATCTGTTAAGGCCCATTGAGTCAGATTTTTGTCCTTCATCCACTGGAGCCGGCTCAGTCTATCTAGCATCACTCATTTAAAGAAAATCTACTCTCTCTTTTAAGCCTCTTAAGGCAATGACACCATCTGAAGTTCCTCACATTAGGATTTTACATTCTCGGGCTACACCAAAAGCTCAGAAGCACATCTTTGCAGAGTCAGTTATTCTGTGAATTTGCTCACTTGCTTGGGTTTGAGACAGAGAATGAAAACCCATATTTCTGTTAGACCCTGGTCACTTGTTCATCCTGGTGGAGTGAAAGAAAGAAATGCTGTCTGTATTAACTGGGAAAACGAGGCAACTGCAGACACGGAATACGTAGAGGTACATACAGAGGAAAATATAGAGGCCGAGAGAGCAGTGTGGGCGGGTGGGAAAATCACTGCATAGGTGGCCCCAGCCGCCTCAGCCTGGCTAACTCAGGTGTAAAATCAGCCAAGGCTCTGTATGAAGTTAACTTCTGTAATGGTTTCAGAGCATCAATGCAGAACCAACTGCTTGGATACCAACCCTGGCTTTGCCATGAAGATTGTGACTTAAGACACCTAAATTCTTTAAGTCTCTGTGACTTCAGTGCAGGACCTAATCATAGACTAGCTATGAGAACTGAGTAAACTGGTGCTTACTAAGTGCTTAGGACTTTTCAGGAAGTAAGGGTAGTACGTGTCTATACAGCAGAGAATGCTTAGCAGAGAATCCCCAGGTCTTAAGTTAAAAAGCATAATTTCTCATTCGATGGGCACAGCAGCATGAACAGACACAGTGCATAAAAGAGGCCAGTTTACAACCCAGTTAAAGACATGACTCTAAACTTTTAGACACTGGTACATTCCAGTGACTTTGCTTGGTGGATTGACATTGGCATTTTCTCATGCTCACTTTGCTTACTGTGAACACTACCCATCTTGGCCCATACTGTCTATCCAATGGTTAAAACTCAGTAAATATCACGTTGTTAGATAGCCACTTAGAAATTAGCAGGCTTGAAAGTCATTGAAAATGGACCTTACCTTTATAATCAGCTTTAGGCCCTACTTCCTGTGACTATGGTAACACAGAAATTGTGCAAACAAAGAAGAATATTGGGTAAAGGAAGGGGAAGAATCCCAACAGCCCTTACTTAGACCCTGAAACACTGCGTGGAAGTATAGCTAGTGGAAGACAGAACTAGCTTCCTTTGATGAGGCTCTTTAAGGTAAAATTATTTCTTCCTGGGAAAGTATGGCTGTTCTTGGAAATCTAAGTTTATTCCTTTCTTTCCTTAGTTCTTTTTAATCTGTTCTGTTATGTGATTTTCCACCAAGTAAATACTATCTGAGTTCTATCTCTGGCCCTGAATAGAGACATGACTTTCTGAATTAGTATAAGATTATTATCTTGCAAGTGGCTTTCCAGTAAGTAACAAAGATGTATCATTTCTCCCTCCTTTCAGAGTTAATGCAAATGAGTCTGTTTAATCACCTGGGCTTGAAAATGCTCCTCAGGAAGCTGAGAGACTCTAGAAAGACTATAATCCTATCTGAACATACAGGTTAACACAGTGGTCACTCCGGTCACTGGTCAAGCTCACCTTATGAGTATTCTCTGTAAACATCCCCTTTGTTCTTTGCTCTTAAGAATGTCTCATGTTATTCTGTACTAAGCCTTGTCTGTCTTCCTCACTATGTGTCTAATCTGAATTCATTCAGTGAAGATCACAAAGACTGGGGAGCTAAGGAGAGACCAACAAAAGATTCCAGTGACAATTTGATAATTGCTTCTTCCAAGCATACTCAATCCAGTAGTAAATTATGATATCATTAAATAACATGAAGTTGAGACCACCTGTGAGTCATCGATGCAAACTCACCACCATCATGAGATTTGAAGGGCCGGCATGAACGGTGGTACATGCTGGTTCTAGAAAGATAAGATATAAAGGCCAACTGTGGTGGCTCAGGCATTTAATCCCAGCACTCAAGAGGCAGAGGCAGGAGGATCTCTATATGTTTGAGGCCAGCCTTGCCTATTTTGTGAGTTCGAGGCTACTCAGAGCTATATGGTGAGACCCTGTCTCCAAAACAAAATAACAACAATAAAAATAGACCAGATATTTCCTGAGAGGTTAACAGCATTTCCAGTCTAGCAGAGGAAAGAGGGTGTCTTGGGGCTTCTGAGCTAAATCACACAGGAAGCCGCAGACTTGGGAGCTCACACTGTATACCACATGCCTAGCACAATTCACGGCAGGCAGCAAGATGACCTTCACAATGACAGCTCTTTTCTTCCTTCATTCACCCTCTGGGGCTGAAATAAAACTAACTTTTAAAAAAGTAATATATATATATATGTATATATAGAGAGTATAAATAATAAAGTCAAAATTTATATTAAACTCTTAGATTACTTAAATTTGGCCTCTGGGTGTAGATTCCCACAAATGTTTGGCATAATATTCAAGTGAGAATGTGACATCACTCCAAAGGGTCTGATTACTGAAACTACAGTGACAGTGCCCAAGAATTTTTTTTGATTTTTAAAAATTATTTCATGGAAGCTCTTCAGTATTCTTTTATAATTTCTCACCAAAACTTTACTCTAAATTCTATGCTTTATGAGGTACATATCTGACTGTCTATTTTACTAAAAGGAAACAACTGAGTCCTTTAGTCCTTATTGACTCTTTAAAAATGACTCTGGACTGACTCTTTAGAGCGTGGCCCATATTTCATTATTTATTCACATTCCAAGAAGTACTGGGCAGAGAGGTGAGGTTGTTTTGTTTGTTATCTTTGCTTTTTGACATGAATAGCTTTATCATAATTCTCAACAACTTGGACAGTAAGATGGTTATTCTCATTTTTTGAGTGAGGAAAACATGAGATTTAAGGATGTTAGGTGACTCACAGAGGGCCCTCAGTGGATACATACACATCTCTGCCTTTGTCTGGCATACCTAGTTTGCCTCGATTCTTTTGTTGGTAAGAAATGACATGGTCATCTTTGAAATTAGAGCAATGAAGAAAATTTATAAGTAAAACCTTGAAATTTTGTTATTAGATTATACCAATATGCTTCCGTCGTATCTACTCTATAATGTACTGTAAGAGGTTCATATTCTTTTTCAACACTGTTTTAACTAGCATTGGATCAGAAGAACTTCTCAAATAATTTAATAAAGCATTCTAAATTAACTAAAATTTATGTGTGGGCCTTTTGCCGTGTTACTTCCTGATGTTAATAGAACCAGTACTTCAAACATGAGTTATCATTTTTAAAGTACTGACACATCGTGCTAAATTTACATGTGATAATAATCTCCAGATTTTGAGAATACATTTATTAATTTATTTTCACCAGGAACACTTACTTTAAATTTTATGAGCCTTGATTTTGGAACTTGGTTTACGTGTATGTGGTGGTGCCCTCTGGTGGCCATCATGCAAAAAAATCACAAACTTCAAACTGAGATGTTTAGCAAACCTAACATAAAAGTGGCAAAAATCCCAGTGTGGTGGCACACACCTTTAACCCTAGCAGTCAGGAGGCAGAGGCAGGTGAATCTCTGTGAGCCTGAGGCCAGCCTGCTCTACATAGCAAATTCCAGGCCAGCTGGGGCTACAGAGAGACCCTGACTCAAAGAAATACCAATAAAAAAAAAAAAAAAAAGAAAGTTACGATAACAATTGGTGTAACAAGATAAGTCCATTGGTACAATAGTGGCACACAAGTTATGGTAGTAACCAACCTTATTCTAATTGGATTTAAGGCCTTCTTCACAAGATGGAGCCGATAACTGGCACTATTATCAGAACCAAGAACTTGTGACTAGACAGGTCACAGGCCATAGGGGAGAACCTACTACTATTATTCTGCTAAGTGAACATAATATTAAACTAAATTCTAATGACCTATAGTTATACCATATATTAGAGCATCTCTCAAGTCTCACCAGAGATGCTTCTTCCTATAGCAGATGACGATTAATATAGAGACTCACAACTTGTCAACATGCAGAAATTAAGGAAATACAGAGAACTCAACCCTGAATGGGATATCTATATCACACCTTCTCCTCCCAAGGCTCAGGAATGATTGCAGAAGAGGGGGGTAGAAAGATTGTATGAGCCCAAAGTGGTAGAAGAGTGAGATGAAACTGTGCTTTCTGGACACAACAGGGCAGTGTCATATATAAAACCACTGTTCGTGTAACAGCAAACGCAAGACTTGTACATTACTAAGCCAGACAACAACCCAACATGGATGGGGGATGTGGGCAAGAAGCCATAGCCCTAGCTGAGGATTGACTGACAATTGATAGATATTGGGAAAGGGATGGTCAGTTTTCTTTTAAGGCTGTGATACCTAGTAGGTTGACCCATCTCCAGGGTATGAACCACACCAAGAGCATTTGAGGAACAAAACTTAGATTCAATAGGCCTCTACAAATGAAAAACATAAACAGAGGACAGGAAGTCTGGAGGAGTCAGTAAGGTATGGGTGGAGACTGGGATGGGGATCTGAATATCCTCAAAATGCATTCTATGAAATTCTCCAAGAATCAGGAAAGATATTTTTAATATAAGCATATTTCCATAGATTTTCCTTCTTCATTTAAGGAATTCCCATGAAAGACCTTTCCAACTAAGAGTCATATCATGTTTTCCCACTGTATGTGTTTGTAGGCTTGAGTAATGCTATGAGTCAGTGATGGATGGAAAAGACTTTGCATTAAAGGAACAAAACTTAAGGTGTCATCTTTTCAAAGAAATTCTTCTATAGGCAGAAAAAATATCAAAACAAAAGGTCAGTGTTCAGAAAAGCAGGCTCAGAAAGAGGGCAGAGACCTGCAGTTTTGATGGTCTGAGAGACTTCAGACCTTGTTAATTCTTCAACCACAAATCACAAAGGTTTCCTGTTTTGATTGCCTTCCATGTGCTGTTTTCAGCCTTAAAACAACCTGTTTTGCAGCAAAGTACATTATCTGTACACTGTAATACCAGATTATAAGAACAAAATTTATTGGTAAAGGAATAAGAAATCCAAAATCGTTCTGACTGTTCCATGTACTTTTCACATGAGTCCATTCCCTACTTCCAGAAACATCCTGCATTCTTCATATGCCAAGAATCTGCTATGTGATTGAAGCTGATACAAACTGTAGGTAAATGGTCCTTAGACACAGACACACATTTGCACATATATAATAAAATGTTTAGCTTACTGAGATGCTCAGGAGAATTATTAAGACCACTGGCTCCTCAAACCTCCCTGAACTTCTGCCCCTGTGCTGTTGGCAATCTTTAGCTACGGGTAACAGTAACTAAAAGATAAGTTGAGAGAAGGTATAAGGTATCCAGAGAGCCTCCAGCCATCTTTGTCTTGGGTCTCAGTGGGAGAAGTGCTGTCGCATGGTCATGAGAACCACCATTGGGTGTGGGGAATGGATAGCTGGAGGGAATGGCATGAGAAAATGTACTTTGGGGTGATCCCTGGGCTGACCAACACTCTGTATCTCCTTATGCAAACAGTTTGATGAGCTTTCACCAGACAGCATCAAATTGTTGAGTTCTCAGGACATAAAATACAATGTAATCCACAGAACATCCTAGAACATGAGAAAAGAAATTTGAAAGGTTGACAAAATGGCTTAACAGATAAAGACTATTGCCACCACGGCTGACAGTCCGATCTGGGTTCAATCACCAGGACCCGCATAGAGGAAGCAGAGAACAGATTACTGTATCTTGTTTTCACATGCATTGGAACATACACCAAGGAATAAAAGTAAATAAACTTTGAAATTAAGAAAATACTTATACTGTATTTCTTCAATGTTATTCCTAGCCTCTGTTGGTCTACGTATAGCAACTATAAGTTTAAAAAATTAAAGAAAGAAAGAGAAAACAATGATTGAATATGAGGGATACAAATAATAGAATTAGAAAAATTCTATCTTAACATGTGGATGTTAATGTTGATTTTCTGAAGGATTCCACAGGAAGCAAAAAAGAGGGCTGAATTCCATATCAAAAACTGTAAATATAATTTGGATCTACATGGAATTGTTCCATTTTTTTGATTACCTCGTACTGTTTACTCTTAAATCTATTCTTTATATCATTATCTGCCTATTCAGGCAGATGACTGTCCATTGGTCCTGCAGTAACACTTAAAACCTTCTTCCAGCAGAGCCCGCAACCATGAAGGGCTGTATCTTTGTCCAATAATGACTCTAAATGAAACTCCTTTCTATTTTGTCCATGTCGCCAAATGCACATTGTTTCTCGAAGCACTTGACTGTTCTCTCACACCTGTGAATTGATTTTTATCATCTAGTTAGCTGAGAACAATTTTCCATTAAAACAAATTTTAGACATTCTTTATTATATTTTTTCAGTTATTAAAAGGCATTCTTTGCTTACTTTTGGTCAGTAATTTGTTGGTACTTTTGAAGGGATACTAATAATATGAGAAATCTTTGACAGAAAAACAAGACTAAATGATTTCCAAAACATTTAAAACTACATTTTCTTATCGAATCGTGTGTATTTCATGCACAATATCTCAATTAATATTAATCATCTTTATACCCTCTCCCCCTCCAGTCTCCCAAATGGAATCCATACATTCTTTCATCCATGTCAAGGTCTATTGTGTTATGTTAGTGTTCCCAAATGTTCTCCGTGCAGGTTCATCCACTGAGGGCTGTTCCACCTATCCAGAGTCCCTCGCTTTAGGAAGACTAGCTCATCCCACCCAACAGTAATCAGTTTCCAATATTTCTTCAACAAATATTGGGGCCTGCTACCCATTTCCCCAGTTGCATGCTGAGATACCCATCAGCTTGACTTTGCATGGATCTTGAGCATGCCAAAACCATTATTGTGAGTTCATAGGATCAGGGTCCAGGAGCTTGTAGGATTCTGTTACCATATGGTCACACACATCTCCTGGCTCTTGCAATCTTTCTGCCAGCTCTGCTACACTGGTCCCTGAACCTTGGGTGAGTGAAACCTAATATAGGAGTCCTGTTGAGAGACTCACACTCTGTAGATTCTTAACCTCCATTCTTTGGCCATTTGTTTCCCTTTGTGTTACTGGTCCTCTTTTGTATGAGGGAACTTCATTAGTGAGAGTTGAGAGATTCATTAGTGTCCTCTGTACTCCTTCTTACATGTCTCATGAGCCTTGGGTAGGAGGTTGCATTGCAGATGTGCCATTTAGGCATGGGAAATTCACGGACAGTTGTGGTACTCTGTAGTAGTTTCAGTCTTGTGCGAAGGAAGGTTCTTTGATGAATGGTGACTGGAATACTTTACTGTAAATATAAGGATACACATTTTTCACAGAGTAAGAAGCTATATGAGCTTAGGAATGTTAGAGCTTTGGAGATATTTCTAAGATCTATGATCTCCTCAGCCATGTGTATGTGGCTATGATTATAGATATTACCACACATGCATTTCCTCCCATTGAGTGAGCTCTAAGACTAATTAGGAATCCATTGATTGGCCCCAAGGTAAAAGTGCTACTACTGCACTACTGCTGAGTGCTGTGCTGGTCATTCATATGGTTTTTTGGTCATGGAGCAAGTGTTGTGCTATCAATTGATGTTCTCCTTTGGCTACTTGCATAGAGCTCCTGAGCTATGACAGCTGGACTTCAGGGGAAGTGGATTACAGGTGAGTTCCAGTTCCATTGCTACAAATATAGTCTCTGAAGTATGTCCTATTTTTGGCAATTGGGACTGATGTTCAGGTTGGGAGGCACTCGAAGGCTATGGCAATAGCCTGTGTAATTTTGGGAGTCTCTTGGACCACCCTGGCCAACTACTCAAAGGAAGGTTTCTCCTGTCTGGCTCTCTTTCTTGTTTTGTAGCCTTCAGCTATGCACATGGGCTTATGTAGAGATAAGTTGAATGTTGAATTCAACTGTATGTTGAATTTGTCATTAGGTGTTTTATACTAGCTAGGCATTATTTATCTCCTCTCTCTCTCTCTGTGTCTCTCTCTCACTCTCTCTCTTTCTCCCCTTCCATCCATGCCTTCCCCATTTAAAGTGTCCCCATTTCCTCATTTCTTCTTTGATAACACTTCTCTCCTAAGGTCCCACCTCTCTTGAGCTCCTTCTTTCCCTTTATCCCCATATTTCCTTGTATAACCCTCCCCCTCCCATTTAAATACCCCCTTTTATAAATAAAACTACATTTGTTAGTATTGTTGTATCAGAGAATGTTAATGTATTCTAATAAATATTTTTTAAAATCTTTTATTTTTATTTGTGTGTATGGGGGGGGCATGTGTTTGTGTGTGTGTGTGTGTGTGAGGTGTGTCAGTATATATAAGAGCACCCAGGGCGTGCTGTGCTCCCAGAGGTCAAAGAGGATGTTGGATTCCCCTGAAATTGGAGTTACATATGGTTGTTAGCTGGCATATGGATCCTGAGAATTGAACCAGGAGCCTCTGAAAGAGCAGCCAGTTCTCTTAACTGCTAAGCCATCTCTCCAGCCCCGTAAATATTTTCTTTAAATGGATTAACAATATATTATATATGTGACCAAAAAAATAGTAAGACTAAATCTGAAAATAATAAACAAAGATCCCATTCAGAAAAAGAATATACCTAAGGAGAAAAAAATCTATATGTGATGATTCTGTTTCAGATGTAAGTGATATACGCAGCAAGGAGATAGGGATTACAGCATTACATCTCTGTTCACAGGATGCATTCCATGTTCACAAGACAGTTAAAATGATTGTGTGCAAAAGTGGTAGAAAATTTAAAACCCTCTAAAACCAATTCACAGTCTTTTCAAATAATTTTTACACTTTTATAAAGAATATTCAAAGTGGTTTATTTTAAGAACACTAATGCTAGAATGGGAAAGACTCCTTGCTGTACAAGCAGGAGCACTGAAGTGATGGGTGAGGAAGCTCAAAATAAATATGTTATATTATATGAAAATGCCATCATCAAACCCATTCTTATATATAATTAATATGTGCTAATGAAAGCATATAGAATCCTGTCTTTCTGAAAACCCCAATCTTCATAGTGAGAAGCAGACAGTTCAGGGGGGGCTGCTCCCCTGTTGGCTTCACTGCAGTGTGTACCATTCTGCTTCTTTCTAAAACTAAAGTTGAAATTCCACAGTCATTTTCTCCTAACTTCTTCCTGCGTTTCATCAAGTGCATTGGTTGGCCCCACCTCTCCAGTACAAAAGGTTGTCACAGTAATGGACTAAACATATCTGAAAATCACTCTGACTAAAACATGTGAGAGGAAGCAAACTATGTAAGACACGCGCTCCACACTTTCTTAGTCTCCATCCTGAGGATGCTCCATCCTGTCACCAGAGAGAAGGATGAATTAATATTGTCTCAGTGTCCTTCAAATTTCTATAAGGAGCATGACTTAAATCCCCAAATCTGAGGTCCCACGGAGGACTTTCTGGAGAGACTGTGGATCATTGCTGTAAGCTTCCTAGTTCCTCAGGTCTGTTTATGTATGTTTACATTCTAGTCTTCCAAAGGCCTGACACCTGGTGTGCTGTGGTAGATAGAGAAGATAGCTCAGTATATATCTTAGTGAGGTCTGGAGGCTGGAAAGTTCAAAATGAGGTCTTCTCTTCTAGGGTGTGGGGGACCAACATATAGGTGTACAGAAAAGAACAGGAAGGGTGGACAGCCTTATCATGTGCGGTTTTTATTTTTGGTTATTTGATTTTCTTCCGGAGACTGACAACTCACGGTGTAGATCAAACTGCCCTTGAACTTATGGCGTTACATTCTCTAGCCTGTGCCTTCCTAGTATCGGGATGACAATACTGTGTCAGTCATGCCAGGATCAATATGAGATGAAGACAAACCATATTCAAACATCTTAGTCACTGTCCTGGTGAGCTAATGTGATCAAAATTTAGGACACAAAAGTCCAGTAAACATCTGCCAAATGTTTTCTATTTGAAGTGTGAGAAATCCTGTCTGTAGTGCACATGTTATTTAATTCTTCCAAGACTGTGTTTCTCTAGTTGAACAAGTGAAATAGCCGAGGCTTAAATATTGAGTGACCTGTTCAGATGTCTACGGCTAGGAAGGATTTGAATATTAATTTCAATTAAAACTATCTAATCTTCAATGAAAGCCTACAGCACATTTGGCAGATGATGGTCAAACAGTATTTATGTATCTTCACAGCAACTAAGAAGGAAACAGCACTCCCAGGTTACTGTGGGGAATCCAAGTCTTCGAGGATTTAGGGAATTACCTGGAGTTGCCAAGGAGCTCCATCTTGTATTTCAGGTCTAGCTGTTTCTCCTCAGTTTTAGATCTTGTGCATTCATCATCATGAAAAACCAGGCCATTTGGAGTCTCTAGTCTGTCCATGTTCTATCTACTGAGTAAGGCCTTCTTTTAAGAATGAAGAGTGGCGGGAATATGCCCTTAAGTAAGTCACTTTACCTTCAATGGCCTCTTCATTTGGAAAATGGAGAGCAAAAACCATGTTTGTTTTGGGAGGTTTCAAAAAGATTCTGTATCTTGCAGATCACACTATGAGGACAGTCCTGCATCTGTCGTGATCACACTATGAGGACAGTCCTGCATCTGGTGTGATCACACTATGAGGACAGTCCTGCATCTGGTGTGATCACACTAGATGACAGTGTCCCTGCCATTTTCTCAACCACAGATTATTTGGAAATGCTCTTACAATATCAATTATTAATTAATTAATTAATAAATTTAAGAAAAGAAGTTTAAGAATCTTCTAATCCTGCATAAGGTGATGGAAAAGAAAATGCCCAGCAGCAGGCTTCTGGAAGAATCCACACACCATTCACGGAACTGCACTTACACTGTTGAGATGAATTAGGGTCTGGAAGGTATTTCAGCTGACCTCTGGTGTGTGCTGACAAGTGGCAGATTTGAGTAGTGACTCAGAGATCTCGGAGTTTAGGAACCATGCAAGGGGACAGAATGAGACACAGGCAGCACAGCCTGGGTGGGTCCTCTGGTGAGAACATGCAGATTCTTGTGAAGCAGTCTGGAGAAAAGCAGGATGCGGGAGCAACTGAAGGATAAGAAAGCCTCTGACTCTTCAGAGGCCAGTACAGGAAGAGAAGAACAAGAGATTAGACCAGGACCTGCTGGAGTGGGGTCAGGTTTTTCTGTATGACCAGTTCCACTTCTGTTCTCCAGTTCCCTCTCCCCGTGCTTTGTTAGGTATTATAATCTGTTCTTTTGTTTTTTTAAAAAAAGGATTTATTTTTATTAAATATGTATGAGTGTTTTGCTTCTGGTGTGTATGTGTGTGTTTGTGTGTGTATGTGTGTGTATATGTGTGTGTGTATGCCATGTGCATGCCTGTGGAGGTCAGATCACCTGGAATTGCAGTGAGGCAAGGAAGGTTGTGAAACAATCATGTGGGTGCTGGAAACAGAACACAACCCAGGTTCTCTGCAAAAGCATCCAGTGGTCTTAAATGAGCCATCTCTTCAACTCACTACTGTAACCTGGTTTAAGAGCAATTTAAGTGGGTTTCATAAAAAAGAAATCAGAAAATTGGAAAAGTCCTAATCAACTGAAAGTGAATTTCAGTTGGATATCTGAACATGTTCCAGCAAGGCTGGATCCTCCTCTTTCTTCTCCTCCTTCTGTATGACAGCTATTCCTCCTCCTCCTCCTCCTCCTCCTCCTCCTCCTCCTCCTCCTCCTCCTCCTCCTCCTCCTCCTCCTCCTCCTCCTCTTCCTTCTCCTCCTCTTCTTCTTCTTCTTCTTCTTCTTCTTCTTCTTCTTCTTCTTCTTCTTCTTCTTCTTCTTCTTCTTCATTTCTTCTTCTTCCATTATTATTGTTATTGTGTTAGTTGGGCTCAAGCCTTGTGCTTTGAACACGCTAGGCCAGTCCCTGCTCTCAATTATAGCAGGAGTTCTAAAGAACTTTTTAAAAGTCATCAGCATGTGAGACTGTATGAGACTGTAAGACCTCGTGAGCAGTCTTGGCATGCAGATTTTGAACCAAGACTTGTGGGCAAAACTCAAATAGAGGAAAACTTCACTTGATTTCATCTTTAAAAAGCCAAATATGAATAGTCTCATATATAAATAATAGAATGTAAGTGAAGGAGAGGGCACTTGGTGATATACTAGAGTTCTTTAAAGGTACTTGGCAAAACAACTTCGTGTTTTAAATGAATTCTAAGAGTAAATTCAAAAGTACAAATCTGTCTTTGAAGCTAGTATCTTCAGGAATAGCATGTTACCTTCAAGTACTGGGAGGTGATCAAGGGCTGTGACAAAAGCCTGTGTAAATTTGGAGTCTCTTGGACCAGCCAATAACTCAGAGAAAGGTTTCTCCTCTCTGGTTCTAATTCTAGTTTGGTGGGTTTCATCTATGCACATGGACCCATGAAGCGATATTGGATGTGGAATTTGTCTCAAAAACCAAAACCAAACAGCATAAACTGGAAGACAGCACCAAAATTTCACTGGGAGCCTGTGAATGTTTAAAAAGCATCCCTCAAATACACTGAACTGAAAGAAACATAATTCAAAAATTGAAGTAATCCCTCTCTTTAAATAGACACAGACAATTTCTGAGATGATAAAATTTGGAGACAAAGAATAGTTTCACATCATAACTAAATGTTTTAGTCATCTTTTTACTAGTGTTTTCCTCAAAGTATATTTGATTTTTGCTAAAGATATTGATTTTTTCTGAAGACATGTTCCTTTATCTGCTCAGTCCTCATCTGCCGACTGAACAAGATTCTGCAGCATATCAATGGAGGACTACGTAGCTCAGGACCATTTTTCCTTCCTCATTGGTAACAGTTCTCGTCACATAATTTCCTCTTCTCATTTGGTCACGTGGAGGGGTAGACAATTTTGAGCAGGAGGATCACTCAGAGGCAATGCACTTTTCTGCAGCCTCTGATGGTACAGGACAGAAGGGCCTGCTTGTCCTTCAGTGGGGACCAGTTCTCTCTACCTGCATCACTGCCTGACTAAGATAAAGGTAAAAGCTTCTCTTATTCAGATTTTGAACATCTATGATCTTACTTATTCTAGAGAATTCCACATGATGTGGCCTGAGAGTGAGATCCACAGGAAAGCTCTCTGTATTGAAAAGGTGAGAACAGAATTAACTCTGTTTTAAGTGGAGTTGAGTGTTCTTGGAAATGCAATCTCTCTTCCTTGATGTGCTGTGGGTTGTACTGTCGGTTAAGAAAATGTGGAAGGCGGATTTGTGGAGTTAATTACCTTACAATTGGGTTGAATGAGTTACATATTATCTTACCTACTTTGAAGAACTCTGAGAAGAAAGGACTCTTTTTCTCATGAAATGGAAGAAAATAGTAAGTTTAGAAAGTTTCATATATTAAAAATTAGAAAGGAATATGGTTACATGAACAATTTGTTTTCCATATTATTTATTTATTAGATCTTATCTTCTCATACTTATTAATATAAGACTGCATGCAAATTATAAATATTTATTATTTGATTATTTCTATATTGGTATCCATTATCAAATAAGTGCTTCACGGACATTAACTAATGACTAAATTTCACTTTCACATAGACATCTCTGGAAACATCATTGACTAGAATAATGTTGATGGAATGTTTGTGTACATAGAATCATTTAGGATTAAAAATACAGGTGTATTTGGGCTTTAACTGAAGAAGTATTTTTAAGACCTTGGAATTCACAATTTTAATCAGCTGTAATACTAAGCCTTAAATAAATTTTTTGGAGTTGGTTGAACCATGCGTATTTCAAAGGACTACAAGAGCATTTTCATACCTATGTGTTTATCAGAATATATGTAAACATTTTGAAAATTTTTTCATAAAGCTTCGAATTTTTGTATTTTAATTTTAGTTTAAAAACGTTAACATGTTTCATCAGTCAGGTGGTCCCGGTATTTAATCTCAGCTCTCTCGGGAGGCATAAGCAGGTGGACCTTTGTGAATTCGAGGCAATCCTAGTCTACACAGTGAGTTCCATTTGGGACTACAGGGAACCCTGTCTTAAAACAAAACAATAGGTTTCCGTGTTTAAGGTGATACAAATTTTGCCTAAGATTTTTACATAGATTCACGATTTTGAGCAAAATTAACTGTGTCAGTAGATTTTAAAAATTCTTTCCATATCCTATAATAGCAATGTTGTGACTGCTAGGAGATAAATGACATAAGCAGAAGTATTAAAAGGCTTTTCATGTCCTGTATAAATGAGGCTCAGTTCATATGACTCAGACCCTTAAAGAATTAGTGACCCTTAGCAGACTGCTCTTTTGACTCCACTACATCAAATTTTGGTACATTCCTAAAGCTCAACATTTAACATCTTTAAAGACAGAACTCCAAGGCAAGATTTTTACACCAAACATAATTTGACTTACTCCCAAGATGAGCAACCAGGAGGTGGCTTACACAGAAGTGAGGTTTCCTGAGTCGTCTTCAGAGTTGCAGAACAGAGTAAGAGTTGGTGATACTCAAATTCTCAGAGAAGATGACCGCCAAGGTAAATGAATTCTGTTTCTTATACATGGTAGACGTTTGACATTTGAAAACATTGTCCTACCTGCATGTCTGGTTTTCAGCTGGTGCACAATGTGCAGAGTAATAGAATGATGATCTTTTTTTTTTAAAAAAGAAAACGAATGAAGAAATGAATAAATTATTTTAAATTTGAGAGGTCATTAGGATGTGTCTGCTCCAATCTGGTTAAGAAAAGTTCTTGAACCCTTTAAAGAACTAGACTCTGAAGAAACAATGAATATTCTAGAGAAACAAACTCTGAAGAAATAAAGAGTATGTGCTAAAAGTGCTTTAACTTGAACCAAATGTGTGTGTGTGTGTGTGTGTGTGTGTGTGTGTGTGTGTGTGTGTGTTGTATTGTTTTTTAACTGGGCCTCCCTAGTCCCAGTCTACTGTGGACAAGAGTGACCTCAATCTCACAGAAATCCACCTGTTCCTGCCTCTAGAGGGTGGGATTAAAAGTTCATGCCAACCCTCCCTCCACCCCTGCCCCTGGTGTGAACCAAAGGTATTTTAAGTGTCTGCTTTACCAAACTTTAATAACAAAGCACAAAAATAATTGAATCAAAAGTTCATTTTCTATTTTTATTTTTGTCAGCTTCAAACATTGTTCCAGTTAAACTCTCAGTTGAAAACTTTTGCTTCTTTATACAGAAGTATAGTTTTCAGACACTAAGGGTCACAAACGCACAAGGACAAGTACAGTATTGTCTCGAGAAATAGAATTTATGGAAGAGAGCCATGAGTTGATTTCATGCTGGGTCCCAACCACAGCTCAGTTGCAGAGTATCCACTGTTGCTACAAATTTCTCAAGAGCATTCACTGACCTTTCCTTTCTATTTGAGCTTGGTTGAAATCTCTTAGTGGACTCTACACTTGACAGTCTAGCCTGGATTCTCTTATGGGCATCATGCCTACTGTTTTTAGTGCGTTGGGAAGAATGTGCTTTTGGAATCCTACAGACCAGGGTGAGGCAGATTGGGCTTGTTACCGTAGCTGTTTGTTCAGCCTGAGTGGGGAATACTGAGAGTTCACGGTGAAAGGGAAAAAGAAGATGATGAAATCCTATGAAATTGCGCCTGTGCATGATTTCTAAAATGGACGTATGTCAGACAGAAATCCACAGTATTGATGCTGCTATTTCAGTCGGATGTAGGAGGGACTTGTGCACATTTTACAAACGATGGTCTCTTTATGTCCCATGTTGTCCCGGGTTCTGGTAAGATGCCTGTCATGTTCTTCCTTGGTGATGATTTACTCACGTTCTTTCCTTTATTTAGAGCGCTCAGTGCTCTGGCATCGCATTGCAGTGGCTCTCGGGGTCCTTTGTGCACTTCTGCTGATGGCAGTCGTAGTTGTGTGGGTGACACAAAGTGAGTACATTAAATACATACTTTTGGTTTAAGTTAAAACATGAAACATTCATTGTGTAGTTATTAACACGCTCCATCCAGTGTCTGATCTGCAATCACAGGATGGGCCCAGTGGCTCTGGACATCATCGTTAGAGGCTCCATTCCTTATCCTAGACAAATCGAAGTGTTCTTTCCTCTTACCTGTTCAGTTGACTCTGGGCCTCTAATGTAGTTCCTCATTCTACCTTATGCATAGTCACATTCCTTCTGATTACCCCTTCTGAGACCAGATATCTGTGAATCTGATGTAAACATCTGAGGGAAAGCTGGTCAAAACAACGATAGCCTTCTTTAGATCTTTTAAACATAAGAATAGACTAGATAAGGGGAAAGGATTCATCTGTATGTCAGTGTTACAGTCTTTAGCTTAAGATTTTTCTTGTACTTGGACTTTGCATAGAGAGAATCACTAATAGGCCGTGCTCAAATACAATTGCATCTCTAGATATTATTTTTCCTACTATGACTACTTCATCTGCTCTAACAGTAATCATACAATTTTAAATGATTTTTTCATATTGTCACGGTGTGTTAAATGTTGGCTGACTGAAATGTTACACTTTCATTTTATTTGCAACTTTTATCCTAACTGTGAAAAAAAATGAAGGAACAGAAAAGGAAGGTATTTTCTTCATATTTTTATTCAAAATATTTATTTTACACTCTAAGTTTCTGGCACTGAAAAATTGGTCTTTCTATTTCTGTGGTGAATTATGTGAGGATTTATTTTCTAAATATTAACATACAATTAAAGTAATGACACATGTTAGATGTCAACATGAGGCTTTATCTTTTTTTTAAATTTCAATTTGTATTCTTTATGGGTACTTCTGTGTTTTATATCTGTTATTAACTTTAGTTCAAGGAAAAAATAAGCTGCAACAAAGTCTGAAAAACGTCAGTGATTCGTATGACAGCATGAAAAAAGAAAAGGACTTAAAGGAAGAAATGTTGAAAAATAAATCAAGAGAGTATGAAATCCTCAAGAATCTAAGAGATAGTAACAGATGTTATGGGAAAAATAAGATCACTTCACATTGTTTAAAGCCTACAGGTATGCAGGAACTCTTAAATAATAGATTGCATTATTCTGTATTGTTTTCCCAAATCTTTGAGATGTAGCATGAGGTCCATGAGCTTCTGACCCATGAATTAACAGGCACCATGGATCTCTTAAACATAAGTGGGTTTGGGGTTTCCTTCTATCATTCACGGAACAGGCACCAGTCCCCAATTGTTTGGATTAGCAGAACTTTATAGTTTTGGAACTCAGTACCAGTCTGGACTTCCTCCTGATTATAGGAGATGGACTACCATGATGTCTCCCCTGAAAATCTAGAACATCATGCTCCTGTGGGCAAATCCAAGTTTCCTCCTCTGCAACATGAAAAATGGACTCTGTAAGACTGTGTGTACTAAGTAATTTGGCTAAAATGGTCTCAAGGCTTCTATATGGGTGCAATTGTAAATACAATTGTGTGTGTATGTATGTTTTCATTCTGTCTTTGCTTCAGAAACTTGCCCCATTGGTGACTAAAATATCCTCCCTGAAGCACATATATGAGCTTTATCATAGCATGGACATTGTGCAACTCTGTATAATAATACAATGAATGATGCCCAAGAGATGATGATATGAAATGTCATGAGTAAGCTTTACTATGCTACATAGTGACTGGCTATCTTTGATGGGTCATACTAGTCTTAATTATTCAACATTTGTTCAGGATTTAGAATTTTTAAATCTCTTTGCATATATCTCACTCATCTATGATAGCAAGAATGTATTAACTTCACTATTAAATAATCATTAATATTTTTTAAACTGGTACATTGTAATATATACAAAAGGAAAACAAAAGCTCCAAAGATAATGTTCTTGGCTTACCTGAACTAAAAATTATTTTAGTTTATTATCCTAAAAATAGCTTTATTATCTGTATATGATGGTATAATGCTATAATCCCAGGAATTAGGAAACCAGGTGGGAGGATTGCAAATTGATAATCATCCTGGGGTAACAGCAAGTTCAAAATCAGCCTGAGCTACAGAGTGAGACCTTGTCATGGAGAAACAAGGGCTAGAGATACAGTTTATCTGTAGATTATGGTCATTCCAAGGATCATTCAAAAAATATCACAAGTTTATTGTGGTATTATTAAAACTCAAAATGGCACATATTTTAATGTATTCAATTTGATAAGTTTGGAAATATGGACATACCTATGAGACCATCACCACAATCTGAAAAACAGGCCATCTTCTTCAAATGCGTCATCATTTTTTATTTCTTTTAGGGTAAGAGAATTTAACATACATCTCAACAAGATTTTAACTGATTAAAGTTTGGACAAATTATGTGTTACAGCAGATCTCTAAAATTAATCATCCTGTGTAGTGAGACTGTCCCTGAGCTAAAGCTACTCAGTTGCCCCTCTCTGTAGACCTAATGTCTTAAGACTCCACCTCTTAGATTTGGCTATGTTAGAAACCGCCCATGAATGGAACATAAAGTATGCTCCTATGCCTGGTTTGCTTCACTTAGTGTTGTTTCCTTAAGTTCTTACACATTCACACAGAAGTGAGAATTTCTCTTTTTATGAGACAGTGTCTTAACTCTATATCCAAGGCTGGCCTGGAACTGAGTGTACAGCACAGGTTGGACTTAGAATGATGATGATCTCCTGCTTGAGGCTACAGAGTGCTGAGAATGTAGTCATGATTGACCAGTCCCAGCTGAATTTTCTTCCTTTAAACGGTTAAACAATATTCTATTGTGTAGGCATGCTTCAATTTCTCTATTCAGGCATCATTGGACATTTAACTCTTTTGCATATCTTGACTTTTATAAGGATGTTGTATAGAATAAGGGTGTGCAGGAATCTCCTGGCACTCTAGAATCTTGATTTATGAGAATTGTAGATGAGGAAAAACTTAAGTTTTAAGATTGGTGAGATTTTGTTTATAGAGGTTTAATAAATACCTTGCTGTGACTAACAGAATACCAGATAAGAGTCTAATGATTCACCTTTAATGTTGTAGGCATAAGTTTTGGAAGCAATGGGTTCTGTTGTGGCACAAAATGCTATTATTTTCTT